>JALJVW010003097.1:1230000-1750000 GCA_024865655.1 Emberiza elegans | reverse complement strand
AGACAGACACATCTAACTGTCCTCCAGTGCACTCATTTGTTTGACAGCCTGGAAAATGCCAACATTCCTAGGATTAAATGAAAATAGAAAATTGCATTTTCACTGTAAAGTATACATGGAACTTTCCTATGTCAGATTCTCTTTGTTAAAATAAACCAGGGCCCAACCACGTCCTCCCAGAGTGACCAAAGCACAGTAAGATAAATGACATAGAAACCAAGGCACAACCAACTGAGAGCCTTTGGGCTGCTACCCTTGTAGCCAGGTTTTAGTGGAGTGATAATGACCTGCACACATGTTGAGACATTAATCTTTTCCTGAGCTCAACAGCACCAAATATCCTAAACTGCCCATCTTGCATTGCTGTCTTGATATCATAATTCTTTTATCCACGACTTCCAGCTGCTTTACATTTATGGGCTGGTCAAACAATTTTTGTTCTGTGGCACCTTTTCCCTCACTTTCTTCTTCAAAAAAGCAAAAGTAAATATCTTGGATGCAAAAAACACAGAAGAACATGGAGTGGAGCAGTTGTCCCCAGAGGCTGCTGGGCCAGGTCTGTCCCTGTGCAGCTCTGCCCAGCTCCCAGAGCAGCACATGCACACAGTGACACACGGTTCACACTTGTGCCCACATTCCACCCTTTCTCCAGGATGTGTGCTCCATGCAGAGCTGGCTGTGCAGCCTGGCAGTGCCCACCCCAGCCCTGGCAGCAGCACTGCTGAGCCCGGGGAGCCGAGCTGAGCGACATCCCGGAGCTGCCGGGGAGAACAGCATCCAGCTCCTTGTGACAGTTTTCCCCACACAACATCACAATCAGCCAAACACACTTGTAATCTACTGCAGCTGGTGTTTCTATAATTGATAGAGATATAAAAGCCCTTTTTGCTAAAGTTGTACTTTTGTATTTTTTTTTCTTGGGGGAGTTGTGAGAAAGCAGCTACAAAAAGCAAGCTTTAAATCTCAGATAATGTAGCTCCCTTTAGAATCCCAAGCTTAAAGCGAGTAGTTACGAGTTTTAGCAATGCAAAAAAAGGAGCTAAAAACAAACATTTATTTTACTTGACGTAGCAAAACAGTGGATTAAAAAGTTAAATCAATGCGCCGTCTGAATGGTTCCTGCTGTAGCTGCAATTTCAAATGAAATAAGAATGTTATAAAAACTCGCCCGTATTAGGCACATTTGGAAATGTCTCCTTGTAACTGTTCTTTAAGTGTTCTGTCTATGAGCACTAACAGGTCACTGCACAGGAAATGCAAAAATATGTTACATTTTAATCAGGGCATATAAAACACTGTCTAGAATGTTACATTGCCCTTGGGAATCTGAATAAGTAGAGGAACTTTTACAAAGTCCAGGTCACTCTCCCCATTACATCACTGTTTAAAAAAAAATATTATTAGGTTACATTACAGAGATGTCATGTATTAGAACTTTCCCAGTTGCAGGATGATGGCTAAGAGATGCTTATTTCCTTGGAGAAACTCGTAATCGCTCCCTTGCTCCCCTGCTCATACTTTGTATATTGGAAATAGTGCATTTTAACTGAATCAAAATGTTTCCAAACAATTATAAAGAGGGAGGACTAACATAAAAATGAGACTGTTCGTATACTCACAGCAACAACAAATTTCAGCACTTTTACCCTAACACACACACACAAAATTGAAACTGTGCCTGGCTGCACCTCATAGGTGATAAAAAATGAAAGAAGGGATTTTAGCAGACATGTTTGGGAATGATTAAGGTAAAATGTCCCTAATACAAACAAATGGAAACCCAGATGTTGATGGCATCATAACATTCCTCTGTGTTCCTGCAACTCTTCCTCCACATGATTTACATTTGTTTAACCCAAATCACAAGTTTGTAAAATCTTTAATAAGTTCACCAAAACAGCAAAAGAGTATTGCAGAGATGACTGTTTTCTAGATTAACATTCTCAGGATTTTAGTCATTTAATGCATAAATGCTGGAGGTGACACAAACCAGTACAATAACCTGAAGGAAACCTGCTCTGCTGAGCCTGATTTGAGTTTTGTCGCTGACTTTCAGATAGAAAGATCAGATTTATAGGAAAAAACTCCCATGGGGCAGCAAACAAAATGAAATAAAATAACATTAAATAAAATAAAATAAACCCCTGTCTCTGAATAAAACCTAAGTGAGAGCCCCAGGGGCCCAGGGCAGGTACCCAGGGACCAGACCTCCACCATGGGCATGCTGGGGCAAGAGAGGAGCTCTCAGACTGGCAAGCCTTTTATCTGCACAGATGTCTGTGGTTGAAACTCCTGGCAGGATTCTTTGTGTTGTCTCCAAGCTGCTTTTGTACCACAGCTCCTTCACTGCCCAGAGTGCCCACGCGCCCTTCAGCCTGGCCCACCCCGGCCATGCCAGGCCTGGCGCCACCACTGACCAACTCCCTGTCCCACACCCCAACACCTCCCAAACACACCAAACATATCAAATATATCAAATATACCATTGCCACACGTTCTATATGGGGTCACCAACCTGTCCATGTGCTGCCTGAGCTCTTCCACCCTCCTGTTGGCTCTGCCATCCAAGGGCAGCCCTGCGCCTGCCTGGAATAATCTTCTCCTGGTTCCCGCACCAGGAATCGGGATTTTCCTCCTTTCCATTGGGTTTTGCACTTTTCCTGAGCTGACTGTGCCATGCCTGTGGATGGGATCTCATCTCTGCCATTCAGCTGACATGGGGGGCATAGCTCTGGCCAATTTTAAGAGGATTTTTTGACTTTTTCCCCACAGAAGAAGGTCCTGCCTCACGCGTGCTGGGCCTACCACGCCATGGCAGCCCCTCAGGCCTGGCGCTGCCAGACCTGGCACGGCCTGGCAGGGTTTGTTCCAGCTGGGCTGGATGGATTTCCTGCACACATCCTTTCTGTCTGGGAGGTGTGGATGAGTACAGGCTTTGGGACAGCCAGCTGGGAGTCCCACGGGTGCAGCCACACCGGTTCCCACCCAGGCCTGACCGGGCAGGAGCTGCCGGCCGTGCTCCCGGCATGAGCTCACGGTCACTGTGGTGCTCTGCACTGACCAGGCAAAACAGTCATGCACAAGAGTTACCCCTGTTTGCTGTGGATATTTGATCATTTTATGCTCTCTGCCCCTCTTGTCAACGTTCTGCTCCCTGAATCTCTCTTCTTCCTCCCTCAAGGCCTGGGCTCCAGCTAAACACAAACAAAACCTTTTCTTCATTTTCCTTCCGCTTGGACCCATGGCTGGCCCCTGCAGTCACTGCCCTACTTATCCCCAGCTCAACCGTTTTTTAAGGGAATGTAATTGAAAAAGAGAAACCAAGAACAGAGCATGTGTGGTGGGGATGGCACGTTGGAGAATGCTGTGTCACCTTCTAAAAATTCTTTGGCAACAGCAACTTTTAGGCTTTATAAGTCAGACAAATTTGGGTGGATTTTCTCAGGGAAAGCAGAAGATATCTCTGAAAAATGTTCACGTCACTGCCAGAAAGCTCAGTGGTCCCACAGCTTTGAAATAAACCCTGATGAACGTCTTCTAATTTTTTGCCAAATAACATCCTACCCTAAATTACAGGAAGAACGTTTTAAGAAAGAAAACATAGATTTTAATAAAGCAAATGGTCTCTTTGAGCAGCTCAGAACTGGAAACATTAGAACCAGTAGAAATCAAACTTCTCAACAGGAAAGCCCAAACAATCTGGACTATAAGAACTGTTGAGTCTATAACACAGAAGTTATTGCTGGCATGCCCTGGGCTATCCAGTGCTCCCACATCCACACAACACTGCTCTCAAGGACTATGCTGGTTTTCTGTTTTGTTCACGATTTTCCCTATTTTTCCCGTGTTTTCGCTATCAGACATCTGAACTTTTACTACATTCAAGGCCTGCCAGGCAGGTGAAGATGCTGAGCCCTGGACACCAGTGTTGGCTACTTGCCCTGCCCTATTCACTGCACCTTGCCTCTCCAGTCTGAACAACCCAGAGGGAGAAAGAGCTCCTCAGACAAAAAACAAAACAAAAAAAAATACATCTGCAATTCCAACCACAGAAAAGGCTGATGACTTGTGCTGTCATATTTGAGCTGTTTTTTCTCATGCACGAGTAAAACAATAACCAGGCGAGGCTGAAAATCCCAGGTCTGAGTCCCTGATTCAGTCAGAGCAGCCCTTGGCCATAAATTTCAGCACTGCCTTAAAAATTGATAGAAACTCTTTTTAATATATCAACTATTCAGCTGCTCATTACTGATATATACTTTAATGATGTGCCTTTAAATTTTGGTCTAGTTTTAAAAATACAGTTTCCTCAAATTCCATACATAATCCAGGCCCTGTAATTTTGTTCCGGTGCTTCTTCCTTTCTAAGGTCTGCTTGAAACACAAAATTTAAAGAGCTTGCTCTGCCAGGTGATGTTTTGCTAGCTTTTGACAAGAGAAAATATTTAATCCCTTATTTTTCTTTTCCTGCTCTGAATATTAGTTTAATTGTCACAAATAATTAAACTCTTACGAGTTAGAGACATCTTCAGACATTTTGACAATACATATTAAGAGACACTTTTAGGCAAATCTGCACAGATCGGCTTTTATTTGTTATGCTAAACGATGATGCATCCTGATTGCATTTGTTCCTTATTTGTGTGTGCAACAGGAGACGTACTGTGAATGATCTGTAAGGAATAAAATGACAGTATTTGACAGGCTAGGAAATGTCTGGGCAAGGATACAGGAGAAGGAACCCTGAGAGGGCATTGTTTATGGAGGGGCAATGGGGAGAGACATTCCCTTCAATCTAAGGCAATGAAAGGCGCCAACAACTAAATTACAGTTAATAACAGTAAGAAATAAACATAAATTACATATACAAGGCTCGAGCTCAAGGACTTTGGACCACTAAAAATATATATTATTATATCAATTATCAACGAGAGACAAATTCCCATCCTGGGAATTTGCATACGAACTCTAATAACCTACTATTCAGAAATAGAGGCAAGCATTAATTTCCACATGAAAAGCAGCCACGGGAGAGCCTCCCAAGTCCCCAGCTCTGGAGGAGAAAGCCCTACCTGGTGATTCAGCACCTCTGCTCGAGAGGGTAGCAGGTGGTCTCCCAGGTAAGGCAGATCAGCCCCATATTACCTAAGATTTATTCAGAGTTCCTGTCAATATAATGGCTGAAACAACAATTGCTGAGAGGTAATATGGTGTGAAAATAAACATAAACAACCCTTAATGAATCCAGAGGCTATTACCTGCACCATATTTCTTCTACAGGCAATACATACATCTCCAGTCCAGGGAAACAACATAAAAGTGCCCTTGATCGGGGCCCAGTTCCAGTTTACACAAGAGAGGCGACTGAGGGAGGTCCATGGGAATTTGGTGCTAAAGGCCTTTGAAACTTCAGGTCTCTCGTTAGCTGCCCATGTAACGATTTAGACCCCCTAGGACTGCAAGATGAGCCTCAAGCTCCATCACCACAGAATTCCAACCTCCTCTGGCAGTCTGGGTGGTGGAAGATGTGTATGGCCTGTTCAGCTGCAATTACACCAGGCTTTACATATTTCTCAGGGCAATGCTTTATAGACAGTCACATCCAACTCTGCCAAAGAAATGCAGAACAGTTTATGGGAAGAAAAGTAACAGGAACCAAATTCTCTGGTCCTGAAACTTACCACTGACCAAAAACCAGAATGTCAAAAACTTGATTATTCTGTCTAAAACTTTTGCTTAGTCAAGCTCCCTTGGCTTGGTAGAATTAACAGAGCTCTGCTTTCTCACACCATGTGCCCTCCCATTTTGGGGAGCTCCTGGCCACGAGCAAAGTGCCTCTTCCACCAGCACAGGGAACTGCATGGGAGGGATGAAACTGCATTTCCACCTTCCCCAGGGTCCCAGCTGGGCTGCTCCCTCTTCTGCCCCAGCACAGGCCAGGAGATGCCTTGAGCTTCCAGCCCAGACTTCCCTCCTGGAAATGCTCTGATGGTAGAAATGTGATCTAGTACCTCGAGCACAGGGAACTGGGAGCAAACACTGCTTGACCTTGAGCAAATCAGGTAAAACCTCCCGGGTTCAATTCACCTTTCTGTACAGTTGAGGGGAAATATTCCACATGTCTGGGGTTATTCTGAGGAGTATCAGCAAGAAATCCACGGAAGAAAGGTGCTAGATGTGAAGAAATATTGCTCCACTGCCTAACAAAGGACACAAATACAAGCAGGATCCACACATCTAATCAAAAGCACTGGAAAGCTTTTAATTTTTTTAGCATTTAATACTACAGATGATCAATATAACTGCTTAGCTTCTTTCTCCTTTCCTGCGTTAATTTAATGCTACTTGTACTGTGCTTATGTATGGTATGACACGGCTGAAAAACACATAAAAAAATAATTTTGGTAGACCAATACAGCAGCTGGCACAAGGCTTCTTCGATACAAAACATAAAATCATAAAAGACCCAGCGCTCCCCTGTGAAGTCCACTCACCCTGTGGGGAGCAAATGAATTCTTCCTATATGTACAAAGAAAATTGCAGACCTTATAAATCGTGCTGGTGATTCGCCGTGCTATTCACACAAAAAATATTTATATATGGAAAATTCAGAGTAAAATCTCTCTATGAAAAATAGAAATTACTTCTGTCCAAGTGCAGAACAAGTGATAGAAATAAGGTTGTTGTCTGCACACACCAAACCGGCAATGTGCAGATTTTCATTCCAGTCTCCTCTAAGCAGGGTTTCACTACGAAAAAAAAATCTGAGCTATCAAGGTATTCTAGAGAATTTAATTATTTTCATTAAAAACAAGAACTGTAAGCTGCTCCTTTTTTCAGTAGGAATTCTGCACCAATTCCACATAAACAGACCCAATATCACTACAGCAAAGTTGCTTTGGGAATATGTAACAGCCTTTTTTAAGTTATGAAAGCAATATTGGATGAGATTTACTACAATTTAAGATAAGTGGGTCTTAATTTTATATGAACAGAGAGACTTAAAAAGCAGGCAGGAAGAGTTCCAATTATATTGTGCTGGAATATCAGGCCCTGTGCAAAATTGCCCCTTTTCTGTTTTACATGCATAAAAACAAGCACAACAGGCTTTTCAATTAAATGAGTCTTTTGAGAGAGATGCAGGAAGAGCCGGCGAGCTCCTTAAAACTTTATTGCTTTTTATCTTTGTCAGGTAGGGCTGTGAGTTGAAAATTACCTGTTCTTTGCAGCACACAGTCCTTCCTGTGAGCCTTTTCTTCCTGTTTGACCCATCAGTTTTAAAGGTTTCCCAAAACGGGAATGCAAGGCTTGATCTGGATTAGTTTTCCCCATCTACTCGGTAGCTGTGCTTTTCCACAGCCATCCAGAGCTCAGGATGTCTCCCAGAGTCTCTTTAGCATTGGGAGTAACTTTAATGAGCCTCAGTATCATTAGAGGAGAGCAGTTTACAGAACACAGGGAGAAAAGACACAGAAAGGAATAAGATACAGCTCTAATAGATACAAGCCATGGAGATGAAAGAACGAAGTCAGCATCTCATTTGCATTAATACAATAAAAATACAGCATTAATGTTGCTAGTTGTAAATTTTTTTTCAATAAAGTTCAGCCTGATTATATCTGGGAAAAAGGTAGGCTGTGCATTCCTCGTAGTATTTATCCTATAAAGAGCAGTTGCTGCCTATTAACTTTCTAGATTTAATTGCCACTAAAAGCAATCTCCAGGAAACTTCAATTGAAAGTCACTCCTCAAGAACCGATGGTCTCAGCTCTCAGAACTGCTTTGTTTATGGCAACACAAAGCCAGAGCTCCAATTCACACAGCTCCACTCCATCATTATGTTCAGTATTTTGTTTACTGATATTATGTGTGTGCATGTCTATAATTATACACCCAGACACACACACACACCAGTTCATCACCAGAATCAGGCAAAAGCAATACTGCCAACCTTGTTTATACAGAAAGCACAAAGCACAACCTCAAAAACCAAGGGACTGGCTGAAAATGATGGGAAGTTAAAAACAGTCACTCTGAGAATCAAGGCATTTTCCTTCTGCATAAGAACTTCCAGCCTGCTTGTTTTCAAGCTCCTCTCCAGAGCGAGCAGTTTGAAATAAATTTCCTTTTAAAATGCATATTGGACACTTGCATAATCATCATCAGACTCCAGAAGCTGGAGGTTTGAAGAAAATAAACCCTAACAAAGGACTTTCAGGGGACACCACTGCTCACAGCACAGTTCTAACATTTGGGCAAAGATTGGTGCGATAATCAAAACCTGCTCTGAACAACCGAGCTCTCCAGGTGCATCCCTCTCCCAGACAGGCACTTTTCTCCCCTCCTTGCAGGTATGGATGTGTGCATGCCTGAAAAGGATCCGTTTCTCAGACATTTAGGGCTGTTTGTTCTATTTAACTGTGGAATTTTACCAGTATTTGGGACCATCAGGCGCTGCACGTTAGAAACTCTGTATTTTTCACAATCAGATCCTGTCATTTTGAAGCTATTGTTGTGCCTTTCTTTTTCCTAGGGCAAAGGGGGAAAACATTTCTTTTAGGGAAACAAAGATTCTCTTCATTTTTCTAAATGAAACACTTAATGCAACAATTAGATCAGAAGACCAGTTTTTCCACTTCTTTTTTTTTTGCCTGAGAAAGCTCACAAGGTAATGGATGAAAAGCCAGCAACAGTTGAAGAGGGATGTGTAAATCTAATGGGAAACACTGTGCTTCTGTGATGCTTTTCTCCTTGAAACCTTAAAAAATACACGGTTTGCTGTCAAGGTACTTCTGAGTTGCAGAAGCCGTTATTATAACACGGTAAAAATTACCCTGTGCCAACAGCCTCGAGTGAGAAGCCACCTTAATGAGAAATAACTGCTTTTAGCCCCTAAAAGCACATGGAACTTTCAGGCTTTGGATTTGCAACCCCATTTTCAAGCATTTTCTCCAGAGCTGCCGCCCCTGTGCACAACATGAACACCATGCCTTAAAAAAGGTTTTTTTAAAAGCCCATTTCACCTCCTGGTACCCAGAACCAGTGCTCAGTAATTAACACAGAGCGCAGAAACATGACTGGGGAGGGAAGTTGGCCGAGCAAACAGAATATCTCAGTCATCCAGCCTTCAGGAAAGAATAGCTCACTGGCATTAGGAACAGAAGTTCCAAGAAGAACTGGCCCTGGATTTAAAGATAATGGAAGAATCTGGTCCCTCTTCAGAAGCAGAATGCTTCTCCAGGAATATATATATTGAATTTTGCAGCTGAACAGCCCAGTCTTACACAGACAGTCCTTCCACAGAGCAGTCACCCACTGAAGCAAAGTGCTGAGTAAGAGCTGCTGAACTGGGCCCACTCTCATGTAAATGATTGTAATTAAATAGGTAATGAAAAATCCCTGCTCTTGCATGAATGAAATGGAAGATTTCAGCTTGGACTGTAATGCGGTTCCACTTGGCTACTGTATCAGATTGGGAGACAAATGAAAATGCCTCTCTGCTTGCGTGAGCATGCTTTGGAGGTAAAACTTCACAAATATTTTCATTTTGCAAAGAGGGAAAAACAAAGGCTTATTCTAGCAGCAAAGTCTGTAGGAGCCCACCTTTTTAATGCAGAATGTGGCACACACATCTCAACCCGAGAAGCATTAAACAGAATTTGAATAATTTTACTTTGCCTTTGCTAATAATACGTCATCCAGTGGAAGAACCAGGCCTTATTCTCCCCTCCACCAGCTGACATGATATTTTTTTTACATTTGAGCTCTTAAGATCTGCACAATAGCTTAACACAATAAGTGTTTAGCCTCTGGTTCCAACTGTAATTGATAGAGTACAGTTCCATTCCCTCTGCTGCTGCTGCTAGTTGGGAATTGCAGCCACAGCAACTGACAGCTTTTTTTTCTCCGCGAGTCTGGAGTTGCTCTCTGGGAGTGATGTCCTCATCGGGATGGGAAGGGAAATGACGGCAGAAAAGCTCACCCTGGCCCGGTGCTACTGAGGGACTCCAGGGACCTCTGCTAGGGGAGACAGCTCCTTGAGGTGGGTGATGAAAACGAGAGCAAAAATCAGGAGGAGAAAGCTCCGGGAGGAAATTTCCAAAATGCTGCCGGTTTGGAGAAAATGGGCTTCTCAGAGAGCACGGAGGAGGGAGAGCAGTTATGCACTAGAATTTCTGACAATGGACACGCTTTCAAAAGTGCTGTAAAATTGTGTCATTTGCTGATGGAAATGTCTTTTGTTTCCCAGTCACGGGGGCTGAACTCTGGGTGCACCCCGCTCTTCAGATAGTGGGGAGATACTGGGCTCTGATAAATGAGAGGAAAATTGAAATAGGGAAATAGGCACTAAAATGAACGTGATTTCAAATTGTCCCGTTCAGGCCTGAGTTCTGACATGGGAAAAAAAATTTCCGAGCAGCTTTGGGCTTAGGAGCCGACTGCAGAATTTAACGCAGATGGCGACTAATTTTGGTGCCTCTTTAGTTGCAAAAGTACCTATTTTTGAAGATATTTAATTAACCAGGATTTAAAGGCTCCTCTTGTTTGTGAACACCTTGGCCTTTTTGTCATCTGTCAGCATCGTGATGTGCACTGTAAGTGAAGGGTTCTGAGGCATGAACTGTTTAGGTGGTTTTGATGTGCAGTTGCTTTTCTGGAGGATGTTGAAACAAAATAGTGCTGCCATTTCTACAGTTTCATTCAGCACTGCTTCCTTGGAATCTGCTGCCATGGCCCCTGTTATAAAGGATACAAACAATCCTGGAACAGCCACAGTGCTCCTGGATACATTCATAGAGATATCTGGCTGCCTTTCACCATAGAAATACAGGGAGCAAGCCTTGCTGGTTATTTACTCTGCACTCTGCACAAGCAGAATTTCACATTCTAAATACAATTCTGGTTTAAATAACCTTTCCTACTAAGGTAAGCTGCAGCTTTAAAGAACTCCCTGCTCACCATCTTCTGCTTGCTGCTCTATGAGGACTCTTCCAAAAACAAACCCATGTTATTATACAGCTCCAATAAACAGAATAAATGTGCCTGAGACCTGCTTCTGCTGTACTTCTCCCCAGCTCTGGTTGTTAGCTAGTCTGTCGGGGCTGAGAGAGAAAGAAAAGGAGAAATATAAAATTTCACCCGCAAAGGGCGTTAAGTCCAGATTCCTCTTTGCAGGCTTTAAAAAAGCAAACTACCAATTCATGATCACAAAATAAAATATGCACATTTAAACAAGCTGCAGGGGAAAGGAGAGTTTAATCCAGTGAAATTGTGTTTGAAAGCTATTTCATACCCCTAGGAATAAAATCTGAATAGCAATTCTGCTTTGCTTCCACCCTTTTTCCACCCTCCTGTTAATATATTACCATTTGTTATGGAATCGTTAGGAGACTTTTGCCCCAGACGTGGCGGCATTTTGCTGAAGGATGAAGGAGTTTGTGGGCCTGAGCCTCCTCTTGCTCACAGGAGCAGCCAGAACTCAGTGATGCTTCAGGGAAGCGATGTCTGATTTGCACCTGAGCGGGGAAGAATCCGGCCCCGTCTGTAAAGCCCTTGGTGGTGCCTTGGGGTGAGAGCCCCAACACACACGGGCTGTTTATTGCAGCACACAGGTCCCATCCTAAAGCTGGCTCTGATGGAAAGAGCTGCAACTCTCTGCCTCAAGAACTATCGACTTGGCAATGACGCTCTCAAAGAGCAGGGATGATTCAGAAAAGATTCGGCCCTGCAAGGATCAAAATGCGTTTGACATCGTTTCGGTGTTGATGTGAAATAAAGTGGCTCTAAAAGTGTAATCGGAGAGCAGAAATCCCCATCATCACACATAAATAGTGCCCCATTTATCCAATTACACTCCCTTGTTTCATTACAATGCTCTGGAATATATTTCTTAGGAATACAAGGCTTAAAATTAATAATAGAAAAGGACAAAATTGCCATGTATATTTCTCTAGATAGATTTTCATCTAACAGCAGGACCTCACTTCTGATTCACTCGCTGGTTCTCTCTAACCTTTACATTATTCATTAATCAAACTCGAAACCTGCTTTCAAAGTCAGTGCATGGCAGTAATTATTTACAGTTGTGCATAGTATTTAATTTTAAGCAATGACAAAAGCAGACATGTCCAGAATCATAAGGCTTATCATTTTTCTTCCCTCGGAGGTGAACTATCTGAAGAAACTAAAAGTTGCAAACTTCTCTTCAATATCTCTGCTGCCATCAAGACAAAATACAGTGCAACTGATACCTTTGAACTTGTACAACTAAAAATAAATAAAAGTGAAAATTAAGTAATATATAATGTATTAACTCCTTTAAATAAAAGGACTAAGGAGCTTTGCTATCAGCCTTGATGAGAGATACATTTCTTATTGCACAGTCTGTCTCCTGTCACTTTGAGGTATTTTTCACCATACAAAACAGAACCTCAGTATTATCCCTGAAAATGAAAGTCAGTTTTAAGAACTATATACAACAGGCACGTCTGCTCTTTGAAACTCCCCCCTACCCCCCACAAACAGACAAATACAACTTCAAAGCAGGAGAACTATTGCAAATGTATAAACCTACTTCAAATAGTTCTGCTGGCTGAAACTGGACTGCATTTGCAGGATTTTGCTCACCTGAAACAACATTGATCTGAGGAGAAATCTAATCAAAGAAATGCACCACTGAAGAGCAATGCACGTTTTATAATGGGAATGAGAAAGGAGAGATCTAATTGTGGTCATACGAGTTTCTCCCTTGTCACTAAGATCTTAAAAATGCTGTAGGATCCTGGATAAAAACATCTCTTACTGTATCTCAGCAGGGAAATCCCGGGCAACAACAGCACGGGCTTTGCTCGCAAAAATTTGCTTACTCTATCCTATGTTTCTAAAAAAGAACACCGTGCCCCTGCCACGAAAAGATACTACACACATTCCAAGTGAAAATTCTACTTTAAAACCCAAATAAAATGAAGCCTCCTGTTCCTGACAGAGAGAAAAAAGGAGCAGTTCTAGCACTGTCACTGTGCCGATCAGCATCCATGAAAAAGCAGCTATTTATTTATCCTGCAAGTTGAAAATGTGAATGCCTTATTCAGATCAAACCTCTTGGTGAAGAAAATAATAACAGCGACTCTGACAGCAGAGGCCTCCCGAATACATACATATATATATTTATATATTTATATAAACATGTGTATTTCTAGCAGAACTGTTATTTATGGCGATCACCATAAATCTGGGATCTTTGCCTGCCAGGAATCCCAACCTGCATAGGTACATTCACTGGGCACGTCCCGAAAGCTTCTGCCTGCAGCCCATTGTCCTGCACCTCAGGAAATGCAGCCAGAGCTGAGAGTTGATAAAAGTTCTGCGTGTCCCAGTTTCTCTAGGGTGACATTTCCCCCTGCGTGGATCCCAAGCACTACTTCACAAAGTTTATTCAAGTGTGCCACTAAACTTGCCCATACGTTTTGTCCCACATTTGCTGCGCTACACCCAGGAAATATTCACAAGGGCAAGGGAAAATTTTGAACTAAAGACATCAAATATGAGTTTTCTTTAAAGAACTAATCCGAGGAAGGACACAAAGGGAAAAAAGAAGGGAAAAAACCCGCCTACATTAAAAGCCAAACAAGATAATAATTGTGCATGTCTGGCTAAGAGAATCTAGAGGGCAAGCCTTACGTCATTGGCACTTGGGTTACCATGGTGAGTGATTTATTGATATATATCAAGAATGAATAGATCAAAGGCAGCAAGATGACAGGTGATCAATCAAATGTCAAATCAAAGCTGGCAATCAACTGGAAAGCTGATTTTTCAGTGGGTGGGTCTGGCAGAAGAAAAATGAACTTCCATATTGCGCTTCCCAGAAACAAAACCCCACCACACTATTAAAAAAAAAATAAAAAGCAATTAAGGAGCCTGAAAGAAAACTCTTTGAAAAGATTTACTATACAGACCCACTCGTCTGTTTCTTTTTCTTGGCCCCCAAAAGAAAAAGAACACCCTACAATGACAAACAAAACACTTCCAAAGTTGCAAACTATTTTCTTCTGTTAAAAAAAAAAATAAATTGCAAAACCACTTGGCATGTGCAAATATATAAACTCGGCTACGAAACAAAAGAAGGATTTGATTTGAAAATGTGGATTGTCTTCTAACAGTCAGAACGTTTCATTTTATTTCCTGTTGCAATTTTCACCACTGATGATCAAAGGCTGAACTTCCCCACCGGGTTCATCAGCAGAGAGAGTCCCTGTACTATTTCAGGCACACACAGCGCTCTCTCACACACACACCCGGCCAGAACTGCCACCAGAAATACGGCGAAATAAAAGATTAAACACCCCGACCCACTTCGCGAAACACACGGATCCAAAGCGAAAGCCACCGGGAGGGGGGAAAACCATAAAGGAAGGGGGAAAAAAAAATTCTATCCTAAAGCGAAAAGCAAAGGGAAGCCTGGCTGCTTTCGGTTCGGGCAGGGGAAGGGGCAGGGGGAGAAGGGGCCGGGGGAAGAAAGTTGGGGGGAAAAGTTTCGGCCGGGCAGCGGAGCGGGGAGCGGCGGCGAGCCGGGGGCAGCGGCGGAGGGCGAGCGGACAGCCCGTGCGGAGCAAAACCTTGGCAATAAGGCATGAAACTGGCTCCTCGGGCTTACGGAGGGAAAGGGAGGGGGAGGGGGATAAATAAATAAAGATCCAGCCCGGAAAAGCAAGGGTGACCCTAAATAATAATAAAGATGGGGGGTAGGAGTGGAAGGAGTGGAGAGACAGAGGCTGTGTAAGTGGATGGCTTCTCCTTACCTGCAGCCCGTTTGGGTGCTTGCTGTTTCCTCCTTGGCATCGCTCTACTTTCTCCAATCTCACTTCTGTCCCCAGATCCGAGAGCCCTGAGACGCTCCTGAGCCGTGTTCCTCTGCCTCTCAGCTGCTTCCCCAGCACCCCCCTCAAGCCTCCCCTGCCCCCCTCCTTTCCACTTCACTGATAGGAACCTGTTTGGTTTTTATTTTATTTTAGAGATCTAGGTTTCTTTCTTTCTCTCTCTCTCTCTCTCTCTCCCTTTTTTTTTTTTTTTTTTGGCTTTTTTTTTTTTTTTTAACTGTTGCAACACTTGCTTTGCTTTGATTCAAACATCCAAGCTCAGGAGCAAATGAAAGGCGCCCACAGTGCCAGAGAACGGTAATAAATAAATAACAAAATAGATCTGTATATATTAAAAAGGCAGCTCTGGAGAGACTGTGGGGCTGGCTGCTTCCTCCCTTCCCTGTCCTGTCCTCCTCCTCCTCGCAGAGCCGTATGGCGGAGCGGTGCCCGTGTGTGCGCGGTGTGTGTGTGTGTGTGTGTGTGTGCGTGCGTGTGTGTGCGCGGAGCGCCGCAGGTTCCGTGCTGTCAGATGCCAGGCAGTGAGTGATATGGGAGCGGACAGGGAGGCTCGGGATGGGAGGAAATGTGGGATCCGCACACACACGCGCGCACACGCACCCCCGGCGCGGGCACACGCGCGCACACGCGCTCACACACACACGCGCACACACACACGCGCCCCGCACACACACGCGCGCACACGCACACACAGGCAGGGCGAGGCGATGCCAGCGAACATCGATCCGCCGAGCAAACTGAACATTAACAAACTCCTCCTCCGCGACCCGATGACAGGAGGAAATTTACTCCGCGCAGCCGGGCGGCAGAGCCGTTCATTAAAGAGACAGGGCGCCGGCACCGCGCCCGCCGCCGCCAGCGCCGCCGCCGCCCCGCCGGCCCCGCGGGGACACCGCTCCCCACGCGGGGACACCCCCTCCTCACACCCCCCAACGCGGGGACACCCCCTCTCAAACCCCCGCAACTCGGGGACACCCCCTCCTCACACCCCCCAACGCGGGGACACCTCCTCTCCAAACCCCCTCCCCAACGCGGGGACACCCCCTCTCCAACCCCCCCCCCCCGCAGGGACACCCCCTCTCCAAACCCCCTCCCCACGCAGGGACACCCCCTCTCCAAACCCCCTCCCCACGCAGGGACACCCCCGTACGGGACCACCCCCCGATGCGGGACCATCCCGTCCATTTGCGGGACCTTCCCCGCACACGCGGGACCACCTCGGGGTCACCCGGGCCCGCGGGATGCCCTTCCCAAGGGAGGGCGCTGCGGGCAGCCGGGCCCGGGGCGCTCCGTGCGATCCACCCGAGACAGGGCGGGCCCAGGCGAAAAGAGGGGTTTACAGCGAGGATCCCGCTGGGCGGCCCGGTGCGCTCTGCCGCTGGGCTGCCCGCGGCTGCCGGGTCACCGGGGCGCTCCTCAGGTGTGCCCGGGGCTGGGGACCGGGGCTGGGGATCCAGCTGTGCCCGGGGCTGGGGATCCAGGTGTGCCGGGGGCTGGGGACAGGGGGATGCTCCCCCAGGTGCTCCCTCCCACCTGTGGATAGCCCGGGGCTGGTGACCAGGTCCCTTCCCTGCCCAGGGTGTCACTCTGCACCCTGAGGTGTCCCAGCCGTAGGGGTTGGACATCGAAGTTTGGTGAAGTTTGGGTGAAACCCCTCTGCTCCCCGAATTCCCCCTGGCACCTGAATTTAGGGAGAGCCAGGTCCATCCATCAGCTTTTCCTTCAGCTGCTGTGAACACCTTGAGGGTTTAAATTTCTATGTATTCAACTATAAGTTGTATAAGACCTCCTAAAAGTGGCTTTTCTGATACTCCATATCTTAAACCAAGAGGTTGCTGTAGAACTGAGGTTTTACTTTTTTTTTTTTTTTTTTCTGTTTTGGCATTTGACTCTAATGAAATTGTTGGGATTAAGAGGAATAATTTGCATCCCTCTCAAATACAAATATATAAACAAATATAAATATAAATATAAATATATTTAATATATCTGTCAGGTACAAAGCACCAGCAAGAGCCACTGTGTTATAGCCAGTGTCACTGGGCCACCTGCAAGGCACAGGCCTGCAGCCCCCAAGTGATCTTGGTGTCCAGCAGCCCAACATCAGACTGTGTTTATGAAGGTGTCCCCCTGACTGCTGTCACTGAAATTATTTGATAGCCTTCCCTGTACGAAATCCAGCAATTTTTATATGCAATAACAAAGTATTTATTGGTGCAAGCAAATGCTTCATTTGAAAGATAAAATAGGAAAACACTACTATAAAATGTTCATTTTTCCACTTCTGCCTGGCATAACTCACCCAGGAGTGAACAGCCCTGCTTGAATCAGTGGGAATTGTGGGGGTGTCTGGTACCTGTGTGCAGCAGGTGTAAAACCCTGCTGGTGCACACCAGGGATTTCCACTTGGTCTCCATCCCGGGCAGGTGTAAACACAGGGCCAGGAGGGGCCACAGCAGAGGGACAATTATCCCTGCCCTGGGATGAGGAGCAATGACACACTACCTGCCTTGGGAAGGGCAGCCTGAACCTGGATCAGGCAGTTCAGCACAGGGTGGCAAACTGAGATTTTCTGTTCACATTTCGTGTGTCTTGATTTGAGATTTTGAACCCTTCAGCTTCTGCATGTTGGTTCCCAAATCAGAAAACTGCAGATACCTCTGGCTGGTTTTCTGTTTCCTCTCCTCCCAGGGCGCACAGAAAGGTGCTGCACCTCCCATGGATTGTTTATTGTGAAGGATTGCGAAGGATAAATGCTGTTTAACCCAGTGATGTTTTGTAAGATTTCTCCCGGACGGTGGGACACGATGTGGGTGCTGGGACACTCGCAGGCACGAGGGGGTGGCAAACAACAGAGTCCTGTGCTATTTTAACCTCTCCATGTGCTGCTCCTGTGCAAGTTGCAGAGGCAGGAGCTGTGGTTCAGGCAGGGCAGCAGTTCAGCGTGCTCTGGGATCAGAGGAGCTGCTATTGTTCTCCAGAGTCGTGGCTCCAATCCAAACATGCACGCTGGGGACGGGATTTGTATCGGTGCCGCCTGCAGCCTCCACGTGCGAGATGAGAAAGTCACTGTTTTAAATGGTTACTCCTTGGGGAAAGGGGAATTGAGAAGATGGACTTGTGAGTGGAGCAGGAGTGAGATGGCACCCTATCCTCGGTGATAAATGGGAGCATTAACAAGGCTTGGTCGAGAGGAACCCTACAGATTTATGGCTTCCTGTCTCCACCAGCAGATGCCATTATGGCTGACAGAACAGAATGCCTTTCAAGAGGGAACTGGGCTGGGATTATGAAAAAGGGGGAAAAAAGCAACCAGAGTCTGATGTCCATTTTTATCCACTGGTCAGAATTGGCTGATAGGTTTGAATAGAGCTGGAACTACCCGGCGTGCGTGTGCTCCCTGCTCCTGTTATTTATAACAAAGTTGGTGAAGGTCATTTAGCATCTCTTTTAGCACAGGAAGAACCCATAATATTTACTGAAAGCATTTTTGCACTCTTGAAAATTAGAGATAATAAAATGAACAGATAGCACTGGAGGCTTCCTTGGCTTATCCAATGGAATAATCTCGATGGGTGCTTAATGTTTACTTTGGAAATGCAGCAAATGATTCTGAAGCTATATTGAATTTTATCTATTTTTATTACATTGCAGAATAATATTTCTCTTTCCTGACAAAATGTTATGACCAGTAATAGCAATGGCAGTTATGCATGTTCAAAAAAGAGTAATCAAATCTCATGCTTCAGGGCATGAGCTGAATTCCCCACTGGGATCCAGAAGGATTTTTTCCCCCAAATATAGCAATATACAATCAAGTAGGTATGTTCTTAGAGGATTTTCAATTTCTTGGTTAGGTGCAGATTACATGGAGCAACAGTGTGACCTGGGATTGTGAAAATTCTCTCTTGCTGTAGTTTTGGGCTGGTTTGGGTCTCATTTTTCAGCCTAATTTGTGTGAGTTGTTGTGCCTTACAGGAAAGTTTACAGCCACTTCTGTGTGCAGTAAAGGGCCAAATGCTCTTTGTGCACCTGACTCTGATAACAGTTCCCATCAGTATAGTCACAACAAGCTCAGCCCTGTGACTTGCAGTGTTTTATCTTACTTATTTTTGTTGTCCATCTTT
The DNA here is from genome assembly GCA_024865655.1 of Emberiza elegans. Lineage (NCBI taxonomy): Eukaryota > Metazoa > Chordata > Aves > Passeriformes > Fringillidae > Emberiza > Emberiza elegans. Next base: position 1,730,994 of record JALJVW010003097.1, on the reverse strand, counting down.
CTTTCAGTGACTGTTCTGCAGATAATTAAACATAGGGATTGTTTTCTTTCCTTCCTTTTTTTCCCCTCTAGAAGTTATATATATATATGTAGGTACACAACTCCTCTTGAATGAAATTCACAGTGTTGGTGACCCCTTTCACACTTTCCCTACCACTGTAGAGAAAGAAAAAGTGGAAATTCTGGTAAGTCCTGCAAACAAAGAAAGATTTGATAAATAAATAATTTTCAGTATTGCCAGTTAATGACATTGTCAGCCTCAGTGTTTGCTTCTTTCTTTTTAGAATGATTGGAGGAAAATTATTTTAAAAAGGATTTGGGTTACAACGACTTTGAAAGAACCAACTTGAGGACAGACTGAGGATTCTTTAGAGAAAATAGAGAACCCTGTAGATCTGTTGCAGTCCCTGCCCAGGAACAGCTTTGACTGTGCTCATTCCATTGAGGCACATTTGACCAACATGATGCACATTCAACGACTCCTCGGGGCAACCTCTTCCAGTGGCTTTACCATGGAAAAATTCATCCTACTGCTGGAAAACTGTTTCTTTTGGGGGCCTTCTCAAATGAAACGGAGAACAGTTTCTTCCTCTTTGAGGCAGTTTTTAACATCTTTGCAGACATGTTACCCCCATTCCCAAACCATCCCCACTTCTTCAGCCATCCCTTGCACATCCCATCCCCTGGCCCTCATTTCCCTGCTCCATGGCTGGACAACATATGATTTGAGGTGCAGTGCCAAAACCTGACTGCTGGATTGCGTTTTCCACCTCCCCAGCAGCGAGTGGGATTACTTCACATGTCTAACACATGACACTGCTGTTTACATGTCCCAGTTTGACACCCGCCCTTTCTGCAGCAGCATGACACCATTGACTCACGGAGAGCTCCTGATTCAGTGCAGCCCCAGCTGCTTTCCTGCAGAACTGCTTTGTAATCAGTTGTCCCCATCCTATATTTGAGCAGTTGATTATGCATCAGTGACAACTTTGCACTGATTCATCTTGAATTGCATCCTATTTTTTCCGAGTGTTCCTGCAATTTGTCAGGCTCGTTCTGGATTACAATGCTGCCTTCAAAGGCTGCTGCCGTCCCCCCTGGCTCGGCACCATCTGCAGATCTGCTGCTCAATATTTGCTGTTCCACCTCCTGAGACATTAATAAAAGCGTTGGATATTGCCAGGCCCAGGACACACTCCAGACATTATTCCAGCCTGACAATGGGCTGTGAGGGGATAATTCTGGAGTGTGATTTTCCTACCTCTTCCAACCCCCTGCAAGTCATCTGGATGATGTGTCACCCAGGGAACAGGGACAGGACAAGGGAAAATGGCCCCAAGCTGTGCCAGGAGAGGCTCAGGGTGGACATCAGGAGCAATTTCTTCATGGAAAGGGTGCTCAGGCTTTGGCAGGGGCTGTCCAGGGAGGTTTGGAGTGCCCATCCCTGGAGGTTGCTCAGGAACGTGGCACTCAGTGCTCTGACTGGGGACAAGGTGGGGACCAGGCACAGCTTGGACTGGATGATCCTGAAGCTCTTTTCTGGAAACTGTTGGGCCTCCACAAGTCCTTTCAGGGATGGCCACTGGTGGTCCTGAGATTCTTCTGAGACCTGTCTAATGTCCTGACCTTTTCTCTGTGCTTTCTAGGTAGTCTCAAACTCCCCTCCTCCTGCAGCCAGAGCTCCCCTCCTCTGACACTGGCCCAGATTATTTTTGCAATCTGATCACAGCTGATTCCCTGAGCGAAGATGAAAGTAAAAAAGGCTTTCTTAGGGTGATCTGTCAGAAACTTTCTCCCTTTGCTGAGTGACAGATGTAATCTTTCCTGGGTCTTTTCCTGCATAGAGAAGGCACTTACCAAACACTTTCTCCTTATTATGTTCCTCCGAGTTGTATCTCATTTGGTGACTTTCTCTTTGTAATTCTTTCCCTGTGTGTTCATGGTCACTGTGAGGAGCTCAGATAAGTTTTTGCTGCACTTTTTTTTCACATTTAGACAAGTACTCATTTGTTTACAGAATACATCTTTAGGATTTTGCTTCTGTAAGAATACTCCGTGCTGTGCTATAGAATTGTCCTTCTGCCCCAAGAGGGTGGAACAGCAGCACTGGGGCAAAATCCTTTTTCCCCTTGGTCTGTACACAGATGAGTTTGGTGGGGTGGTAGGGAAGGTTCAATTTCCCCTCCTGGGATGAAATGCTGCTATCACCAGTAATTTCTGCTTTCAGTCATGAGAGCATTTCCAGAGCTCTTTCCCTTCCAGTCTTCACTGCAGGATTCACCCTTTGGTGCAAAACAGGCTCTGGGGTTTGAGCTCCCATCCCACTGCAAAAACTCCTCTTTTGGGGCCAAGTAAGGAGAATTTCAAGCAGTGCAGGGTTTGCAGAGCTCTGGCTGCAGCCACCTTCTCCAGCCACATCTGGGGCTCATTTCTGCCCAGTGCCACCAGCTGAGGTGTCACACCGGATCTCACTGAGAGCTGCACACCCAGCTCACCTTTACCCACAGCAGCCCAGCTCCAGAAATTGTCATTCACTCTTGCAAAGGCTGAGACAGCCTGGAAGCTTTCCTTTTCTGAACTGAATTTCTCCTTCCTTAAGTCACAACAAGTCTCCAGCTTGGGAAAAAAACCAGAAACAAGCACTCTGCTTTTTCTGAAATGAGTACAGCAGGTGATATCTGTGGTATCATGTCCCAACAAACCAGCAAAAGCAGCTAATTAAATGAGTTGGATCTAAAAGTTGTTCACGCCATAATCCATAAACCTATTTTCTTCACTGGATATTAAGTCCCCGATCAGCAGGAACTTGAACTTGTGTATTTATTTTCTTTCTTAAAAAACAGCCAGCTAGTTAGAATTTTGGGAAATAATAACAATTAACTGGAACTGCACAGCAATTGACCATAGTCTTCAACAAGTCCTTGGAAAAAGACATAATTTTAAAAAAGGAAAGCTGAAACCTGCCATTTTTAGGAAGGAAAAGCATCATCCAGGAGGCAGTGTTCTTCCAGCTCCTATTTTCTTAAAATACCAGGTTCCATTGAAAAATCTGTTTTAAAAGATTCTTAAAAATAAACTTGGAGTGTTCAAATTATAAACAGCGATGTTTTATGCAATGTCTCTGTGGCTGCTGCAAAGGAGAAATTTGAAGATTATATCAGGGGTTTTTTCCCAGTCCAAAATATGACTGTGCAGAGCTTAATTTGAAATGAGGAAATGAACAGCACAGGGACTGCATTTGGCTGTCCATGATGCCAGCAGCAATTTTTTTGACTTTTAGTGTTTGATTATTTTTATTATTTATAGCTACTGAATGAATTTATGCTGAAAATTGGAATAATTGATATATCTGTAAAATAATATGGCCCTAAAATGGTTGTGGTGCTTTGTAAATTCTTCAGGATTGTGTTGCTTGTAAATGGGAAAAAGGTGAGGCTAATTCATTATATTTATAATAATTATATTATTAAATATATAATATTATAAATATTATTTTATTTAACTAAATATGTTAAAAATCTGTAATTCCCCAAATTGTCACTTGTCCCATGTCCCCCAAGTCATCCTGGGAGTTTTTTCCATGTCAACTAAAGATAAATGGACAAACACAGTTTATACATACCAAGCACCTTTGTTTAATAAACAATGCTGAGAAAGCTTAACTGAAAATCTAAAGCCACTGAAAGGGACAAAATGCTTAATTTCAAGTCATCAAAGTGTTTCAATTGAAATGTAATTTTAATAAATTGATTATAAGGGTGGAAGTTCTTGTATGGCAGAACTCAAGAGATCAAAATACAAAAAGTGAAAACTGAAGGAAAGCAATGGGCTTTTTTCAATAGAACTTCCCAAAGTTTGTTCTCAATGTTCGTGAGAACGTTTGCACCTGGGTCCAACGACTGAACATTCATTTCTGGGGGGGCTCACTCACCCCAGGTGTTCCCAATCTCCATCCAAAAACTGGGTGATGCAGATCCCATGGAGCTGCTGCAATTCCCCCAGTGAGCAGCGGCTGGAGCAGGGCAGGGGCACCATTTCAGTGATCCACCAGGCCGTGCCAGCTTTTGGGAGGCTCAGGATGCTCCAGGGAGAGGATTTTCCCTTCCACTGCTCAGCCCAGCTTGGCTCTGCACATTTTTCTCTCAGGTAAGTGATTTTCAGTTTTTTTTTTCCTGCTTGTGTTTTTACTGTGGCCTGGTTTGAATTTGTTCTGTGAAGGAATTTCTCTGAAGGAAAAAAAAATAATTTCTTTCTCTCTATAAGCAGAGAGAAACTCAAGTTTGTTGATTTACCTGCAAACTCAGGTGCTAAACTGAAGTGTTGATGCCCAAGTTGGTAACATAGTTAATGCTTTCTCTGTAACCAATGAGTCTTTGGCTTAAAAAAAGGAGCTTTATCAGTGGAGATGGAAAGCAAAGAGTTTTCTGTGGAAATGACTGAAAGTTATAAAAGAAAACCTCAGAAATGTGAAAGTTTTCACTAAAGCACTAAGAGTAAAAACTGTGAGGAAAGGTACTTTCCTAACTGGGCATTTAGGAATGAGAAGTAAGGCGTTCAGAAACAGCAAGACTTACTGTTAAACAGTAATAGTTGGGTTTGTGTTAAAAGTGTTGCAAATAAGAGTGATAAAAGCCTGGAAATGGTCCTGTTTTGGGTGTGAAGGCTAACTGTGCTGTAATAATGCTGAATTTGTGGTTATGTAGAAAAAGTGCAATGTGGTTCTCTCTCTTTGATTAAAGCCAAGTTCTGGGAGTTTTTTAATGTTTCTCTCTGGCTGGAATATTCTTCCCCTTGCTCCTAAGTGACGGGGCCCTTGTGGAGCAGCTGTGTCACTGGAGGCCAGCTCTGCCGTCATGCTGTGCTGGCCCAGCTGCTCCGAGGAGGCTGGAGGGGCTCTGCACAGCGCTCAGGGCCGGAGAGCCCAAATTCAGGTGTGAGCCATCCCCTCGTGTGTTCCTGGCAGTGCTGAGCCCAGGCTCAGGGTGATGCCTCCTTCCCAGGGGGCAGAACTGACTTGGGTGCCTGGGACCTCTCGGGAAACTGCTTGGTTGTTGCTTTTTGTGCAAAGGCTTTCTGAGAGAGAAGTCTGAGGCTGTTCAGGTTTGCTTTTAGGGTTTTCCATTTAAAAAAATGATATGTAATGGGGGAATGGAATTTTAGGTTTGCGGAGCAATATTACAAAAGGAACCATTGAGCCATTTTCATGGAGGTTGAATGACACTTTTATGGTCCTTTCTCTACTCCTGCTTTTAATATAAATGGTATAGCAAATACAGGTGAAAAAAAAAAGAAAAAAAAAAAGCCCACCTGTCAAAATATAGCTCTGTTTGGTTACCTCTGTCCATGGGACAATTTTAGTAACCTGTCAATCAATGGGCTGCTAAATAGCCTCTCCAATGCACAATCTGCTATTTCAGACGACATCAGTGTGTCAATCATTTATTGAATCAAAGCCAAATTTGAAGCAAAGCAAGCCCAGTTTGTCAATCACTGCTCAGTATTCTCTCCACTAACCACCTGACAGCTTTTAACTTTTCACTTTTATATTCCATGCAGCTAGTTAAGATTCTTTCATTTTTAATTGGCCTTCCTTTATGATTGGTAGCTAAGCAACTAATATGTTGTTTTATATGGTAATAATGGGCCCAAACTTGAGAGCTTTCTTGACCATCCCTATTTGTTGTTGGGAAATTATTTTCCTTCAAGTTGCTAAATAGCAGATGTAGCAGAAACAGTTATTTAATTATGGGTTGTCCTGTTGTTTCTATCTATAAACACTTTTGGCACTGTTTAAAAATAAATACTGCATGCGCTGGCAAATATATACTGAGTGATTTTAACTCCTGATAGAGTCCTTTGGAATTTCACTGCTCATTTACAGGGAAAACTGGGTGCAAAAAGGAAAGGATTGCCAAAAAAGCAGTTTGGAAAAATATTAGCAGAGGACAGAGCGAGAAATCTGTTTCAGAATCCCACTAGGCTTTAATCCAACCTGATCAGCTTTCAGTCTTAATTTAGGTACAATTAAATTTCTGAGGCCAAGTACAGTGCTGTGAGCCACCCTCTCTCAAAATTAGCCAAAAAGTCCTTCCCCAACAAACTGGTCTGCCTATTTTGTGTGTTCAGTTTGTGTGCTTTGACTGAATTAAAATTATCAGTGCTTGAGATGCAAAACTTTGGGGTGGGAGTGGGGCTCCTGAGGGTAGCCCAGATCTTGGGGTGGTTTCCATCCCCTCTCCCCATCATGCACAAGACAAGCCCTGCCTTTCATGTGTGTGAAATGAGCCCACAGCTCCCAGAAAATGCTCCTGCCTTTCTATTCCCAAAGACTGTCATCAGCAAAGCCAAAGTGTTGTTCTCAGACAGAAAGAATCAACTTTCTGTCCTTCCCATGAAAGGAAGTTTGGGAAAAGAACTATTTCTGTGTTACATAAAAATTCTATTTTGGGTTCAAAAGAGTTTTCTTCATTTAATTCTTTTGCATATCTGTTTGATGGGCTTCTGGCTGTCTTTTGACAGACTGCTGTCATCTGGTTTGATCCAAAACTGTGAAACTCCAGATGTGCCCAAGAACTTGGGAGAACATGGGCTTCGTTTTGCAAAAAGCTGCAGGAGGTTTTGAGGCAATCTGATACAAAATGTACTTCCCAGCCCTATTTGAATTTTACATTGGGTTTTCTGCTTCTTTTCACCAAAGTAAAAAGCAAAAGAGACTGACAGCACATGAGGATTGACAGTGGAGAGGCAAATGGGAGCTGTGGAGCCTGGAGTGCTGCAGAAATCCAGCCCAGTGTTAAATATGGGTGCTTTTCCCCACGGGGAAGCTGAGGGAGGCTCTGGAGAGCCCTGGGAATGCTGGTGCTGGGTCTGTGCCCCTCTCAGGACGGAGATCCCAGCAGACTGCTGAGATTGGGTAATTAATAAACACCAACAAAAGCTGTAAAGTGCACCTTCCTGGGCAGCTCCAGGAAAACAGCAAATTTGCTGACAGATGAGTTCTTGAGGAGGTGCCAAAAATACAGTTTGGTTTCTCTCCTTTTGGTGGGAATTGTGCCTTTCCTGGGTGTCCATGGCATTAACTAATAATGAGCTGGAGATCAGGCGTACACAAACGAGGTGTGAGCTGCCCAAGTGAGCAGGAGAGGATTTTGCGCACAGATTTTGCACTCGCTCTATTTTGCACTCTCTCTATCAGCAGCTATTAGCCAGAGAAGGTGTTCTGCTCCCAGGCTGCCTCTGTAGCTTGGCACAGATTGCTCCTCTTGGCTCCCAGGGTGTTCAGGCCTGGCTGAACATGAGCTGAGCTCTGGTGGCTCAGGCAGCTGAGCACAGGGGAAACCCACACAGCACCCACCTACACAGCACCTGGCCTGTGAATTGGCTCGGGATGCTCCATGCAGGAGTTCAGAGATGCAGGATCATAAATATCATACAAATAGGAGAAGGGCAGGGTCAGCAAAGCCAGGCTACTCACAGGGGGTTCTTACAACCGCTCTGTTTTGGTCATTCCCATTGATGTGAAATGTCAGCCTGCCTGCATGGGTGCTGTACTCTGGTCCTTTAGCTGCTCTTCAGGACCCTCTGGACCAGCAGAAAGGAACATTTTGAAGTGTTTAAGCATGTAAATTGTACATTGGTGTTTTTTAGGTGAAACCTCTTGGTCAGGAGCATCTCCAGATCTTGGCTGGCATTCCCAGCTGGGCAGAAATTCTGGAATTTTTTTATTTCTTTTTTTGTATTGATGACTGATTCGCTCAGTGTCTTGTGCATCCTCTGGCAGTCAGGGCTGTGCTTTAGTGTCATTGACTACACAAAGTTTTACAAGGTTTATAGAGCCATTTCTCCCTGGCAAACTTAAATGTGGGGTCTGGGTCTGTTCTCTGAGCCTTCCCATGTTACCTGGGACCAGAGAGAGGAGAGCAGGAGTTTGTGGGAATGCTGCCCAGTTTGCTCCATGATGCCCTGGGAGCATTGTCCTGGGGCTGTTGCTGTTTCTCTCTGGTTCCTGGGGCTCCTGGCAGAGCACCTCCTGTCCCTGGCTGAACTGGGCAGGGCTCTCCAGCTGAAGTGCTCATATTCCCCATCACTTACTGAGCCAGCCCATTTTTCCAGCAATGTGTCAAAAAGTTGATTGGTGTCAACTGCTGCCTTTGTTCACCCCTGCCACGGGAGCAGCACAAAGCCAGAAAAGATGAACCCCTCTCCTAATTGGGAATGGAGGGAGAACTTGCTAAAGCAGAATGCAGTTACCTGGGCTGGAGCCCATCCAGGACACCCTGGTGAGCGCAGCCACCCTCCCAGCGAGTGAAATGGGATTTTTAGCTGTGCTGAGGGCTTGGATTCTGTGAGTTTACATCTCAAACACCCACGGAGCAGGAGCAGTGAGCAGCCCCTGACTCAGCAGGAAGCCTGGCCCTGTCACCTCGTTGTTCCTGAGTCTGCTCTGCTGTTCCTCCAACCCACTGAGCAGCTCCAGGCGCAGGGAGGGGAGCCTGTGCTTCTTGCAAACCATTTTTATCATCCAGAATTTAACACTGGGTGCTGTAACTGGTGTCACTTAGATGTACTGACTGCTAAAGCTGCAGCTCTCACACAGAACAGCGAGGTGTGACCCTCCCTGGGGGACACAGGAATCCCAAATGCCAAGTGAGGCTTTCCCTGTGGGTGGGGATGTTCCAGGTGGGCTTTGCTCAGAGCCACCTTTGTCCTACAGAACAGAACTGAGAGCACAATGGGTTAATGTACACATGCAGATGCATGCTGGAAGCAATGTAAGGGACTGAAAACCATGGAAAATCACCCCGAGAGGTTTGAAAATAGCAACAAAAAAATTAGGATGGCTTCATTTAGAAACCTGGCTATTGTTTGTTCTTAGCTAGCACACTCAGCTCTGGGATTTTATAGCTGTGAGCATGAGCTGGTGTGTGGAGATGAGAGGTTTAAGTTGGATATCAGGGAGAATTTCTCTCCTGAGAGAATTGTCCAGCCCTGCCCAGCTGCCCAGGGCAGTGCTGGAGCCCCCATTCCTGGAGGGGTTTAAGTTCTGTAAATGTGGCTCTCGGGGACAAGATTCAGTGGCAAACTTGGCACTGCTGGGGGAGTGGTGGGACTTGATGCTCCTCAAGATTGCTCTGAGATTCTCTAAATCCGAACAGATGCCCAAACTTCAAACACCTATAAACCCTGGGGGTTTGTTATTCCCAGCTGACTAATTGCACACGTTCCAGGAGAGCCTGAGTGCTGGCAGTGACAGCCCACGGGCAGAGCGGGGCCCTGCAGGGTGAGCTCTGCACGCCCCCAGCCCTGGCAGGGGCTGAGCAGGCACTGGGGCTTTCCCAGCCCCTTCTGCAGCAATCCCAGCAAAACCGGTGTAAGTGCAGGTGCTCGGGGCACCAGGGCGTGTAAAGAGTTAAAATCCCTTGACCTCCAAACACAGCAAGCCCCTGCACCCCAAGGCTTTCCTGGCACCTAAAGCACAACAGGAGGGCTCAGGGACCATGAGGGCTCCCCTGGAGCTGGGCTGATTTGCCAGCTTAGAGATCAGAGCAGTTACATCAGCCTGAAAAGAAATCTGTGCTCCTTCATGCCTCAGTTTCTCTGGGGATAAATATTGATAGGGTGCTTCCCAGAACTTCCTTTTCAAGAGCAGCATCAAACTTAATTTTCACTGGTTTTTGAAGATTTTCTGGTAAAAGGTAGTTTCATTTCAAAATGATGCTCTAAAATACTGTACAAGTTACCAAAGCTTGTCATCCCTCCTTAAATTACTCTTCACTACTATTTACTGTAAGTGTGAAATTATATATTTATAACATATATTACTAATATATATTACTAGGAGAGTGCCCAGGAAAAATCTTGTCCTATTCTTGATATTACTTGAAATTTGATATTACTTTGCTATTATGTGAAGTTTGAGGTCTCAGTTCCCATTTCCAGGAGAAAGAGCAGGTTATTCATTGGCAGGTGGGTGCTACTTTGGGGAGCTTGGTTTGCCCAGGAGGGATAAATGACTCCTCCATTTCCATTTGTATTTAACCTCCCAGCTCTGCTTTCTCTTTGCCCCCTCTGCTGTCTCTGGTGCTGTGGCTGTGTTGGGTGGGCTGGGGGTTGTTCCCAACCTGCTGCAGGTTTCCTGCATGGGACGTGCAGGCTGTGGTGGTGTTTGGGATATAAATGATCACCAAGGGCTGCTCCTTACACAACCATGGACTGTCACATTGATTATAAGCTGGTTTTTTACTTTTTTTTTTTTTTCTCCTGACTCACTTCACAAGTCTCTTGAAAAAAATGAATTTGGACGACATAAAGGGAGTTTCTGTGCAGAATTCAGTTCTCACTTCTATGGGTAAATATCATCAGCTTGGAATTTAAGGGCTGATTCTGCTGAAGTTACATTCAACTGGCAGGGGCAGCCAGCGAAATGAGAGAACACCAAGGAAATAATTAAATGTTGTGCAATTAGGGCTGCAGCACGTCAGGGTACAAATAATACAAGATGAGATATCCTTTCATGGATTAAAGTTGTATTTATTGCGTAGCCTTTAATCTGTGTTATCACCAGCCCAAACCCTGGAGAGCATCAGCACTGTCTGACCCCAGGAGCAGCCCTGGCTCGGGTGGTGCCAGGTGAGGAGCTGCAGGGAGGTGCTGATTGCAGCTATCAGATAATCAGGAGACAGAAAACAAGGTCCAGTTCTGAGCAATTAATATTTGGATTATATTTATTTACTGCAGGTGCCTTTAAGCTTCAAATGGGTTATGAATTTATCCTGAATTTCTGTAACAGATTGGGTTTTAAAAAAGGCAAAACAATAAATGTTTAGATCAAATATTCAGTAGATAATTCCCAAATCCAGTTTGTGGGTTATGGGCTGTTTTGTCTCCCATTTTTGCGTGCTCTGGGCCATTGTTTGGGCAGAGCTTTCTCAAGCAGAGCAGCAATGCTCACCGAAATATTCGGTTCCTTCCAGCCAGGCTGGCTTTGGGAGAGGTCCCTGCTGTGGAACAAACCTGTTTCCTTCTCTGGGATGTGTCAGTTAGAAACACCAACTGCAAGGATTTCTTCTGTTCTCACGAAAAAGGAAGGAAACAGCTGGTAAATGTTTCACAGATGGTAAAGCTCTTGGCATCTCTCAGGAGAGGGCCACCCATACAGATGGCTCATTATTTTAACATTTGGATTTTCATCTTATTAAAACATCTTTTTTTTTTTTTTTTTCCCCCTGGTTTTATTTAGCATCATAAATTCTCTTACACTTTAGTTAACAACTCGGTGATTTGGGGGAAGTGTGTGTGCTGTAAGGAACATCATTTGGCTAAACCACGGATCTGCATCATTATTCCCTGCTCTGATGTGGAACGAGTGGACTTGAACCTGATTAAAAACACCAAATGCAAGCAAATGCTTGGAAATATGACTTTATCAAGCAAAGGTCAGCCGAGCCCGTATAGAAGCTGAATTATTCAGTAAATGAAGGAATGTAGTGAGTGAAGCAAACATTTCTATCTTGGGCATTGCATCAATTAATGCCGGGCTGCTTTCTGCACACACCCCAGGAGAGGGGCCTTGCTGTGCTCCCAGAGCCTGGTTTGTGGTGAGAGCAGCACTAAATGCAAAATGCCGCCTTTACCAAAAAAAAAAGCAAAATGCCGCCTTTACCAAAAAAAAATAATGCAAAATGCCGCCTTTACCAAAAAAAAATAATGCAAAATGCCGCCTTTACCAAAAAAAATAATGCAAAATGCCGCCTTTACCAAAAAAAAAAAAAAAAAAGCAAAATGCCGCCTTTAAAATACCTGGGGAAGGACCCAGGGAGGGGGTTCAGAAATGGCTGCACAATGTGCTGGGCAGCTCCACCTCTGTAGGGCATGTGCAGCCCTGAACATGCAAATAGCCTGTTTAGCACATGTTCTACGTAAACCCCAGCTCCACACAGGTCTGGGAATGTCACTGGTCCCTTTTGGGCTCCTGGCAGGGGGAGGGATGGAACCAGTGCCAAAAGGTGGTGGTGGAAATTGGGGCACGCTGGAATTGAGGGGATGCCCTGGGTTTGGTGGCTCCTCTCCCTCCCTGGTCCTGGCTGGGCTCTCCAGCCCTGGCACTCTGCACACACAGGGCTGAAGCAGCTGAGGCAGGTCCTTGGCCCTTTCTGCCATAGAATGCAGGAGATAATGCGGGGGAGAGGAGGAATGGGCAGAGAGCTCTGGATGGAACACCAAATCTTCCTCTCTGTTCTTCAGATTTTTTTTTTGTTTGAAGTTTTAGCAGGTTTCCCTATGAAAGGACTAAAATATAGACCTGTGGTATAAATATAGATCAGCAATAGCACAGATTGCTCTATGGATCAACCTATAAAGATGAAAAGTAGCAATTGATGCATGTCCTACAGCTGCCTTGTAAATCTCGTTGGGGTCTCAACCAAGGAAGAGCTGCCTGAAAAGCTCTGGGTGCTCCATGGTTAGGCTTGTGCTCTGCAATTCTGTCTTAATTAAAAATTAAATAATCAGGAGTGGGAAGAAAGAAACCCAAGTCTTATTTTGCATTTGTATGAGCAACTCCCCATTGATTCCAGTAGGTTACATCAACAGTGAAGGCTTGACCTGAAAGCTGCCTACAAATATTCCATTAATAAATACAGGGACAGATTTGTAGCATGTAAATCACTGGAGCTCCACTGATGCCAGTGTAGTTGTGCTGATTTACATCAGCTGAAGAGCTGGCCTCTGGAATTCACATTCCTTCTGAGATCAAAGATGTGTCAGCAAATGGTGAACTTCATTTGTATTTTTTAGCCTTCTAATTTAAAAATAGCCCAATAGATTTATGATTCCATGGCAGGGCTCTTATGGCCAGACTTTGGATGCCACGTTTCAGCCAGACACCACTCAGAGGCAGGCTGTAAATCCTCCCCAAATGGGGGTTTAGCTGCAATGCTGAAAGCTCTGCAATGCCTGTGGGCACTGCTGTGTCATATTTACAGAGGATGGGCCACCCCAAGCATGGCCCAAAACATGAGCAGCACCAGGGGCTGGCAGAGCTGCCAGCTCACATTCAGTCACAGCCAGAAGTGACAAAGTTGTTACCATTTCTGGAAGCTGGCTCGGTCCATTTGTTGTCTTTCTTCTTGGAGAGGTTAAAAAATAAAGGAGTTGTGGAAGGAGCTGGGGTTCTGCTGGGTGACGTGGCACTGCTGGCACTGCCAAACACCCAGCTGGGCTGGGCCTGGGGCTCTTAAATGGTCCAGGGATGCTCCAGGTAGGGATTAACCCAATGTGCAGACCAAGAAATGGAGGGTGTCATTGTGTCCTTTGGTTTGATTGCCCATGGAAACAAACTGAATGCAATAACGCTGTCAGAAATAATAAATTTCAGCAAATATCCACAAAAATCTGGTAGTTCTGAAGTGGAGGGAAATTGGGTAAAAATGGGTGGCCAAATGGAGGTGGGAGAGCACCTGAATAAACTCCTTGGGCATAAGGAAACTGGGGAATCCTTTAGGGATTTAACACAGATAGCTTCAGGTGGGTCTTGCATCATCTTGGGCTTCATTGACTGCAAGATCCCAAGGGTTGGTTAGCTCTTGCCATATAAAGTTAAAAGCTACATATAAAGCTCTTGCCATATAAAGTTAAAAGCTACATATAAAGCTCTTGCCATATAAAGTGCCCCTGTCTTGTTTTTTAGTCTTTAAATGTGTGTTTATTGTGATAACTGAAGAGCCCCAATCTCCAGGTGGGACTGAGCTGCTCTGTACCACTGATGTCTCTGTGGTGCTGAGGTTTGGGGGCACTGTCCTCCCTGGGAAAGGGCAGAGTGGAAATGATGCAGAAAGTAAAATGAGGAAGAGACTTTGTCTCTCTTGAGAGCTCATATTTGCAACAAATAAATGACACTGTTATTTTTGAGCTCTTCTAAAAGAGTTTCTTTTAGAAATATAGAAATATTTCTAGATTTCTATATATAAATTTATAATATCTGTGCAACAGCAGATTCCAATGAGCATCTTGAGCATCACACAAATACAAGTTGGTGGATGGAAGAACAGCTGAGGAACTGGACTTAGGGGTACAAACCCCACTGAAATGGGTTGTTAAAAGTCACATTATTTACACGTATGCAGGAGCATTAGGTTTACACCCCTCTGAGCTGTGCCCTGTCTGGTCAGGGGTGAGCAGGATGGAGGGGAGGCTGTCCCTGTGCACGGTGTGATGCCCTGTGAGGGGAGAGGCAGGATGGAGGGGAGGCTGTCCCTGTGCATGGTGTGATGCCCTGTGAGGGGAGAGGCAGGATGGAGGGGAGGCTGTGCCTGTGCACGGTGTGATGCCCTGTGAAGGGAGAGGCAGGATGGAGGGGAGGCTGTGATGCCCTGTGAAGGGAGGAGCGGATGGAGATGTCCCTGTGAAGGGATGCCCTGTGAGGAGGCAGGATGGAGGCTGTCCCTGTGCATGGTGTGATGCCCTGTGAAGGGAGGAGCAGGATGGAGGGGAGGCTGTCCCTGTGCACGGTGTGATGCCCTGTGAAGGGAGAGGCAGGATGCAGGGGAGGCTGTCCCTGTGCACGGTGTGATGCCCTGTGAAGGGAGAGGCAGGATGGAGGGGAGGATGTCCCTGTGCACGGTGTGATGCCCTGTGAAGGTGTCAGTGCTGCCAACAGCCAGCAGGATGCACAAACAGTGGCCTTCTCACCACACAACAGTTCAGTGTCTGTTTCACCCTCAGAAATGCATCTCCTAATTTTGTGTAGGCTCAGATGTGATTAGCTTGCAAGGGAGTGTGGATTGCATCTCCGGAATCCAACGTGGGCATGGGGCTCTCTTTTTGATCATTATAGGGTATGAGTGTTTTGTAATTCTTCTAGTGCAAAAGAAGCTGTTTGGTGACAGGCATCAAGTCAAATTCCTGCAAGAGGCTGGCAGCAGAATACATTTGTCTGTTTAACTGCATGCAAAACACTTGTCAAGACAGATTCTGGTCCCTTTTCCTAAGCAGGGCCTCTCGCTACCTTGTGTTGCAGATAACCTGGCAGGGCTGAGCCTGGCAGCAGGGCAGGAGGACAGGCACAAACACATCTGCAGGTAGAGGGAAACAGAGCAGCTTAAACCCTCCAAAGCACTGACAGCTTGTCTGGTTCCTCAGTGCACCTGCCATGGGGTGAATGCTTGGAGAAGATGAAATTCCCTTGGGAGAGGACACAGGGCCTGCAGGAAGTGTGGTGGTGGTGGGGAGGCTGCTGAGTGTGCAGGGGTGGCAGGCAAAAGGGAACAAAGGCCTGGAAATGTAGCTCCAACTCCCTCTCTGGAGGAGGAAATTAGTTCTGCTTCTCTCCCCTCCCACTGTGCCTGGATGTGATATAAAAGTTTACAAGTATAGGGCTGGTGTTGCCACTCGTTATGCTGCTGTTCCAATTAGAGCTTTGCTGTCTTTGGGGCCCTCTCTGCTGTTCAAATTGTGCTCGTCCTCTTGCTGTGCCTCCCTGTTCCTGCCTGGGCTCTCCATTTCCCCGGGTGTGCTCCCTTCTTTCCCATCCTCCTCAACTGTTGCCTCCTGGTGTCTGCACTCCCCTGCTTCCCTCCCGTGTGTGTCTCTCTGCCCCGTGCCAGCTCAGGAGTGTTATTCCATCATTTCCAGTGCTTGGGGCTGCCTCTGGGGCCATCTCCTCCTTTAGCAGAGGTGAAAGGCAGTGTCACCTCTGCAGCACCCAGGCCCAGAGGCCAAAGAGCCAGGCAGGCTCTGGCTCCTGGTGCTCAGCTCTGACAGAACCTGCCTGAGTTTGGGGAGGGGAGGAGGGAAAACAGGATGGGCTTGAGAGTGATAAACTTGTCACAAACCTGGTCTCTGAGAACTGCAAAAATACTGATGTGTCCTGGTGAGGAATAAGCCTGTGACCGTGTTCACAGGGTCTGAGGATGAGGGAAGAGACGAGGATCTGACTCCATGTTTCAGAAGGCTGGTTTATTATTTTATGATCTATTCTTTTAGTATAGCTTTAATGTAATATATAAGAAAGGATTCCATCAGAAGGCTGGCTAAGAATAGAAAAAGAAAGAATGATAACAAAGGTTTGTGGCTCGCCTCTCTGTCCAAGCCAGCTGGGCTGTGATTGGCCATTAATTAGAAACAACCAACATGGGCCAATCCCAGATGCACCTGTTGCATTCCACAGCAGCAGATAACCATTGGTTACACTTTGTTCCTGAGGCCTCTCAGCTTCTCAGGAGAACAAATCCTAAGGAAAGGATTTTCCATAAATAAGCCCCCACCCTGGAATTCCTGCCCTTGTCCCTCCTGTGCTTTCACAGAGTCCCTGCTTTTGCTGTGTTGTCATGGCACAGATGCTTTGTGCTGCCTTTCTGTTCCTGTTTCAGCGTGCAGAAGTCTGTGCTACCTTAATTATTAACCTCTTATGCTTTACTTTCACTACCTATATGTTTTTTAATGTCTTCTCTTGAGGTGACAAATGAAAGTGGTGCTTGTGCCTCTGCTGCAGAGCTTCAGCTCCAGACTCTGCACTCACCTGTGCCTGTGCTAATGACTCCCATAACAGTGCTTTGATTGTTCTGTGATGCAAATTGAGCTCAGCAAAGATGCACCATCCTCCTTAGAGCAACTGTGTGTGCTCAGCTTCCCTGGGCACCTTCCTGGTGCCCACTCAGCGTTGGGGTGGGTTAATAATAAATACTGGGGCAGAGATTTAAACACTTGTAAAGAGCTGCTTATTCTTCTATGTGGATAGTTTTGAGCATCACCCCTTTTTGGGGGGAATAGGGGTGAGCTCCAATGTGAATGCGCTGGTGGAAGGGTGAAAGGCCTCAGCCCACAGCAGCCAGGTCTGTGATACTCTGTAAGTCATCCCAGCTTGAGTCAGGGCTCAGTCTCTGTGCCTGCATCTCTGGAGTTTACAGATGAGCTATTCCAGCTTCTCTGTGCACCCACCAGCTCCAACAATGAAACTTCAGGGACAACAGGATTGCTAAAATGTGCATTTCCTTTTCCACCTTGTGCATTTCCAATGGGGGAGAATGTTGGTGGATATGCTGTGAGGTTATGAGGTTCTGTGCAAGCTTTATGGGAATTATGGCTCAACTCTTGGCTGTTTGCTGAGCTGCACCTCCATTATTCCAGCAGAATTGAGAGAAGTAATTCAGTCATGCTTGTCAAGTGCAAATGCAAAATAATAATTATCCTCTTGCAGCCCCTTGCTTGTATATCCACTCCATGTGAAAATGCCCTCAAACTGAGCAAACTTGGCCAGGTGAGCATTCAGGTGAACCTGTCAGAGCAGGGACTCCCAACCCACCTCTTGCACTTGTCCTTTTTCATTGCCGCCCCTCACATGTTCAACCCAAGGCCGCTTGCCTTGGCTCAGGCTGGGGCAGGAGTTCCCACTCCCGTCTGGCTTTTTTTCTTTGTTTGCTCAGTTCTTTGTTTGCAGAGCTCAGTAGAACTTAGCTATAGCCACAGCTTCTTGAAAAAAAACCCTATTTCATCCTTTTTATGAATGCTCTAAATATAACTATTGAAGCAAAACAATGCAGTCAGATAAACAAAGAAATGCAGGCAGTGTAAGCAAAAGCCTCTTCAGCAGGTCTCGAATCAGGCAGCTTTCCTTTCTTTTGTGTGTTTTAGCTAGCAGCCCATTGAGCCAACAATGAGAAAAAGGAGAACTGAGACTTAATGCTCCTCCTCACTGCTCTTTTAAAGGCATTAATACCAGGAGGAGAGGTGGGAGCTAAAGGAGCTAAAATGAGCTGGGACTGGGGTTTACCTGGGCAGCAGCTGAGGACTGGGGTGCTCAGGTCACAGCCCTGCTGCTCCAGAGGGACTGCAGTGCTTTAACGGGCTCCTGTCCTTGTGTCACAGCGCTGACACCCTGCCTGTTCCCCCTGGCTGCTGTGGGAAGCAGATTTACAGAATGAGGTGACTGAGGAACCTCCTGGCCAGCAGGAGATGGGGAAAAGGCTTTGGGGTGCTTGGAGTGCCCTGCAGCCACACCAGTAACTACACTGGAGGTGACTTGGGGCCCTCTCTGCTATTGAAGTTGTTAATTAAATTGCTCCCTGTTTCCACCTGGGCTCTCCATTTCTCCTGGAATGTGTTCCCTTCTTTCCCATTCTCCTCACTTTTGCCTCCTGGTGTCTCACCTGGCACTGGAGGGGTGCTCAAGGCACAGGTGCCCCCGGAGAATTTCTGTAACCTCACAGATTCCAGGGCAATTCCAGGGCACAATGAACAGCAAGGCAATGCTTTTACAACAGAATGAGCATCAAAAGCCTCATTTTCTCATTTCCCCTCTGATGCTTTGGTCCCCACCCCATGTGCTGTGGGTGGTAGGAAGACAAGGTAAAACTAAGGCTAGAAGGAAAAACACGGGTTAACTTTTTAATGTGTGTACTATTGGTGCATGTTAGGAATGTATTTTAGATTATCTACTTGGAGAAGTCATGGAAGAAATAATTCTGCAAACTGTTGCTCTCAGGACACCTCTTGGAGCAGGGGTAAGGGAGAGGAAGGTTGAACCCAGGCACTGTAACACTGATAAAACACACAAGACTTTGTAGAGGCACTAAATACAGTCTTATTTTCTAGTGAAGAGTTAGGTTGGTCCTGAGGACCCCACGACAGGGCAGTCAGCATTTCTCGTGCAGGCTGGACAACAAGCACGAGTCTGTAATTGTTTCCCCATGGAAATTGCTGTGTAAGTGGATCTGATGCATTAAACATCCCCAAGAGCAGGTTGCTCTGGCTGCACAGAGAAGTCATTCAATAGCTGCTATTTTAAACATCTCTCTGTTGTCACAGGTGCCTCGGGAAGCCTTGGCCTGTGTGGTTCAGCACTGCCCCTCTCTGGAGCTCTGCTCCTTTAGGGGATGGGTTTGGAGCACAAACCCAGGTGTGAGGGGATGTCCTGCCCAGCCTAAAACCCCTGAACTAGGCAACAAACACCCTTAAATTGCTTTGCTGTTGGAGAGCCTACCTGAGGATGGGTTTAAGTGAGAAGGAGGTGATAAAAGCACCGGCAGGATTGGCTTGGGATGCAGTGTGACACAGGCTTTGGCCAGCAAGCACCTGAGCAGGCTCCAGGGCCACCAGGGCTGTCCCCAGGGCTGCGGGTGGTGACAGCAGAATGGGCCTGTGCCTCTGAGGAGTGAATGCTGTGCACAGGTGAGGCTGCAGCTCCACTGGGACAGGATGCAGGGAAGGAAGAGCCCGTGGCTTCCAGCCCTGCAGAGATGTCCCTGGTGGGAGCTGAGCTGTGAAAGGCCCTGCACGGGACTGGCAATGAGGCTGCTGCTCCCTAAAATAGCTCCTGGTGACATTATCCACAGCAAAGGCCAGCTCTGCATTAATGCCCAGCAGATGCATTTGAATAACTGATTAACGGGTCTGTAACATTCAGCTGCCATTCCAAATTATGTTAGAAACCAAGGATTTAGGGAATTGATCTTTTAAGGTAGCTCTAAATATCCTACTTCTTCTTCTGTCTCCTTATTAAATAAATAGAATTTATCCTCCAAATCAATCCTTTTTTTCCTTTTCCTGCTCACTGCACAACAGAAATGATGGGCAAGGGCTGAGGTTGGGAACTGGGCTCCTTTGGAGCTGGGGTTTTGCAGCAGGTCAAGGGCTACAAGGAAAACCTCTGGCAAATTGCTGGGGCTGCCCATCTGGCCATGGGGTTCATGCTCCTGCCCCTGCCAGAACAAGGGATGTGCTGGGGCTGGGGCAGGGCAAGGGGAGGAATGCCCTGGCAGAACAGCCAACACCCATTGGAGCATCTCCCACGCTCTGCAAGGTTGGCACTCGGCTGGAAAGGACTCAGGGCTTTGCCTCCCCCTGACTTTGGCCATTATTCATAGCCCCATCTCCCTTGCAGAAATGATCCCTTGCTTTTTATGCCATTTCTAATTTAGATAAAGCCAGCTGGTGTGTCTGGGATGGGCCCATAGTTAGTGGTGTTTCCTTGCTGAATCCTTGACCAGCTACCTGAGGATGGTTTCACTTCCTCTCCTCCCACCTGGTTTGTCCAACTCTCTCTGAACAGAGAAAAGTTCCCTCCTCTGAGCACTCTCTTCATGGGAACCCAAAGCAGAGTCCAATGTGCCAGGATTTTCCATTGATGTTACAGAATTCAATCTGAAGAATTCTTGGCTAATCATTAATTCACCTGTTTGCAATCCATTCATCTTTATTTCACCATTTACTTTATGAGGGACCATCAAAATCTGAGGACTGATCATTTTTATAGGAGCAAGCATATGATGATATTTAATTAATTACAATGACAACAATAACCTTAATTTTCTAGCTATTCCCCAAAGAGAACTGTGTTTTAATTAGAGATGCCACAAGGACAAATTAAATCTGGATTCAAGCTTTGGTTCATGGCATTTGCTTTACAGGAGTAAGGAGAGAAGTTGTCTCCATGTAAACATAATCTGAATTTTTTTGGAAGCTCCTCCAAATGGCAGGGATGGAGAGAAGATAAATTTTGCTGATGGTATCTGGTGTGACATTGGTAATTCTCAGAGGGACTCCACAGTGCGGTGTGCCAGTGTAGATGTTCTTTGCTTTTATGAAGGTGACAGACTTGACCTGTCATGTACTGGTTACACCCTGGACAGACTAGAAATGTCACAAACTGCTAACACTTACTACACAGTATATAAAAGCTTCTTCTTGTGAAGCTGTGGCACTTAAGAAGGTGGGGAGCTGCTTTCCTGCTCTAATTTGTTGGGGCTTTTTAACTCTATCCTCCCTTAAGATGTATAACAGAAATTACTGGGAGGAGAAAAAGGGATTTAGAAAGCTGAAAATTACTGCATTAAATAACCCAAATATGGTGTTAAAATGTCAGGATTTCCTCTCAAGATGGAAGTAATTTTTCTATAAAATGTCTTACCAAGTTTCACATCTGAGTACCTTTTATTTGTCCTTCCTTACCTGTTTTTTTAGGACTTTCTAAGACTAGTGGTGGAAATGAAATACCTGGTATGTAGGAGGATGTATCATGAAAGCCTTCAGTAAAATGAGCATTTGGTTGGTGTGAATCCACTCTTAACTTGAGCTTGAGGAAAACTTGAACAGCTTTGAGGCCGTCACTGTCTGGATTTGCCTTTATTTCGGTGGCTTTCACTTTGTGTTGGTTTCCAGAGGAAATTCAGCTCTGAGCAAAGCAAACACAGAGCTTGACTTGCCCACCCCAGGCACACAATGTCCGTATCAGCAGGTGATTAACGCCCAGCTCGGGCGCTTGGGGCTGCTGAGATCTGTGGAGCACAACTGAGCTCAAACAAGAGCTGAGCTGCATTCCCCCTCCTCAGCTGGAGCTGGACCTCCTCCTCCTCCTTTGTGCGGCTGTTTGCCCACGATAACATTGTCCAGCACAGAGGCCGTGGGCCTGGCTCTCAGGGAGCTTGGGCCGGCCTGCTCTGATCTGGGAGTCAAACAGCCCCGCCCTGAGCCTCCCGAGCTGCCTCTGCTGCCTTTGTCACACTGGGGCTGCCTTATTTGACTAAATCTCCTCCACTCTTCAAAGTCAACAGCTGCTGCTCTGCAGACCAGCCCTGGTAATTGATGTCTGAAATATTAGCTGCCCACAGAGGTGTGTGTTTGCTGAAATACAGCTCAGGTTTGCCCTTGCTTGTTCACACTTCCAGGGAGCCTTTCACTTCCTTATCACCTGATCCCATTTTTTTGCTGGGGTGTTTGAGCGATATACCAACCCTTGAGCAATAATTAATCTAGTTTATCTCTTGGAGTAAGAGCTGCCTCTTGAGTGTGGTGCCAGTCTGAATCCTGTTCTGCTGAGCCCTCCCACTCTGCGTTTCAGAGTGGCCTCTCCTCCATTGTGTCCTTTCTTCCTCCACAGACCAAGCAGCTCTCGGACAAGTCTCAGGCTGTGATTGGTTTTGTGATTTTGGGCTTTTTGTTAATGAGCTTGAAGTGATGGCAGCTGCTGTGGATATTATTTATAGGAAGACAGAATGAATCCTCTTCTGTGGGGACAGAAATGCTTGAAGCAAGCAGCAATGGGCATAGCAAGATGAAAAAGGTTAAGCACACTTAAAGAGAGCCTTGGAAAGAGGGGTTTTCATGGGAGCCTGCTTCCCATGCCTGCTGCAGCACTCAGACAGAGCTGTCCCTGGGCAGGGATGCAGGAATTGCCAGGGAGAGCTGGGGGAATTGTCCAGCACCAGTTAAACCCTGGGGTGCTGCTGCCTGTCTGCAGCTTGTGCAGGATATTGGAAACACCTGAAGATTGGGCCCCATCCAGCATTTGCTGACAACTCTGCCATTTGGAGAATATCCTTCTACTTGAAAGTGACACCAACTGGAATTGTTTCAAGTCATTTTTATTAACATGCCAACTAACCTTTACCTTCCCTCCCATATGCTGACTTGAGTGTGAAATAACCTGGGATCTGATTGCTGTGTCTGGCTCCTGATCCGACAGAGCTTCCACTGACACTGCTGAAGCCCCTCAGAGGCTGCTGTGAGAGGCAGAGCAGGGAGCCCTGGACGCTTTCTGAAGAATGAGAATATTTCTGTAGGCTCCTCTTGGAGTCTTATAGCTTAAATGAAATGCCAAGGAAAAAATGTCCTGGGAAAATAAGTATGTAATGGCTTTTACAGCTGCCTTTGAGGTGCTGTAGGACCTTTATCACTTTTTATTGATAAAAATAGCATTGTAGGAGCAGAATAGCCATAAAGTACACACTGGCAGTGCCAGTCTGCTGCCTTGTAGTACACAGCAGCTCAGAACTGCAGGCAAGCCCTGCATAAGCTTGATTTCCATTCCTTTTTTCCATGCCTTTTAAACAGAAACTCAAGGAGAGGAGTCCAGCATCCACTCAAAGGAAATTGAGGGCGAGTCATTAGCACTGGCGCAGCTTTTAGCACTTTGGTGTGGAAGGTTCCTGCTGGTCCCCGAGGTGTGACAAGCTGCTGTCATTCCCTAATTTACAGGAGGGATGGGATGTGCACCCTGCTTTATGTTAGCTGGTGGCAAGCCTGCAATTTAAATCTTCAGCCTTTGCTTCAGCCAAACCTTACACAGGGGAGGAAACACCCTGGAAAGGTTTGGGATCACAGCCCAAATGCTGCTTCAAGAGCAGGTCAGTTGCTGCCTTATGGTGACAGAACTGAGAGTTGTAAATGCTGGAGCAACTGGAGCTAATGAGGAGAGGAGAAATCCTCAGTTATTATGAACATGTCAAGGGTGCTGATTGCATTTTTCCTTGCTGAGTTCCACATGTGACAAGCAGCGTCCTGACGTGTCAGGTCAGGCTGCATCAATCCTGTCCTGCTGCATCACATCCCCTGGGCAGGGGCTGGAAACCACTCATGGGTCACTCAGGGCTGGGGAAAGGGTTGAGGGTTGGGAAAATGGAGGAAACTTTGGGAAAGGCCAGGATTGCCTCCCCTGGGCTGGTGGGCACCAATGGAGCCAGGTCTTGGGGGTACAGCCTCATCCCACCAATTGTTTCATGATGCTGTCAGAGCCCAGGACACAAACGTGCAGCTTCAGGAGGGAAAGGCTTTCAACTGGAGTTGTGACACTTTGGACAAAATTCTCCAGTTTTTGTGAAAACCTGGTTGGTACTTTTTCAGGATTTGCTGAATTGAAGGGGATAAAAGGGAAAAGATTGGAACTTGCAGAAGTAAAAAAAGCATGTGAAGGGGAGGGAATCCTCTCAGAATACTCTTCACTTTGTCCAAAGCTTTTTCTAATAGATACAATATTTAAAAGGAAAATACAGATGCTGATTTTTTGTGCCATTTTTATCTTTGTATTTTAAATTTTTTTCTAGTAGAAACCATGGAAGTTACCCATTTGTAAACAGGAATTTTCACCCTCTGTGGAGTTCTGTTTTTAAAGACAAGCCCATCAGTGGGAACATCTTGGCTTCTGATGCTTTCTGAGAAAGTTTCTAATCCAGCAAATGGATGCTCTGGGGTCATTTGAGGCTCAGCCCTGCAATAGAAAGCCAAGTGTAACATACAGCAAACGTTTGTTATTTCCCTGCTGGTATCTGGGTCACACAATCAAAACAGATTTCAGCAGATTTTGGCTTTATCTTTTTTTCTTTTCCCCAAAGATTTTTGCTTCTGTTCTTGTCAGCAGCAGATCTGGCTGGGTGTCTAGAACCATGGAATACAAACTTCATCCCAACCTTGTTAGGCCCCAATTAAAGCTGACTGAGATTTCCAGGTTTTCTAAGCATTTGCACAGCAGAATCAAGGGAGAAGGGGCACATCCATATTTTTCAGAAAGTAAAAGTTGATTTCTTAGCCAAACATTCCATGTAGACTTTACCCTTTTCTCCTTTCACTCTAAACTTGAGTTTTAAACAAGGTGTTCCAAGTGGAGTGTTAGAGTAAATCCCCTTAACCTAAACTGGTTTTATTGACAAGTTGTGGTAATTCCTCTTTTCCTTCTGGAAAGGTTTTTAATGGTACCAGTCATGATCCTTCCTAGGACTTCCTAGCAATGTCAACAGCTGCTCCATTTGCAAGAGTATTTCTATCATTTCATGCATCCTCCAAGCTTTGGAGAATATTGGACTTTTTTGTGTTCTTCCAGGCTCTTGTTTTATTTGCCAAATATGGTGGAAAACAAACATCCAAAGAGGCAAAACCCCAACCAAAAAAAAAAAAATCCACCTTTAATTCCCTTCTCAAGCTGCTGCAACCTTGGCTGGGTTGGGCAGAGGAAGAGCCAAGGTTGTTGGCTCAGGGCTTGCAGTTGGCACAAAAGGGAGTTTTTTAAAGGGGTTTGTTGAACCCCACTCTTGGAGCACTGGAGTTGAGCACAGCAAGTGCTGAGTGTGTCAGTAGCTCCTGAAATGAAGAATCCATTTGGTAGCTGGGGAGTTGATGTTGCCCAATGGCCTCGAGAAGGCACAGATGGGAAAGGGGAGCAGTTTAACCCTGTGGCTGTCAAGATCCTCCAGTGACAAGCACTTCATGCAAATGTGTGCAGGCAGGAAGCCTGGAGGATCCAGCAGGGCTCAATGTTGAGATTCTTGTTTCATATGTCTCTGCTTACAATCTGTAGTAAAAACGTGTGCACCTAAAGCCATGCAGTGCAGCTGAACCTGACAGATCTTGTCTAGACTCAGTTTGTCACAATAAATGCTACTTCCTCAAGTTAGGCTGAGTTGGCTCTGCAATGAAAGAAATGCTCAGTTACTCCTTTATTTCCTTTTCTTTCTTTCCTTCCCATTATTTGGTGTTTCTTCTCATGGCAATATGGCAAGAGCTCACCTTGCAGCCTGCCCCAGCTCTTCAGGTGTGTTTTTCAAAGTAAGAACTGTGTGGTACAATTCTTTTTAAACTTAAATCTCAGCTGTGCCTTCCCTGCCCCTGACCTTCCATCCCGGCTCTCCTGTTCCCCCTCTCCCCTCGTGCTCTGGCTGCACCACAAGGCAAAGGTGGAGCTGTGCAGTGTCAGCCAGCACAGATCTGACCTCTGCATCTTCCTGGAATCAGATCTGTCCAGAGCAGGGTTCTGGGGAGATGAGATCATCCCGGAGCTCCCCCAGCAGAAGTGAGGGCTGCCTCCAGCTCTCAGCTCTGATTAGAGGTGAGCTGCAGGAGAGGAGCTGGACAATGAGCTTGGTGTGAGCCAGGCATTGCCAGTCCCACTTGTAGCCTCATTTTCAGTGCCTAGATAATCTCTCCTGGAAGGTCAAGCAACCCAAACCAGCACAGCCTATTTTATTTAGCTATAATTGACTCCTGATATTAAAAACTGAGTCCAACCATCTCCAGAGGAGGAGTTTTTCTCAGTTTGCTGGTGAAGAGCACCCAGCCAAGGAAGGAGTGTCTGACAACGTGCCTGAACCCCCAGGAGAATTGCAAATCTCTTTAATGAGATGCTCTGAAAGCCCTGTCCAGAGCCTCATTGGTCCTGTTATGGGAATGATTATCTGAGGCAGGGGGATAACTGGGATAAGCTGCTCTGGGTAAACATTATCAGTGCAGCTGCTCTGGAGTCTGGGTGCTCTGTTCCCAAACATGAAGATGCTGGCTGAGCTGCTCTGGAAAACATGAAGATGTGGCTGCACAAACATGTTCTGAGTACCTGGAGGTTCTAAAAGCAGCTGTAGGGTGCATTTATTCTCACTTATTCCCATCCTCTTGGCATTAAACTTGCTTTGGCTCTTAAACTCTAAGTGAATAAAAAGGGTGTGTTTTGGTCTAGTTTTTGTTTGGGCTTTAGTTTTTTTTTAAGGTTTTTTTGGTAGCTTTTCCCCGTCCTTTTTCCAGAAAGTATTAGCATTGCAGACAAGTTTAGAGGATGTTAAATCTTGGCTTGCTAACAGGAGGCTCAAAGATACTGCAATCTGGTCACAGCATAATGAGCCCCTTGGTTATATTTAAATACTATCATACTATCCTATACACAGCCAAGCACTGGGATGTTTTACATTAACAATGCACCAGCACTAAAACCTCCGACAACTCTAAAAAGGCACTAATTATTATTATTAGTGTTTTACACTAACAATAAATGTCAAATGGAACCCTGCAAACAAATAACTACCTGTCACCAAGTGAATGAAAAGCAATCTTAGGAAAGTGAATTAAAACCCAAACAACAGAAAACTCAACAGGCTGAGGGCTGGGGGCTGCTGCAGCTCCTGTGCACGAGCAGCAGCACATTCCTGATTCCTGCTGGGGACAGTTGTGTCCCCCATGGGTGGGGAGGGACCTGCCTGGTGGGAGGGATGAGCTCACATCGGCTGTGGGAGATTCTTACTCATGGCAAATGGAAATTGGGTATTAATGAGGATTTAGTGGGTTTGTTTGCTACATGGGTTGCTGTGCTTGGAGCTTTATCAGTGGCAGTAATGAAGTTGGGCAGTGGATTGTGTTTATTTTGGGGACACATTTCTCTTAGGGTTTTTTTTAAGTGTGTCTCCCAAAGAGTTATTTTTATAAATGGTACATTTTATTTTTCAATCTTCATGTATCTTTGATATCTGATTGACGTTTTGAGGACGCTCTAATCCTTCCCACTGAAGGCAGCTCTCAGAGTGGCAGCTCCTGCAATCAGCTTCCCAGAGCTCTCCTGGCTTTCCTTTGTGATGGGATGAGGTCTGGGGCTGGGGACTGAAAGGAATTGGGAAGGCTGAGTGGCAGCACAGGTTTCAGAGAGCTTTTCCTCACTTGGACCTGTTCATAAAACCCAGATTAGTGCCCCTGAGTCTGCCTCACACCAGTTTGGGTGCAACTCTCCATCAGAATGAGCCCAGCTGAAGGAGGAGAAAGAAGGAACAAAATTTTTAAAATAAGAGAATCAGCCCCAAGTCTTGATTCAGCATGGGTGGCAGGCAGCAGTGGAAGCTGGCACACAGCTAATCCAGGTGACCCAAACAGGGAGAAAATGAGGAAAATTCCAAAGGCAATGGCATTCAGAAGGAGGAATCGTAGAGAATTTCAGTCCTCTGCTGACAAGTTAAAGTGCCTTCAATTAGAAATTAATTTTCTCAGTTAAAACCAGTAGTTAGTGCTCTGTGGATTGTCTGGCATTGAGGGTGACAGCCCAGAGCAGCTCAGCTCTGTTTTAGTGAGTGTTTTCACCTTGACCTTTCCCTCCTGTTTTAAAAATAAACAAACCCTAGATTCGCCCAGTTTTCAGGTGATTTTCAGTGCTAATAAACTGATTTCTCTGAGCACTCCCTGTACCTGCCCACCTGAATTACAGGATCCAGCACAGGGGAGCTCCTGGAACTTTCCAGGTTCTTTCCCTTTTTCTCCTAATCTTTGCATGCTGGAAACAAATGTATTTTGAAAATTAGCTGATTCCATTGACAATGGGCTCCTGCTGCAGAGATGTGCTGTGATTCATCTCCAGTCCTTGCCAAATCATTCTTGGTAGGCTTGGCTCCTCTGCCTGTGAGTAATGGACACGTTTCCAGTCACTCTAAGAATGAAAGGATGGATTGCAGTGATCAGATTTAAAGGAGAAACTCTGCAAAAATTCTGATTTGCTCTCCCTGTTTAGTGGCCCTGTGGAATGAGGAGTGATTTTCAGTGTTTGGAGGAGCAGTGAGGACACTGCCATGCACAGAAGTGGGGCCTTCCCAGCCAAGCTGGTTTTATTTTCACCTCATCTTCCCCAAACCCTGCATGGCTCAGAACCATTGGGTAGGACCCATTTTGGAGGCTGTTCACACCCTTGTGCAATTTTTTTTTTACAATTTCAACAAATTGTAATATTTGTTGAAGTTGGAGACCATGATGAGAAAGAAAGGAAGTTTATACTGATGGATTAACTAGGAAAATTCTGTTAAATTCAGACTAACCCCTGTAAAAATTTTCTAAAACTTGAAATGCCTGTGCTGCAGAACTTGAGCTGCTGGGATGTGAATTTCCTTGTGCAAGTTGGTGAAGGTTTGTGGCTGCAGTGAGAAAAAGCACACCATGACTGCTCAGTAGTTTTTGATAACCCCTTTTAGATAACTCCTAGTCAGAGGTGCCACCTTGGAGGCTGGGGCAAAGACCAAACTTCAGGCCTGAAATCAGCCAGTGCAAACCCAGGGCTGGGTTATCTGGGGACGAGCAGAGCTCAGGGCCTGCTGTCCTCCAGAGCACAGATCAGACACTTCTGTGGCCATCAGGCTGGAATCTGGGGGGAAACTCTTGTGTGAGGCCCCACCAAGGTGAAGCAGGAGGGAGCACATGTGACAAACAAGAAATGCAGAGAAAATCGGGGAATGTAATGAACAAATCTGGAAACAACAGAAAGGTGAGAGGAGAGAGCTCCCCAGTGTCCTGTGGGGATGAAACTCCTCTTGCTGGGTGTGCACCTGCACAGGGGACTCTGCTCACAAGGCAGAAATGGAGTTTGCTTTCTGCAGGAGGCCAGGGCACCTCCCTGCCCATCCCAAAGACCCAAAAAGGAGCAGGACCCTGGGGTGGAGCTGTGCTGGGGCTGAGGCTCAGGGCACAATGCTGAGAGCAGCCCCAGCACTCAGCATCCCCCTGTCTCGAGTTTTGGTTGATAATTGCTGCCCCCAGATGTGCAGGATGTCTCTGCTCCGGCCCACGCAGCTGGAGAATGAGTCTGGACTCTTCACTTTTCGGTCTTGAGGTTGTTTATTCATTCTTATCTATAAAATTTTCTTTCTGCCCAGCCGAGATCTGCTCAGCAGGGCAGCCACAGGCACTCTGTGTTGTCCTTTTATACTGCAAACTACGTAGAACACATTTACACTTAATTCCCAATACCCATCACCTGTGTTAGACAGTGCACTTCTACTCTAAACAAATCCCGAAGTGCCAACACCACTGCAGAAAATGGAGAACAAGAAGAAGAAGAAAGATAGGTTGGACACACCCAGATTCTTCTATCTTGTCCCCATAACCCCCACACCAAAAGTCCTAAAATCTACATTTTCACTTTGTGATTATTTGTGATTACACCATTCAAACCTGTGTGACCTTCATGTCTTCATACAAAGCTGTTACTTGCTCCAAGGGTCACAATCAAATCCCCAGGTGCTCTGGGCTGCATGCCAGGGTCTCCGAGCCTCCCGACGGGGTCCTGGCAACCCTGGACAGCCGGAGGGATGTGCTGAGTTCTGACACCCCTGCAGCTCAGGGAGCCCCCTGATCCCAGGGGTGCTGCCCTGCCCAGCCCTGAGCCTGCTCTGGGACAGGGACAGGGACAGGCTGCAGAGCCCAGGCACTGAGCTCCTGCCCTGGAGCACCCCCTGCGCAGCCAGACCAGCCCTGGGAGGCTCCCACCCTGCATTCTGGAGATGCTCCTGCTCAGGATTGCTTCCTGACACAGAACTCTTTCAAAATTTCCCACCAGGCGTCAGCAGCTCTTTAAGCCGTGCTGTCTATTTTGAGTTTTATTTAGATTAACAAATTCCACACCCTCGCATACAAAAGCAGAATAGAGTGAAAACACAAGCTGCCCTAACAGAGCAATATCCAACAAACATTATGCTACTCAGAAATATTTGCTGTACAATCCTCCCCACAAAAGGGACTTGTTCAGCCAAAAGATGTCAGATAGCATCTTGCTAAAAGCAATGGTGCCAGTGGAGCTTGCTTCCAAGTTCATGCAGCTGATTTTTTTTTTTTCCTCTGTTTGCTTTATGCTAAGAAAATCAGCCATTTATTTCTCTGGATGTCTGAACCTGGAGAAATGAGATGGATGGCCATTGCTGGGGACGGGGCTCTGCTGGGAGCAGGAGTGAGCAGCAGAACCTGCTGCTTTGCTCACGAGAGGTTTTCTGTTCCACAGGTTGCTTTGTAGCCACATGTGGCTGCTCTTGCTCGTTTGTACCCTCCAGACCTCCAGGAGATCAGTTTTAAAAACCACACCCTGTGGCAGTGGTTTGTTGCTGTGAAACCTGATAAATTTCTGTACTGCAAGCCCAACTCCTGGTGTGCGGCCTGTGAGGAGATGCTCAATGTGTCCGGGCAAAGAGACTTCTCTCAGTTGTGCAGAAGTTGCTTTGTATAGTCAGAAATGTGATTGTGTGGATTGATTTTATTTTACATTAAAATCTGGGGATCAGGGGAGAGAAAAGGAAGAATGGAAGGACTTGGGTTCTTTTTGACTGCCTTTAGATAGATCAATTTTTCTTTTAATGCTTGGCTTTTACTAATGGGGAGAAAGTAACCCCTCTATGAACTACCTGTATGAGAAGTCAGTGCCATTTCCTTGATTTATAGAGAAATGTTTGTGTAAGAGTCTGCCTTGAGCTTTTGCAGTGGCCAGCACACAGAGGCTAATGTAAAGCTGAGCATTTAAATCCATTTATCCAAATGCTCATCGTCCCCATCTGGAGACAGATGAAATAATAAATATTGAACCAAGAAACATCCACACCATTTTATTAAAGGAAAGTTTTTGGATTTTGTTTTTTTAAATGCTAATCTTTCACCTCTTGCCAATTTGCTTAATAATTAAAGCCTAGGCCATGTGTCTGCTGACCCTGGCAGGCTTCTGCAGAGGTGTTTATTGATCAGAAATGTGAATTTGGATGGCATTCTTGTGTCTCACGTCTTAGATTCTCAAGCAATGTGTAGCAGAAATTGCACTGAAGCTGTTTCTTTCCATGGATATTTGGTTTAGGATGTGATTTAAGGAGAGCTGTCCTTTGAGGAGCAGAACCTCTGTGGAGCTGCAGCACCACCACCATTCCTTGGTGCTGGAATGGGGGAAAGCAGCTGAATTAACTCTTCCTGTGCTCTGTTCTGTGAGAGGTTCAAATGTGGTTCTCAGGGATGTCAGCAGAATTGTCAGCCCCTGGTGTGACCAGATTTGCCTCCCCAGCCCCTGGTGTGACCAGATTTGCCTCCCCAGCCCCTGGTGTGACCAGATTTGCCTCCCCAGCCCCTGTTCTGACCAGATTTGCCTCCCCAGCCCCTGTTCTGACCAGATTTGCCTCCCCAGCCCCTGTTCTGACCAGATTTGCCTCCCCAGCCCCTGTTCTGACCAGATTCTCCTCCCCTGCCCCTGCTCTGGTCACTCCTTTGGAGCTGGGGGAGCTGGAGCCCGGCTGACTGAGCTCTGCAGTGAATCTCAGAGCAGACCCTCCCACGCAGGCAGCACAGAGCTCCCCTTCCCTGGTGCAGCTCCTGCTGGGTGCCCTCCAGCCCCCCAGGGAGCTGCCATCCCGCAGGGGAAGCCTCTGCTGGGGCAGGGATGGTGTGGGGGGCTCTCCCCATGTGGAGCTGCAGCGCTCTTCCCTGGGAGCCGGGCTGCAGGGATTGATTGTGTGCCGAGGCTGCTGGGGGATATTAATCTGGTGTAAATTCTCCCAAGTTTAGAAATAACCACGTTCCCAAGCTGCAGCTCCAGCCTAGCAACACTTTGCTCCTGTGTGGGGCTCCTGCAGCAGGGGCCCAGCTCCAGCCCTGCAGCAGCACCAGCTGCTCAGATTTGTTTCCTGGAGGTGCTGCAGCCCCTCTGGGGATCACTGAAATGTCTGGGTTGGAAGAGACCTTAAATAGAATCCAACCCACCCCTGCTATGGCAGGGACACCTTCCACTGCCCCAGGGATCCAAACCCTCCAGCCTGGCCTTGGGCACTGCCAGGGATCCAGAAGAGCCACAGCTGCTCTGGGAATTCCATCCCAGGGCCTGCCCACCCTCCCAGGGCGGGATTTCTGTGCAAACCAAGAGCTGGGTGTCTCTGGTGAGTGTTTTCACATGAGTTCTTTGAGCTTTTGTGGATTTCCAGTGAGTTTAAGATCTGATCCTCTGTCCCTTGTTCCTCCTCCTAGCTCCATCAGCAGCATCACCCCTTGGATTCAGCTGGCTCTGGCTGGAGCAAAGGTGCTTTTCTCCCTGCTTTGAAGGCCCTGTTCCAGGGGAACCTGTTAGCAGAGCTGCCACTGTGAGCTTGTCCTGCCTTGTGTCAGTGGCCAGAGGGGCTGGCCTGGGGATGTCCAGGAGCCTTTATTGGTGCTGCTGCTCCAGGATGGCTCCAAATGAGCTCCAAGCTCCTCCAGGTCCAGCACAATGTTATTTCCCACTTGTGACCAACGGGTGAGTGACTCCTGCAGTCGCAGAACTGAGGGTTTGCCTGCCCTGGGGTGTGAGCAGAGCCCTGGGTGCTGCAGGTCACCTTTCCCTCCCCGGGAACTGGCCAGGAGCAGGGCATGGTGGGGCTCCCTGGGTGTGTCCCTTTGTCCCTGGAAATCAAGTTATTTAATGCTGCCTTGGTTAGAAACAAGTCCATGGGACAGTTCTGGAGGTGCTACTGCCATGGAACCGGGATTCGTAATGAGACAAGCAACTCCAAAGTTAATTAGTGCTTCAATCAAAAGATTTATTGTAGCTCATTATAGATCCTCAAGCTGTTTGTGAGATGCAGGGAGCAGATTCGGTTGGAATATAGCGTTCCTTTCCCTGGCATTTCTGAAGCCATGAAGGATTTGGGGTTTTTAAATATCAATGAGTATTTCTAGAAGGTTATGAAGTACTTTCAACTTGAGAGTTTTAATATCACTTTTTATGGGATTCACTCTCAAAATATTTTGATTTTAATAAAGTTTTTGTTTTAAGGGTGGGGAAGAATTCTTGCTAGAGGGAAGTTCAGAAGGCCTTTTGGCCTTTTGGGTTGTGCATGTTTCTGGCCTGTGAGGACACCCCGTGCAGGAGGGCTGGCAGTGGAGCAAAGCAGGTGTGCAAATTTCACTGCCACAGCAGCCCTGGCCTCAATGGATAGAGAGGATATCAACTGCCAAAGGCGGGGGAAGCTGGAGAAAAAGATCCAAAGGAAAGGCTGCAGAAGGAGGCTGATTAATCTTGTGCTATCTCAAAACCTCATATTAGCAGTTTCTCTTCTCAAACATATTTATAATCCATACCTTGTGTATTTCAATTGCAGGAAACTTGTACTTTCCAAATGGCACCTCCACGCAAGCTCCCTGCCTGGTGTCCCTTTACAATCCACTATCCTTGACACTGTAATTTACCCCACTGTTTGTCACTGTTTAATTTCCTCTGACACCCCCATTAGTTACACCTGTTCACATCTGTTCTGAATTTATCCCTTTCAATTTAATTTATTATTACTTGCAATGCATAAAATCCCAAGCAGGAGCTGCCCAGGTAATAAGTCCATCCTCTGTGGTGCCTGTAGCCAAGGATTTGTTGATGTTCCCATTATATATTCTGGATGCAGGTGGAGGGAGAAAGGACTTTCATACCCTGACAACCCAAAAAAACAGTGCAGGGAGGGTTGAGGCCAGGATGAGATGGGTTTCTGGAGAGCCTGGATGATTTCCTTAAGGGAATGGCAATAATTAATCCATTGAACTCCTGCAAACTGAGAAGACCTTCAGGAAAAAGCAGATTTATAGAGTGAATCAGTGCTCCATCAGTCCATGGGAGCAGACTGGGAGGCAGCTGGGGGATCCATAGGGTTGGGAAACTCGTGTGGGAGGCACGTTTTGGTGGGCAAGGAAGGAGAAGCTGCAGGAGAACAATTGAGATGTGGCCCAGGAAGAAAATGAGATGACAGAAATCTGGAGTGGAGTTCTGTAAAAATGGGAGGGCAGAAAGCTGAAGGAACAAAACCCCAGTGGGTGTTAATGTCCCAGAGTGGGGGACAGGGACACTGGATCGCTCTGGGTTGTTGCTCATGAACGTTCCCAATCCCAGTAGATTTATGGGATTGATCTGCTCTGCCCTGTAGGATAACATGAATTTGGGGCTTTGTGTTAGTTCTGCAGAACAGCTGCATCCCCTGCATGATACCTGATGTCTGTCGTGTCTCTGATCCCTTCAGTCACCCACATCTAGGGTCATGTCTGGGCTCTGCTGGGCAGGGAGCCTGAGCTCAGCACGTGGAAGGTCCCCAGCTTCTCAGGACTTCTGGAGCAACAGGTTTGACCTTAAATTCTGGACTGTGAGAGGAAAAGCTGAGTCCCACTGGCAGGAAGGGCTCCACTGCAGCAGCCTGGAGCTCTGCAGGGCCTCGTGGTGGGGGAGAGAGATGGGACCCCAGAGCAGGAGGGTCCTGCTGGAGGCAGGGCAGGCTGGGGGGTGCTGGGGACACCCTGGGTGAGCAGGGCTGGGAGATGCCAGGTCAGTGCTGGCAAAGCCCTGGGGGTGCTCAGCCTGGAGAAAAGGACACTCAGGGCTGCCCCCATCACTCTGCAGTTCGTGAAAGGTGCCTGTGCTCAGCTGGGGCTGGGCTCTTTCTCCAGCAGCACTGGCACAACCAGAGCACACAGCCTCCAGCTGCACCAAGGAAGTTTAGGTTGGATATTAGGGAAAAGTTTTTTGCAGAAAGGGTGATAAAGTTTTTTACAGAAAAGGTGATAAAGTGACCTTATCGCTCTCTACACTCCCTGAAAGGTGCCTGTGCTCAGCTGGGGCTGGGCTCTTTCTCCAGCAGCACTGACACAACCAGAGCACACAGCCTCAAGCTGCACCAAGGGAAATACAGGTTGGATAGCAGGAAAAGGTTTTTTCCAGAAAGGTGATAAAATATTGGAATGGCTGCCTGGGGAGGTGGTTTAAACCATCTCTGGTGTGTTTAACAAAGCCTGGATGTGGCACTGGGTGCCAGGGTTTAGTTGAGATGTTGGGGCTGGGTTGGACTTCATGATCTTAAAGGTCTCTTCCAACCCAGTGGTTCTGTGGATTTTGTGATTCTGCTCCCCCAGAGCAGCCAGGATTGTTCATTCTGTGGGAAGGGGAAAGTCTCTACTTTTGAAACTGTGCCTTAGTGAATAATCTGGAATGTTATGAAAACACCGAATTCATCTCTTCATGAATAGTGTGGATATTTTTGCTTTTGTGCCATTCCCATCCACAGCAATATTTTTTGTATTAAATACTATGAATCCACTTCACCTGTCAGCACTATTCAAAACACAAAATGCTGCATGAATAGGAAGGATGTTCTGGGATCTCTCAGATGATTACTGTTGCTAGGAAAACCACTTCCTGATATCTTTGTGCTCAGTGTCTGTGTCTCTCTTTGTGTACAGCCTCCTGTGACAGGCAAATTCGTATCAAGGCACAGGGAAGGAAGAGGGAAAGTTGAGAAATGTTTAAAGAACAGTGCTGAGAGTGAAAAGGAGGATGTCATTGCAAATAAGAGTTAAGAGTTGTGATTTCTTTCCTAGGTGGGATTGCTGGCATTAAAACAGAGGGAATTGCAGTGCTGGTGATGCTGTGCTGGGAATCTGGTGCAGCTTGGGCTGCATTAAAGCTGGAAGTGGATGGGGATCCCAAAATGCATTTAAAGTGCTTTGTGTTGAGGCAGCAAAGAGGATTTGTCAGAGGGGTCACTAATGCTGCCTCCTCAGCCCTGCCTGTCTCACTGGGCTTGTTTGGGTTCTGTTTCCAAAGCAGATCTCAGAGTTAAATGTTGATATTTGCCACGGGCCTTGGAAGGTGGGGGGTTTTGGTACTCACAGGAATCAGTGGTTTATCTGCTGTGACAATCACCAGCTCTGAGATAATATGAAGAACTGAATTCTGGAAGTTGCGATGTGACCACAACCCCAGATTTTCATTATTGAAGGCTCTGAGACTCTTGGGCCCTTTTCTCATGGTAGTGATGCTTTGGCTGTTTGAGTTCCGCTCTCTAAGTTGTGCTCTTCTCTCATGGATCCTGAATTAAGGGGCTGGCATTACACTCATAAAAGAATACAACTGGAGCACAGAAATCTGCTGTCATTGGAGGAGAACAATCAGCTCCCCGAGCCTCTGCTCCCAGCAGTTGTTTTGTATTGGCTGGTGCTGCCTGACTGGATTCCCACCCTGGGGAGGGTGTGTGCAGTGCTCCCTTCTGCTGGACTGCGGGGCTTAGCGGGGTAAAAGTGAATTTTCTGAGTTAAAATACCAGAAGTTTGACTGGTTTTGAAGGAGTTTGGCATGGCTATAGTTAATTTATAACTGCCTGTAAAAAAATGCAGCACTTTAATTCAAATTGTCTTTTGCTTAGTACATGGTATCCCCATTGTGTCAGTAGCTCAATAATGGACACAGGTGTCAGGGAAAGGAGCCTTCCAGAGGGGTGGCACAGCTGGGATTGCAGGTGCAGGTCCACAGGGTCACTGAGGCTGGAAGAGACCTCCAGGATCACCAGGTCCAAGCTGTGTCCAGTCCCCATCTTGTCACCAAGTGCCACATCCAGGAATTCCTTGGACACCCCCAGGGACGGGCACCCCAGCAGCTGCAGTGTGGCCACCCCTGAGGAGCTGTGGGTTCTGCCTGCCCCAGAATGGGGTTTGGAGTTGTTAGCCCAGTTTTGTGTCTGTGGGAGCACCCCAGGAGCTCAGCCCCGGGCTGGGGCTGCTCCTCTCCTGGGTTCCCAGCCCCAGAGCCGCCCCAGAACTGCCCCAGATGTGCAGAGCTGTGGCTCTGGGATGCAGAGATGGGTTGGTACCTCCTGCTCCTCTGCCTGTGCCATCCCTGCCCCAAGGAGAGCAGTGGCTCCCACTGGATGCTTTGTCCTATTTTTTCCCCACTCTAGCTGCAACATCCTTTTAATAAAGCAGCTCCCAGCCAAGTGCAGTCTTTCCCCAACACATTCTAATTCTTGAAAATAGCAGAAAATGTATTCTGTCCTCCTGGGTCTTTAAGTCCACGTTTTAAAATTCGAAGGGAGTAAGCAGAGGATCCTCTGCTGTGGCACAGCCAAAAAGGGAGATATTATGTTTTCTAAAAGAAGCTGGCTTAAGAGTTTTAATTATAATTAAAACCATGAAAAAATAAAACCCCACCAAACCAGCAGTTATTAAGGGGAGAAGTTTGTGAGCAAAATAAAGATTTTCTGACTTCCCACATCAGTGTTTCACTTCCCTCCTCCTTTTCTTTTATCATTATTCATATTTATTTGTTTTACAGTCTAGGGGACTTAGACTTTATTGTGTTTGGTGCTACGGAAGAGCCATGTTACAGCCTGACTGCTGATTGATTTGGGGTGCAGGGAGCAGCAGTGCTGGCACCCCAGGCTCTGGTGAGGAGCCACCCTAGGCTGGGCTGGGCTTGGGGCAGTGCCAGGCTGGGCTTGGAGCATCCCTTGCTGCCAGGGCTGCAATCAGACCCTGGGTTTTGTGCCCTAGCTCGAGAGGTCTGTGGGATTTTTGGTTTCTCTAAGACTTCTCTGCCTTCCTTTCCCCGCTGCTTCCTTTGTTCATCTTTTGTTCAATTTGTCCATTCTTCTTTGTCTTCTTCAGGGTGCCAGGAAAGAACTAAAACCCCATCAAATAATATAACTGCTTTCCCTGGGATGGCCTAATGAATATGTGATGAAATAATTTAAGGAGACATTTAGTCTCCTAGAATTTCACAGTCTGAATGACTAAATTCCTTCCCTTTTTTTTTCCCCCTGTGTGCAGGAGTCCAAAACTTTTAAATCATTATGTGGTAAATTTACCCCCACCTACCTATTGCTTTTGCTCCCACTTTTCCCTTTTTTCTGCTAATGAGTCACGATATGTAATTACCTTCTGTCTTTGCTGCATTTAGGGAGCATGCCAGCGCAGAAGGATGGAAGAAAATAAAAAAAGGCTTTAAAAAAAGATGAGGAAACAAGCAAGCATCCAGGCCTGCCTTGGCTCCCACTCACCATTCCTGCTTTTGCCAAGTGTAATGAATATTGCTTTTTCTCTGTGGCACTCTGCAGCAGGATTAAGTAAACTTAATCTATATTATTACATTTTAATGAATGTCTGGGTGTTAGAATGGTTCTTTTAGGGGGGTGTCAGGCTTTCCTGGGCACTTAGGAAGGTGGTGAAATTCAAATTATTTCAAACAATTTGTCTTTAAGGCCGTTCTTCAGCCTTGCAAGGTTTTGCTGTGTAAAGTCTCCTCTGTGGGGTGACATGGGAAGGGCTGGATGTGGGATGCTTTTGCCATGGTCCCTCTGCAAATGCTGATTTCAGCCCTGGAAGACTTATCTTGGACCCCCTAAGCCTCATCCCAAGCTGGGGCAGTTCCCATCACAGCCAAGGCACCTTGGAAGTGTCCTTTGCCAAACCCCTCTGTTTTTAAAGTGCTTTTGCTGTGTCCTGGAGAGAGAGATGTTCAGGCTGCTTATTCAGAGTGGGAGCCAGGAGTTCATTGTCACTTCAGGAATTTGTTTTTAAGGATTGTCTCTCCTCACTGATGTGGGGAAGAATGTAAAAAGCCAGCTCTCTCAGGCACTAAATAATAAATGGCTGAATAGCAGAAATTCAATAGGCCTTTTTCTGTGAATAAGATGGCAAAGAAAATAACCATTTCTTTGGGATGGCTCATCCATTCATGGAGAGCTGCTTTTGGAAAATAAATATCTTGCCACCTGCAACTCTGCTCCTAAAGCTGTTGTGTAATTTCCAGTATTTTCTGATGCCTTCTGAAATCAGGTTTAGGACGACTGCTCTTTAAAGTCAACAAAAGGAAAGGAAAGAAAAAGAACTTACATCAAAGATATCAGCATTTCTCCTCTCTCTGCATGCTTCCCCTGAATGTGGAGTTGGCAAACTCTCAAATCACTTTATCATGTTTGAACTTGGAAAAATGTATGATAATACCAGCTGAGCTAATATTTAAAGAGCTCTTCACTTCACGATTTCATTGTCTCTCTCTGGGCTCTTCCCAAGTCTCCTGACAGGAGCAGCGGAGGGGCTGGGGAGGGAGGCACCGAGGGTTTGCCCTGGGCCTGGGGCAGCCGGGGCTGGAACATCCCCCTCAGGGTTTCTGGGGGATGAATCTGTGGCCAAAACTCAAATTGTGCCCAGCAGGCAGGTCCCAAGCACCGTGCCAGGTGCTCTGGCTGCCCTGCCAGCTCTGCTGAGTCCCTGGAGCCTGGGGCTGTGCTTGGGCACCGATGGCACAGCCACCCCTGGGAAGGATGCAAAGATCCCTTTGCGGGGCCCAGGTGGTGCCAAGATCCCTTTGCAGGGTCCAGACAATGCCAAGATCCCTTTGCGGGGCTCGGGTGACGCCAAGATCCCTTTGCAGGGCTCGGGTGACGCCAAGATCCCTTTGCAGGGCTCGGGTGACGCCAAGATCCCTTTGCAGGGCCCAGGCGATGCCAAGATCTCTTTGCGGGGCTCGGGTGACACCAAGATCCCTTTGCAGGGCCCAGGCGATGCCAAGATCCCCTTGCGGGGCCCAGGCGATGCCAAGATCCCCTTGCGGGGCTCAGATGATACAAAGATCCCTTTGCAGGGTCCAGACAATGCCAAGATCCCTTTGCAGGGCCCAGGCGATGCCAAGATCCCCTTGCGGGGCTCGGGTGACACCAAGATCCCTTTGCAGGGCTCGGGTGACACCAAGATCCCTTTGCAGGGCTCGGGTGACACCAAGATCCCTTTGCGGGGCCCAGGCGATGCCAAGATCCCCTCGCGGGGCTCAGATGGTGCTCTGAGGGTTTTATTTGTGGTTTTCCCAGTGCCCCCCAGAGCCCAGTGCTTTGGGGGTGTCAGTGTGTGCCCTGGGGTGATTTCATCCCCTTGCAGCTCCTGGGAAGGAGGGAAGGGGCACTGTGGATCTGCAGCAGGAGAGGGGTTTTAGCACAGCAGTGACATTTGAGGCTGTTATTTATGGCTTCCTCAGTGGCCTTTGTGCCAGTTGAATTGAGAGCAGGAAGAAAGGGTGGGGAAGAATAATTCTGAGCATCTTGGAGGTCCTTGGGTGGGGGGGCTCAGACATTTAGGGCTTGCTTTGAAACGCTCTCAGGCTCGTGACGTGTGGGCACCAAGGGTTGGCTTTGTTGGACTTTTCTCCTCTCTGCCACCACCCCAGACAATCCAATCAGGCTCTGGCAGGAGATCTCCAGAGGCATTTCTCCAAAATGCTTAAAGGTTAATATATCCTCCCAATCTAGTGGGCTGCAGAGATAAGGAGCCTCTGGCTGCCCTTCATCTGTGACCCTGGGATGGCTGGGAGTGCCCCCAGCACCCAGGCAAGGGCTGGCATTTGGGATCCTGCATCTGGGCCGCAGGATTGAGGCTCCTGGGTGTGTTTGGGGGTCAGCTCAGCCATCTGATGGTGAGGCTCTCCTTGGGACCCCTCAGAGCTGCAATCCAGCTCGGGGGATGGAGCTGTGGGCCTTGTGTGAGTCATTTCCTTGCCACGCCGTGTCCCTGCAGCCCAGGAGGGACCCAGTGTTTGTCACTGAGCGGTGTCATCTCATTACATTGCATATTGCAGTGTAATGATGTGAAATGATTAAATGACAAAATGCCAGCTCACTGCCAAAAACCTTAAGCAGCACACTTTTATTTGCGGGTGGGAAAGCTAAAGCTATTATTAATTTCTGTATGGTCCTTGCCAGATGAAATAGCACAAGCAGGCTGAGGAGGGAGGTGGGTTTGATGCTGTTTCTAATTTGCAGTGAGGTGTGGGAGTGCTGTCCACCCTGAGAGCACATGTCCAGTGCAGAGGGGGCTGCCATCCCT
This sequence comes from Emberiza elegans, assembly GCA_024865655.1. Lineage (NCBI taxonomy): Eukaryota > Metazoa > Chordata > Aves > Passeriformes > Fringillidae > Emberiza > Emberiza elegans. The sequence goes on along the minus strand of JALJVW010003097.1, from coordinate 1,690,105 downwards.
CAGCCCTCCCTGTCAGCAGTGACAGATCCCACAGGCACAGCGAGCTGGCACCATTGCAGGAGGAATTATTCAGCTTTAAGCAAGGCTATGTTAAGCAGTGTAAGCTGTGGTGTTCAAAATTCTTTCTTGGTTTTAATAGTTAGAAATGCTCCTTGCTAGGTTAGAGACAATCCAAGTGTGGCACCCAAATTGGAGGGGTCTGCTCCTGCTTTTGGGAAGGGCTGGTGGGAGGGCAGGAGTGCAGAATGGGAGCTGGTGCCTCCAAGGTGAAAACAAGACTGGTGCAGAGTAAGTGCAGGAAAGTTTGTGCAGAGGGGCTGCCCTGTCCCTGGCTCTCTGCTGCTGCTGAGCCTCTGCTCCTCATCAGGGGACACTGAATTTCCCACTTCCATTAATTTAACTGGGCTGGACAGATCAGCCAAAGGGCCAAAGTGAAAGGGTCTGGGGTTTTGGTGTGTTTGGGGTTTAAAAAAAAATATAAATTGGGGGTTGCATTAAAAAGATAAATTCTTGTAAGGACAAAATTCTTACAGTATTAATTAAGTAAATCTCTAGAGAAAAATAGATATGATTGGGTGTAACAGAACACTTAAAATTATAAATGTGGGACTACTACCTTTGGTAGTCTAAGCTGTTGAGTTCTGAGTTTTCGTTTCACTTTTTTTTAAATTCCTGGCAGATCTCAAGAGCCCATCTAGGTTGTTTTCTAGTGCAAAGATAAATAAATCTTCAATACCCACGTGTTTGGCTCAGAGCTTTGTGAGAGCCCTTTGGCTGTCTCTGGGTAAATTGCTCTGCCATCCCTCCAGGTTTAGCTCCAAGCTAAAACCAGTGGATGAGCACAACAGCTCTGCATGGAGGGTCACTGGTGGAGCAGTGAACCAGGAATTCTGTGTCCCATAGGCACATCTGGGGCCAGGCTCTGCTCTCCTCGTGCCTGAGGGGGATCCTGGGCCCAGGGCAGGTTCCCGGTGCCCTGTTTGTGTCTGAGCCAGTGCTTGTGCTCTGCTGCCCTGGGCTCCAGCCAGCACAGCCCGCATGCTGCTTCCCTTCATTCAGAGAACGTGGTGCAGGCTCTGACCAGTGAAAACTTAATAAACACAAAGCATTTCTGGCTGCTTCTACACTCCAGCCTTGATTGTCTGTGGTATTTTGCTTTGTTAATGTAATTTGTGCTTGGAGTAAAAGGGGGGAAAACACAGGCAAATAGTTTTTATTTATATTTTATTAGATTTCCTTGACACAGTGGAAGTCACTTGTGTGTTATTAGAAGTGAGATAACAGAAACAATCCCCAAACAATAATAACTGCAAGGGTTTATAAACAATAGCAGCACACTTGCCAAGGTGGCCAGGAACTGTTTGGACCTGTCTTTTTAGCCTGACATATTTTTTCTATAACAAGAAAAAACACAAGAGACAAGTTTGTGTGTCAAACACTTTGGCAGAAATACAGAAAGCCCATTCTGAGTGTGATGGGACTCATAAATGGACAAGTCCTTAACTCTTGAGCCTGTCAGGAGCTCTGGGTGTGCATGGGCCAGAAGGTTGGACGTTGGAAAGAGCATCCAACAAGGGCTTTATGTATGCAGTGACTTCCCCTGGATTTATTTCCCTTACAGATGGATCTCAGCCCATGATGGGCTGGATTTCTCTCAGCCCTTCTTTAGTTCTATGCAGAAGAACACAAGAAAAGGCATCAATGTTGTGGGCTGGTTTAACAACCAAACACCACAGCTACAGTTATAGCAAGATTTAAATGTTGGGAGCCTCTTCTCCCTGTCTTCCAAAGGTGCAGAGCTTTCTCTGCAGCTGGATTCAGCCCTAGATCCTGGCCTTGCCCAGGTGATGTCAAACCACTCCATCTCCAAACTCAACGATTGACATCCATCAATTCCTATTGCAAATATCTGAGAGGGTCTCACAGGAGAGGTGGAGAGAGGCTCCCTGCAAGGGCAGGGCAGGGTTTGGCTTCCCCTGGGCAGGGTGGGATGGGACACTGGGAGGGAATCCCAGAGAGCTGGGGCTGTCCCTGGATGCTGGGGCAGGGGGAGGTGTCCCTGCCATGGAACTGGGGTGAGCTTTAGGTGCCATCAGGGTTCCACTGCACAGCCCAGGGTGACATCCCATCCCAGGACTGTCCCCTGGCTCCTGCTGCTCCCTCCCCTCTCAGGCCAGGCTGTCCCAGAGCAGGGCAACGCCTTTCTGTCCTTGGTGGGGAAGAGCTGCTCATGCCAGGGCTGGGAGTCTGCTCCCTTGTCTGTTCTGGGATTATCTGATAAGTGCTGCCCCTCTCAGTTCCCTTTGGACCCTACAGGAATAGAAAGTGTTCAATAACTTAAAGAATCAGAGCATGAATGATGACAGAGAACCATTATTATTTTTTTTGCTCATTTTGGTAGAATTGAATGACACTGACTTAGGAAAATGTGCTGTGCCTGTCCCTGCCATAATTCTGCCCATGCTGGTGGCTCTGCAGCACCAGAAGCAGCTCCCCTGCATCCGGAGTGAGAAATAAATGGCTTTTCCAGAGCCAGCCTTGCTTTGCTTCCCAGGCTGGAAGGAAATCTCAGGGGCTGTGTCACTGCAAACCCCAAAGGGCACAGTTCAGCCTGTCCTGCAGCCTGTGTGAGAATCCAAAAAGCAAAGTGACAGAACACAGATCTGTCCCAAACAGCCCCCCAAAAGGGTGTTTAATTCTGCACACCCTGCCCTTACCCAGCAAGACGCTTTTGCAATCATTTTCACTTATAGTTTAATTAAATCATTGCCATACAGCTGATTTGTCAAAGCAAAAAAAAGGAGCTGTGTTCTGTTCCAACACTCTTGATTCTCATTTTCCTGGGTTTTTCATTTTCCTAGTGTTTTTTGTTTGTTTGGGGGGTTTTGTGACAATCTTTAAAGAGAAAAAAGTATTTAAAAAGAGGATTTGGTAGCAGCCTAGTTAATTAAGTGCATTAGCTATGCTTTGGGAAAGGGTGACTGATGTAATGCTGCTTTGCATACTCAATTTTTCTGTAAAATAACTGCAAAACTCATTTTACCTGGAGCTTTTGGGCAATCCCTTGCTTGCTTGGGGTAGAGACAACCAGGGTGTGCTGCTGCTACTTAATGACATTAATATAGAAAAATGAGTTTCCAGGGGGTTTCCTGGCCCTGACTGCTCTGGGTGCAGCAGGGAAATGTCGTGGGCAGAGGCTTTCCAGAAGGGAGATGCTCCTGCTTCTCTGCTCTGCAAACCTGGAGCTGCAGTTCAGTTATTGCTTTCTGAGATCTGTGCTCTGGAGTGACTCTGAGCTGAAGTTTGGGTCAGTTTGGGCTGCTGGGAATCCTCTCCCTGGTTCCTTTTAGTATTCCTTAATTATTGGTGTATCTCGGGAAAAACCAGCAAATGGGAGGAAGTTCTTCAGGGAAGTGTTAAAAAATCTGAAGCTTTTTGTGGCAATACCTTTGTGTGTATATATAGCATGACCAGGGTGATCCATTTGTTAAAAACACCCATTTTTAGGGGGGTCTGAGGGCCTGCATCCCTGAAATCAATGCTCAGCTGGAAGTGAGGCATTCTCTTGGAACACTGTGTGTTTGACAATGCATTTCATGCCTCATTTCCTGCCAGTTGTGGGCTCCAGTAAACACAAAGAGCAAATTCCCTTTTTTTCCCTTTTTGCTATGGAAGAAGCCCTATAGTTTGTTCCCTCTAGGATATCAGTGGTTAAATAGATTTCTGTAAGGACACATTCTGTTCACACTATAATCTGTTGTGACACTAAATCTTAATCCTTCTTCAAATTTCCATTGTTTTTTGTACGAAAAGATTATTTCTAAAATATTTTATATCTCACATTCATTTTCTTGGCTAAGAATTAATTGCATAAGCAGTGGGTATCTGACCACTATTAAGTCTTCTATCGTAACCCAAAATTAAGAATTTAATGTGGATTATTCATAACATCTATCCAGTTAATTCAAAGTAATTTTTCTTTGCACTGGGCAGAATTTACACTTTGTTGGAATGAGCTCTTACCTCCTCAGGAGATGCTGGAAAGTCAACCTGGGCTGCCCTAAAGGCTGTGGAGCAGCGGTGTCAGGGCTGAGCTGAGGTTGGGGTACCCTGGGTTATCCATAGGATTGATCCTGCTCTTTCCAGGCTGGGGAAAAGGAGAAATGGAATCACAGAGCTGTTTGGCCCCTTGAAGAGCAAATGGATGTGTGGCTCTGGTGCTGCTCTCAGGAGTCAGAGCTCTGTTCTTGCAGCATCTCCCACAAACTGTGCAGGTGAGGAGCGGAAGTTTGGGAGAGGGGAGAGCCACCCTCATATTTCAGATATTTCAGGGCCCTGTGTTATTTGAAACGAGCTCAGCATGGCGCTGCTGGAGCCAGAGGGGGCTCTTGGGAGAGGGAATGGCTGAATTCCTGCCTGCTGGAATGGCTGGGGTGGCTCCTGCTTGCTGCTCCTCTGTCGCAGACATCTTTTATGAAAAGTCCTTTCCTTAGGATTTGTTCTCCTGAGAAGCTGAGAGGCCTCAGGAACAAAATGTAACCAATGATTATCTGCTGCTGTGGGATGCAACAGGTGCATCTGGGATTGGTCTCATGTGGTTGTTTCTAATTAATGGCCAATCACAGTCAGCTGGCTTGGACAGAGAGCTGAGCCACAAACCTTTGTTACCATTCTTTGCTATTCTATTCTTAGCCAGCCTTCTGATGAAATCCTTTTCTTCTATTCTTTTAGTATAGTTTTAATGTAATATATATCATAAAATAATAAATCAGCCTTCTGAAACATGGAGTCAGATCCTCATCTCTTCCCTCATCCAAGAACCCCTCTGAACACCGTCACACTCCTGGCAGGGCAGGAGGGTCCTGGGCTGGTCCCTGCTCCAGGCTCCCTCTCAGGGCAGGGGAGCACTGAGTGCTCAGGGTGGGATCCACCCTGGACAGCCTCATCGGGGCTTGGTTATCCTCAGAGAGGAGAAAAGCTTCCCTGCAGCCCTGCAGAAACTCCTGTCTGTGGTTCCTGTGCCCATGTGCCCATCCACCCAGTGGGACAGCCCTGCCCCCCAGAGGAACCCACCTGGGACACCCTGGGGATGGGCTGGGCAGCCCTGGGATGGATCCACCCAGAGGAACCCAGCTGGGACAGCCCTGGGGATGGATCCATCCCAGAGGAACCCATCTGGGACAGCCCTGGGGATGGATCCATCCCAGAGGAACCCAGCTGGGACAGCCCTGGGGCTGGATCCATCCCAGAGGAACCCAACTGGGACAGCCCTGGGGCTGGATCCACCCCAGAGGAACCCATCTGGGACAGCCCTGGGGATGGATCCATCCCAGAGGAACCCACCTGGGACAGCCCTGGGGATGGATCCATCCCAGAGGAACCCACCTGGGACAGCCCTGGGGATGGATCCATCCCAGAGGAACCCACCTGGGACAGCCCTGGGGATGGATCCATCCCAGAGGAACCCACCTGGGACAGCCCTGGGGATGGATCCACCCAGAGGAACCCATCTGGGACAGCCCTGGGGATGGATCCCCCCCAGAGGAATCCAGCTGGGACAGCCCTGGGGGAGGGCAGGAGGCAGGGGAGCATCAGGGAACGTCCTCAGCTGGAAGGGAACAGGGCTCAGAGGGCCCTGGACAGAGCCAGGACTGGCTGGGCCCTTAGGCTGGATCTAGAGTCTGTCCTGGAGGAGTTGAGGGCTGCTGAGAACCCCTGTGTGCAGCCCCACACTTCTCTTCACAGAGAAAAGCAAGGCACAATTCTTCCCAAGGATATTTCTGGGTTTCACATTTTCTGAGCCACAGAGAAAGAAAACACAATTCTTATCATTTGTTGTGCCTGTGTTTGTGCCAAAGCAGACTGCAACATGGAGACTGTTTACCCAAAGTGATGGTGTTTTGGTTCCTGGGCCTGTTGGGGCCAGGTGCGTGTGTGTGTAGGGACAGTCACGAGATTCAGTGCAGTGTGTGCAGGGCTGAGTGCTTGGCAGAGTCAGTTTTAGAGCTATAGAATAATACAGTATAATAAAGTAATTAATTAGCCTCCTGATATCAATGGAGTCCTCCTCATCATTCTCTCTCCTCACTGGGGCAATCACAGCCTTGCAATACCTGTCCATGTCCTTGAGCCCTCAGCAAAGGGTGGATTTCATTTCCCCTCCTCATTCCGAGTGTTTCACGTGTGCACAGCCCCAAAGTGAGTAAGAATTAAGTTAATTGGCAAGGCAGTGCTGGTTTCAGAGCTGTGCCTCCAATATTTTGAAAGCAAGCCTTCAGACTGTCACTCCATGGGACTTGGGAGTCTCTAACAAATCCCTTTGAAGTGGGCTGTGAGGAAAGGCAGAACTCCCTTTGCAGAGAAGAAATAACCACTCAGGACACAGAAGAAATCTTTGCTTGAAGCACATTGCTGATTGTTTTTTCCTTTTGTTTTTTTTTTTTTTTTTAACATAAATGCAAGCTGGGATAAAGCAGCTAGCTAAGCAGAAAAGGACCTCTTGGAGTCAGATATTTGTGAATAAAGTGTCGGCTGGAGCGAGGTAATACAAATGATGTACAGTCACTTTGTAGTGGTTGGCTCCTTAATTGAGCAGACTGATGTGCTGGGAGCATAATGGGTTTGGGAGCAGCCCGGGAATGAAGGAGGTGCTGTTATTCTTCTGCTCAGAGGCGCCCATTTGAAGTGCAGGTGAGCACAAACCATTTAGGAAATAATTGGTGTGACCTGGCCGCTGTGGCAGCGGTAAAGGAGGGGTTGCTGTGAGACAGGGACAGTGAGATACGGGTGCAGAACGCTGGGTTTGCTCTAAAAACGGGCATGCAAATGGGGGGAAAACTGCAAAAGGAGCCCTGTCCTCCTTGGTTTGGTTCCTCTGCAGGCCCTTCTGCTGCCTTAGCCAAATTTCAGTACCTTTCCATCTGTGCTGACCGTTCTTTAAAAACAACGCTTTCATTTGTTTCATTTATCATTTCCAGCCTGGATCACTGCAGTGCCCAGTTGGCCTTGCTGCCCTTCCCTTCTCTTCAAGTCCATTTACAACTCATTTCATTCCACATTTTGGCTCTTCTGTGCCACCCTTCCCTTCAACCAAACCACCAGTCTTTACTTTAAATGCCGTAAACGTTTAGTTTAAATGCCATAAAACACTTTTCCCACTTAAAAAATTATATTGTGACTTTCCCAGTGTGGGGAAAAAAGAGGTTTTGAAGGGCAGACAGTCGCTGTTGGTGCTTTAAAATCCACAGGTCAGATCCAAGTGAATAAATGTGGGCAACGCAGCCCTGGTGTGGCAAAAATCTGCTGCCCCAAACTGTGTGCAGAGTTTGGGAAATCCTTCCTTTTCCTTTCCTCCTGAGGGGCTGCCCTTGCCACAGGAGCATCAGATATTCCCATTCCCTCTGCTCTGTTGGAGGCTGCTTTGAATTGGGAGCTGTCATCACTGGGATTCTTTCAATGTTTTGTATGAATCTGAAAGCAGCACCAAGATGTGGGATTTAAAATCCTTTCACTCACATTTTTTAGGATGCTGTAATAAAGACTTGCTTCATAACATGTTCAAGGTCTATTTAATAAATGCACTGAAGAATTCCTGTTCCCTCTGAAACGGGCTTGTCAAGCTAATCTAATTTCAGTGTCTGCACATGGAAGGTGTGCTATTTTCTCCTTTCAGTGATTTCAAAAATTAATAATTAAAGTTCCCTATTTTTACTTAATAATCAGTGCAAATTACTGCACTTTTCTGCCTTTGTGTTTTAGAATATTATGGTAATTATTGCTGTGTGTACCTGGATGCATAAAATGCTGAAAACATTTATATCAAATCATTGGAAGAAATTGCTGAGCCAGTAGAACTCCGGGCTGGAAAACTCCACAGGCCCAATTTCCTGATAAATGCTGCTTTTTGTAGGGGTGCCAGCCTGTCCATGGCCTAATCATGGAGAATAATCCAGATATCTCCTTATTGTACTGTGGAAATTTATTGTTTGTGGCTGCAGGGAGTCTGAGCTTCCGAATTTCCAAAATTTACTTCCTTCTGGTGTTTTTGAGGAGTGGGGTTTGTTCACAGCCTGCTCCTGCTCCACGAGGGCACCCAGCGCCTCTGAGAGGTCTCAGCAAATCCAAAACCCAGATTTGTCCCTCCTTTGGTGTAAGAATCAAGTTTCTCTGAGCTAGGGATCCTGCACTGCACATTTGGATTTTTTACTCACTCTGAGGAAATGGAAATACAACTTCAAAGCTCTTTTCCCCCTCCTGTGAGAGAACTCTCATGGATGGATACTTTGCCTCCCCTCTTCTCAGATTTGGGGGCTGGTGATACATGGACCTTTTCAAAACCAATCAATTCTGCCTCTTTAGGAAGCTCCCAGTTCATTTCCCTGATTCCTGGGAAGGCGCAGCAGTTATGCAAGGCTGGGCAGTGCTCCCTGCTCAGGGCTCTCACTCCTGGCTCCAGGGCACAGGAGCGGGCACTGAGAGAGGATTTAACAACAAAAGCATTTTCCTTTCTTCCCTTCCCAAATTATTATAATGCACCAATAGCAATGACTAATGAGAGCCTTTAAGTCCATTTTAGATATTTTTTTTTCTCAAAAAAAGTTTGCACACCTTTCAAAAATTTCCTGTGATTATAATTTCCTGTGATTATAGTCAGCAGGCTATAAAATCCTAAAGCTGGCTGTGGATATGAACTATTATATGATGTTAACATTATGTGATGTTTCTATCCGAATGAAATATTTATTATTTATATATTTATTTATATTTATTGTTTATATATCTATTATTTATATTTCATACTGAAATATTAAATAACAGTATGTGATTATATACTGATATTTAATATGATATGATCTTAAAGTTAACCAGTGCAGTCAGGGAAGCCTCTAAATAAAAAAGCAAATACGAGCTCAGGTTGGTCAGTTTGTGGTTATTGAGTGCCTGGGTGTGATCACTGCCCAGACTATTAACAAACCCCAGGAAAACCACGTGTGAAGGGAACAGCGGGAGGGGAATGGGCCGAAATGCAAACTTGGTGCCAAGGTGAGTGACATTTATTAAAATCAGCCCCAGTGATGGGATCAGGGATGCTGCAGCTGCCCTTTAAAAACTTCCTGTGGAAATTGGGCCTGATTTGAATTGCTGGAGATGGACTGTGAGGACTTAGAGAGGATTTAGCTCATGCTGACTGTGTTTCACAGTTTGAAATTAATTTTTTTGTTTATTTTCAGCCTCCTGATGTCTTGACCGATTTGGTACTTTGGTGCAGAGTTTGTTTTTTTTGAAAGAAAAATTTAATTATCGGGGAAGATGGGTAGTGGGTGAAACAAATCAGCTTCTGCCAAGATGCTCCAGTTCATTACTGAGAAAGTCACCCTGAGTGAGTGTATTTACAGTGTGTGCCCTACAGAGCTGATCACAATATTTACAGGCTGTGCTGCAGGGAAACTTAGCCTGGAAATTTGGGGGATTTATTGGAGAAAACTCTGGGAAAATCATGAGCAAACTTTGCTAATGCCACAGCGTTTCTTGGATCTTCATTCATGGTAGCTGGGAATGGTCAGAATTGAACAGCAATAAACTTTTTGTGTGAATACTTTTCCTATAAAAAAGCCCTCTCTTGTTTAGGAGCTGCTGTTCTCCTTATGGTGTTTCTCAGCCTTTTTATTTGGAGTTTGAAGGGAAGCTAAGGTGCCCAGTGAGCTTTTATGAGAACATTGCACTGAGCATGAACAAAATCTGCTGCTGGGGAGATGGAAACACCCTGGGAAAAGGGCAGAAACCTCCAAGGGGGTCTTGTGGTTAATGCTGAGGCAAAAGATTTGTTTCAGTGCTTTAGGAGGAGTCTCAGTGCAGCTGCTCCACAAACACTTTGGCTTGAGGAAGTTTCCCCTTTCTGAGGGAAGGAGGATTGGGTGGGAGTGGGAGAGGGGATTTTTGTGCCTCCTGGAATACCTGGAGATGCTCAGTTCTGAGCATTACTGATGTATAAAGACTGTGAATAGAAATTTCCTTCTTTCCTTTTCAAATCTGACTCTTCACTTGTGTTAGAGTCTCCAAACCAGCAGCTGTCTTGAATTAGAGAGGAAAAATGTGATTGGAGAAATAATCTCTAGGTAAAACTAGCGAGGTCTAATCAGCCTTTAACTCTGTTCCCATGAATCTGGGAATAAACTTCTCTTGCAAGTGGCCTCAATGCTGTGAGTTAAACATAAAAAATATTCTTTATAAATAAAATACAGGGCAGGATATACCACAATGTTTTTAAAATTCTGTTTCTTATTTTTGAAGGCTAACTGCTCATTGTAGCAGCAGGCTGGGCCTGCTTTGTGTGCAGTGTTCTGCTGCAAAGGTTTCTCACGCACTGATCAGTTTGGGAGTCTGTTTTTAAGGTGTTTCAGAAGCTTAAAATTTATTTCTGTGCCTGCTTCTGTCTCAAATTTATTGGTTATCTGTTATATATTGATTATTCACGTGCAAGCAAAAATGAAATAAAGATTTTCACAGAAAACCAAATTCAGATCTGCCTGCCCTGTAAATAAGCATTTAAAATAGCCACAGACAGCACCCTGGTGTCAGAGCTCCCCTCTGCCAAACCCAGCCTTTCCTACAAATACCTGATTTGCAAATCAGATGCAAGAGGGGCTCTTATTAACTAGTTAAATATCAAGGTTTGAATTTTCATAAAAGGGCAATTTCAAAGCTCATTTGTGTGTGTAATTATTGTGCTTGTGAGAGCATCCCTGCTCAACGTGCCCATAAATGTCACGGCAGGCTCCTGATGGGTCACGGACACGCTCCCTGCCCACCCTGGGCTCAGGCACTGCGCAGAACAGGGCCAGAATTCTGGCAGGAAGGGCTTTCTTGAGGAAAAGAGCAGCAAAGCTTTTTGTGGAGTTGGCCTCTGAACAAACTGCGCCAGTTTTTAAACAACAGCACAAACCAAACCTTAAAAATTCAGTATATCCTTCTGAAGCCTAGAGATTTGGCAAATGCACTCTGGTAAGGCTGTTGTCACTTCCACTTTCAAGAAGGTTTAGAGATACTTCTCATTCCTTTTTTTCATGCTGGAATTTTTTTTAATCATCCAAAAGCTGTGAAACACTTGAAATCTGAGGCTGCTGTTATCAGATAACACTTATTAAGACTCTACATTGAAGAATCTCCACATGCTCCTTCTCAAACTGGAGATGAACATCACTGGAACAGTCTTGGGGTTGGGGCTTTGCAAACTGATCTGAAAATATTTATCCTGTGCTGTGAAAAACTGGAAGAGATGTGGCCCAGAATTCACTGCAGGAATGTGCTGCCAAAATGCAGCCGAGGTCAGGAGCAGCAAGATTTAAAGAGGATTTTTGGGGTTGTGTGTAAATCATCAGTTCTAAAGAGTTAATGCAGTTGGTTCTAGGGCTGGGGTACGGGGAGGAGGGAGGGGAATTGATACAGAAGAGTAAATGCACCTTTGGTAAAATTCAGGGTGACATCTTGTGGGCTCAGAGGATGAAATTCTGAGCAGGTTTTGGAGGGTTTAACCTGCCTTTGGTGGCTGGCAGGGCAGGAATTTGGGGCTGCAGAGGCCCTGAATGTGCTGGGGTTCTGGGATTCACCCCAAACCTCCTGGGTATGAGCAGCCCCTCTCCAAAGGAGCAGCTCTGGCAATCCCTGAATGTGCTGGGGTTCTGGGATTCACCCCAAACTCCTGGGTATGAGCAGCCCCTGTCCAAGGAGCAGCTCTGGCAGTTCCTGAATGTGTGGGGTTCTGAGATTCACCCCAAACTCCTGGGTGTGAGTGCCCCTCTCCAAGGAGCAGCTCTGGCAGTTGCTGTGTGGAAGGAGGGAGCAGCGTGGGTGGAGGGCCAGCAGGGGCCCTGTGCTCAGGAAGGGACAGTGCCAGGCTGGGCTGGGCACAGCAGAAGGCAGAGCCAGGGGCAGTGCCAGGGCCCAGCCTGGGGCTGCCCAGCTCAGCAGGAGCAGGCAGGAGGCCAGCAATGAGTAAGAACCAGCATGCCCCATGCTGCTCTCCATATTGCTCCCTGCCTCACACTCCCCCTGCACCCCCCGGGCTGCATTTTGTGCATTTTGTGCATTTTGTGCAAGGTACCAGTGGTCACAGCAAATAATGATATTATGTTTGGGAGGGAGGCCCTTGAAAGCCATTCTGAGCCCGGGGTCCAGCAAAGCATAATCTCAGTTTGATTCTTTGTTTAGTAGGGGATTCAAATCCCAACTTAATTTAATCTTTTGATTTATCCTGCAGGTACTGCCTGATTATATTCCAGGGCCACCAGTAATAGAAATGCAGGGATTTATTTATTAATTTATTTTTGCTTTCAGGGTGGAAAGGTTTGGCCAAAGTGGCTGTTGCTGCTCTCTGTGCTGCATTGTGAGTGAAGAGCTGCCTCCGTGAGCATGTGCTGCCCACTGATTCATGTTCATATCGTGGGGTTGCACTAATTTTAGCTCTGCACTTCAGCTGGGGCCTGGGGAGCAGCACAGGGCTGGAAACTGAGCGGCCAGCCTGGCACCAGGGCTGCAAATGGGCAGAATTTCCCTGGGAAGGGTCAGGGCTGCCAGGGAGCAGGAGGAGGCTGATGGAGCTCAGGGGGCTCAGCTTCCTGGGAAATCATGGAGAAATCACTTAAAGCTGCATTTGTGAGGGGTTCTGTGTGTATTTAAAGTGACTCTTGGTGGCATTAAAAGGCAGGACACCCCTCCAAAGGCACAAGTTGGAAAGGCAGAATTAATGTGCTGCCATTTCAGGGCTCCCCTGCACTGGAATATTTGGGCACCTCGCACATTGAGAAGAATGGAATTCACTCCCATACCTTGAACAAGCTCGTTTCTCTGTCCTGAAGTCCTTGCAGGATGAGTCCAGTAAAACCAGACCCCAATCAGCCCCAGTTATTGCTGCTGTAGCAGGAACCCCCAGCATTCCCAACACCCTGTGTGCTCTCACCTTTGTGTTCCAGGGGGATTTCCTCATTTGCCTCATGCTTCCCTATCTAGACCTTTAAAATATTAAACACTTTTATTTAATTTTTCCTTTAGCTTTCCCAAACAAGATACACTTCATTCATATCCTTCAAAAAAAAAAAAAAAGCTAAAATTAAATTTTAAAAAATCATATTAAATCTTTAATATTCTCCTATGGATGACAATATAGCCAAGCAGACAAGGACAGCATGAAAATCTCATGGTATGCCTGACAAACATAATGCATTTATATTAAATCTATTGTACAGTGAGAATTTGAGGACTGCAGTGATCAGAGGAAACCATGCAATTGGATTAATAGATAATTTAGGCTGTAATCCAACAAAGCAGTTAAGCATGTGCTCACTTTTAGGCGTGCACAGCGTTACTTGCTGTGAGCTGAGGTAAAACGAGCCTAAAACTAAGCCCGTCCTAAATGTGCTTGTCTGGCTGGGTCAGTGATCTGCACAAGGAAGGGTTTGCAGCTGGAAATCCATGCAGGAGCAAAGAGTGCCCATTTTTCCTGTGATCACTGGAGCACCCCCAGCTCGAGTTTCCAAGCAGAACATTTTTATAGGGCGTTAAAAGTCGGGACTGGCCAGCTGCAGAGTGCCCAGCTCCCAGATTATCTGTTTTACCTGCATTCCTGGTTAAACTGAGCTCAGGATAATGGGATAACCCTGTAAAACCCAGGACTGGGGCTGTTCATTCCAGCAGAGTGCCCAGCTCCCAGATTATCTGTTGTACCTGCATTCCTGGTTAAACTGAGCTCAGGATAATGGGATAACCCTGTAAAACCCACAGTTGGGGCTGTTCTTTCCAGTGCAGATTGTCTCCTCAATAAATGGAGTTATCTTCCAGCAGAGGCAGTGGGGTGTCCACGTGCTGGGCAGGGAATGCACGCTGGGAGATGCTGGCTCTGGGAGGAGAGAGCAGCCTGAGCCTCTGGGTGACCTGGGGCTGTCACCCCGACTGCTCCGTGCCAGCCCCTCCACTTCCCTCGCTCCTGACGCTTCCCAGTATTTGTGGCCTTAATTGAGGGACATAACCAAACAGATTTATCATGGCAGCCCATAAAAACGACAGAATTCATATGGCAGCATTCTTCATTCTCTCCAATTTGTTTCCCTGAGATCCCCGCAGCAATTTATTTGCTGAATACGCGAGTTTTCCTCCTTATGAAAATTACAAATTGTTGTCAAGGTTAACGAGTTAATATTCTCATTCAATATTTATTTTATGGGGGGGAGGGGGGAAGGAAGAAGAGCGACTGTTCTTCCACTTTCTTCCACGGCAAAGTCTGGTTTCTTAATCAATATGACAAGGACACTGTCCTTTGGATAATACCCTGAATCATCGGGACTAAAAAATGAGCTTTATTAATCAACAGCCCCTGATTAATTATTATAAAGTGATGCTCATACATTTCTGTACATTTTAATAATTCCTGCAGAAGGCTAACAATGTCCCCAGTGATTTGAAGGCTTTGGGGTTTGAATTTTTCTAAGCAATGTCACAATAAATAGTCCAAGGGTACTACTGCTCTCTCACTAATCCAGTCTGTTTCAATCCAGCAAATGAGTAAAACCTTCTTTTTCCTATTTCCCATCTATAATTTATCATTTGCATACAAAGTAAGAAGCAAGAATCGGCAGTCTCATCAGTTTTCAAAATATCAAGGGACAACTGGGGTGATTTATAGCAGGCTGTATTATCTAGATCATATAACCTGAATATTTCTGTAAAAACAGACCCACGTAATCTCTCAATGAGTGTCTGGCTGGCAGATAAATGTGGTGAAGGTCATTGGGCTGGAGATCTTGGTGCAGACCTGAGTAGCCATGAGGCTTTTCCTTGCAAAGAGATATCCCAAGCTGAAACATCTGACCAGAACCATCTCCACCAGCACTTGCTGGTGCTGAGGGAGCCCCTCGTAAGGCTCCCTGAGCCATCCAAGAACATGGGCTGTGTTTGCTACCAGCGAGATATAAAAAATATGCCACCTGTTCCTCCTGTCTGCAGGGCCCTTCTGCAGACATAACCCTGCTGAAAGGAGCAGATGCATTGCCTTGCCACAGCCCCAAACAGTGTCTGACGAGGGGACCACAGCTGGGGAGTGCTTGTGATTCAGCTCTGGAGGGGCAGCCTGCCCCCAGCCACAGGGCAGGTCCCTGCATGGCTGTGGGGCAGATTTAGAGACAAATTAGTGTGAATTTATTGAAATAGTGCAAGTTTCAGAATGGCCAGGCATAAAGCCTTACCCAGCACTGGTTCTGAGCTGTTTATTCTTCATACCAGACATGTCCCAGCCTGGCTTTCTGTTCTGTGAGACGTGCCCAGCTCTGGCTGCTCAAAGGATGCTCTTACAGCATTTGTCTGTGATAAATGACACCAGGCCTCCAAAGGCAGCAGCCTCTCGTGTTTGTGTTTTAAAATAACATGTTTGCATTGTGAAAAAACTCAGTGGCCTTCCCCCAGCCTTCCTGCAATGAATGTTTTCATTCCCATCAGTCCCTCCAAAGGCAGGTCCCAGGAATTTTTCACAGGGAGATGTCACAGTATGTGTGCCAGTAACCCACAGGTTATTGGGGCTTAGCTTCTTGATTTCTGCTCTCATTCCAGGATGTCAATAACGAGCTCTCTCTTCATTTTATTAATTTGAACCTCTGGACAAAATGTCACTGCTGTAGGATGCTCTGCAGCAAGCAGCCCTCCTGCGTCCTGCCCTCCAGAAAGGCGGGCTCTGATCACAGATAAGGAAAATGAGATTAGGATGTTAGCTTTCTCAAGAGATAACAGCAGTCTAGGTCATAAAACTACCATATGGCAGATTTGGCAGTCTTTCCAGAGGTCCATGGTTTAATTATCACAAAGACAGATTCAGCTCCCCACTTGCAAATGCCTGGGTCCTCCTGTGGCCAGGGCTGGAGATGCAATTAAGGGCAGAGCAGTGTTTGCTTGGCTGCAGCAGAAATGACCTTACTGTGGCCAGCACTGTCACTTCCTAACATTTCACTCATGATTAAGTTTATCATTTCAAACAAACAACATAAAATGTCAGGTCTCTGGTCTGTTTAACATGCGGGAGGAGGGGTGGGGAGGGGAGAGCAGCATAAACCAGGACTGAGCCAAGCTGGAGAGCTTTTGCTCTGAAAAGAAATTCAAAGTTGACAACTACATCAGAGGAGAGGGATAGCTCTGCAGGCAGAGTTTGCTGTTCTTGGGGAGCCTTTTTGTGTCTTGCATCAAATGCTTTGGTGTTGCCTGTGAATGCAGCCCTTTTTGCCTGTCTTTATTTCCACCCTCAGTTTCACACTCAGCCCCTGGTGTGTTCCCCTGGGAGCTCTGTCACACAGCCAGCACAGAGAGGAAGAGCAGAGTGCAGGGAAATGAGGATTTCACCTGGTTTGGATGGCTTTGGCTGGCTTGCTGTGAGTCTGCCCCACACAGAGCCCTGGGCAGCACAGAGAAGCACAGTGAGGTTGGTGTGGGTGGTGTCCAGCTTTGGAGCTGCCATTTCCCAGGCAGTTCCTCACTTTGCTGAGGACGTGCAATGGGATGGCAGTGAGGTGACAACTGTCCTCATCAAACAGAGAGCAACTTGTAAAAAGTGTCCTCATATGGACCAACACTGTGCTAAAAGCAAATTCATTGGAGTTCCTCATGTCCAGGAAACACTGTTGGTATTGCAAGACTGAATCTCAAGTTAATTTAGATCACTGGCAACTAAGAAATTACCGCCTGCAGTTGCTTTGTGTGCAGTTGTAACAATGAGAATTCCTTTTGGAGCATCATCATCACGGAGGTTGATCTCCAGGGTTTTTGGGAGGCTGACGTTGCTGGGAGGGAAGGATGCCCACACCCCAAAATGTCTGCTCCCAGTCAGGAGGATGAAAGTGTTCCTGAAGCCAACCCATATTTAATGAGCTCAGAAAATGTTAAATTGTAGCAAGTGGTAATGGGTCAACAGTGAATTTGTGGGTGAAGGGGGAGATTCTTTGCAAATGGAGTTGAAATCTCAGCCCTGTGCTGGGTGTGTTCAGGCTGGGTGTGGGTGAGCACCTCCGTGGCTGCTGTTATTTCACCTGCTGCAGGATCTGAGAGCCCTGAGCTGCAGGGACAGCTCCTCTTTCCCCACACCCTGGCGGATTTTATGCAAGCCCTTGGAGAGCGAGTTCAGTTCATAGGCATGTTCATGTCCAATTAAAAAGTAATAGATCTGAAGCACATATAACAAATCAAAAGAATGGAATACTGTCAAAGCCAAGAATTAAAATCCAGCCACACAGGCCACCAGGCTTCACCTGACTATAAAAAATCATTTTTAATATATATTTAATTTCTGAATCTTTACAATGAACAAAACATATTGAAATCCACCCTCACTCCAGCCGAGGCTATATAAAAATATCACTTTTCATTATTAGGGTTTTTTAATATTCAGGGGCTTCCTAAAGCTGGGATTTTAACAAATACAACAAATTGTATGAGACACCTGATTAGATTGAGAGTGAGCACCAGACAATGTGAGGTGCCTCACCTGTTCTCAGCTGCTGCTGAGCAGAGGGAGTTTTAGGGGCTGGAGAAGGGAGCTCCTCATTGTTCCTGGCTGCTCATTTCCAGGGATAAAATATGAAACATCAGCTGGCCAGAAACTCTGTGGAATTTTAATTATGAACTCTGCTCTCAGTTATTTGTATTTTTAATGCACAGAGTTTTAAGGGATGTGTTCAGGCCAAGATGAATTAGGTGGGACATGAGGATAAAATAAAAAGATGGTTCCTATCTACACCAAGCCTTCTATTTCCTTTTTTTTCACCAAAGCCCCTGTAAGCCGAAGTAACAATGCAGGTGCTCCCAGAGCTGGAAAGCTTCTCCCACCCCTATTTATAATGTCCCCAATTCTCTTTTCCTTATGAAGTCAGCAAAGGCCAAAAAATTCATAAAAAATTTAGTGCTGAGAGAGATAGCATTACTGCTTTTAAGTAAAGTCTATGAAAGGAGCATGATATCAGCATAAAAATAAATCAGGCTAAATTTAAACCTTTGGACACTAAAAACTCAAATATTGGAAGGTGGAGAGAAGATTTATTGATGTGGAGAACTGCATGGAGGGACCCATCAGCATGGACCCAGCCTCCAGGAGGGAGAAGCAGAGGCGGAGTGGGGAAGAAATGTTCTTTGGTGGATAATGCAGGATTTCCTGGGAAACTCAAGGATAACCTGATTTTTGCCTTGGAACCGATGAATTGTTGAGTTTATCCCAGTAGGAGGACAGCAGTGTTTTATTGCATAAATAAGATCAAGGAAATAAAGGAAAGGGTTCTGCCTGTGTGAGAGCTCTGAGACCTGCCAGGAATGGTCACGAGCAAAGGACTTTTTGGAACAAATAAATGTCATTTTCTATCATTTGCCCATTGAACCACATGCTCAAACCAACCCCAGCCCCAGTCCTGGTGTCTTGCTTTGACTCTGGGAGCTGAAGAGTTCCCATTTTCGTCCTGCTGCCCTCTGCGTGCTCTTGATGGGACACTTTTCCCCCTCGTTAGAGTTGCTAATTGGCTGCAGGCTGTCTCTCACCTCTGAAGGACCCAGTTGTTGCAGGTGTTGGTGCAGGATTGGCCAGAGCAGTGCAAACTCCCGGGAAGAGCCATTAATTGGGATGGAGGGGAGGGGGTGGGAGCGAATCACACTCGGCTCGGAAAGGTTTTCAATTCTTATGTGTCAGAATATCCTAATTCAAACCCAAATGGGAATCCACCATTCTGGGGGATTCACACAGCTCCAGGTAAACAACTAATGAGCAGCCTGCCAGTTTCATTTTTATCAAGGGCCCTCAGAGATTCAACTGTGCCATTTCATAAAATATGCAGATGATAGTGGAGGGAGAATAGCAAAGGCTTTGAAAATGATTCACACAACCTAAAAATGATGTTGAAAAGGGAGGAATTAAATATTCACAAAGTGTGAGAAATTAAGGCATATTAACTGTTAGAATGTGGAAATGAAGTGACTAACATGCACAGAGCTGATGAGAACTAGATGATTACAGATCTGTCAAAAGTTTCTAATTCTGACACAGTGTGATGTCGAGGTGCTACTTGGCTGGTAAGGGCAAAAAATTAGGTATGGGACAAGGAATGCAGAGCTGGCAGATCAGAGTCAGAGGCGGGCAGACAGCGCCGTGATTAACATCAGCTCAGTCCTGGAGCAAGGGTGAGCTCTCAGCTTGCAAAATGAATACTAATTATGGTTACAAACAGAACACAAGGGGCTCGATTCATCAGCTCCAGGAGGGGTGGTGTAATGAGTTAGTCGAGGGAAAAAAGTCACCTAGGGCCAAATTTGTCTCAGTGCTGAGCTCTGGCTTACACCAGGGATGGATTTGACCCCTGGGATATGAGAGCTGGAAGTTTTGCTCTTCTGTAATTAATCAGGGGTTTATCTGGCGCTGCAGTTGGGATGGAGTGGAGGAAAGGTTGCTGGCAGATGGATTCATGCAGGGATGGTGCAAAAGAATAAAGAATAATCATTTTAAAAAGAAGCTTGGAGTGCCCACAGCAGGTGAAGTCATTCATGTTGCTCTGGCAGGGCAGGGACACAGCTCCGCCTTCCTCCCACCCTGGGAGCAGTGCTGGACCAGAGGGTGCGCACAACTGGGGCTTCCTCCTGGAATCACCGTCTGGAAGCTCCATTTGTGTCCCCAAGGGCAGATCTTGGGGCTGGAACCTCTCCAGCATTGTGCCTGCACCACCTCCTCAGCCCAGCTATGGTTTGACTGTGCTAGGAGCCCTTCTTGGATTTGGGGAGCACTGGATGGTTCTGTCCATGTGGAAATGGATGACTCCCAGTGAGGAGCTGGGTTTGGAGTGGGTTTGGAGCCCTTTTTGGATTTGGGAAGCACTGGATGGTCCTGTCCATGTGGAAATGGATGACTCCCAGTGAGGAGCTGGGTTTGGAGTGGGTTTGGAGCCCTTTTTGGATTTGGGAAGCACTGGATGGTCCTGTCCATGTGGAAATGGATGACTCCCAGTGAGGAGCTAGGTTTGGAGTGGGTTTGGAGCCCTTTTTGGCTTTGGGAAGCACTGGATGGTCCTGTCCATGTGGAAATGGATGACTCCCAGTGAGGAGCTGGGTGTGATGGCTTTCCCTTGGTTGCCCATAGGAGATGTAATCTGGGAGCTGTCCAGCCACTGCTGCTGTTTTTGTGCCCTCCCTGGCTCCCGAGTGCTCTGCAGTGTAGACAGTGAAACCTGTGCAGGAATCTCTTGAGGCTGATTAATATTTTCCCTTTTTTCATGGAAAAAAATCCCTGCACATTCCCTCAGCCTGGCCTGCAGTGTGCACAGCTGAGGTGTGTCCAGCTTGCACCAACAGTGCTCAAACTGGACATCCAGGGGCAGTTACACCCTGTAGTATCCTGTGAGCAACTCCTCATTGGATTGCCATGACGAGCACTGAGAACACTCAACAAATAAATATTATTTTGATTACAACCATATCAGTAGCATCTCGATACCTTCCAGAGACAAAAAGAGCTTGAGATGTTATTAAAAAAAAGAAGTGATAGTCGTGGATGCCAAAGAGAGGTGGCACCAGGGATGTGTTCTGCATCCCTAATTTCTTGGAGAGCCTTTCCTGTGCTCATAATCAAGAGACAAACATAAACTCAAAGGTCACAAAAAGACTGAGCCTGGTGAGGTGGATGTTCTGAATATATTAGGTATGTAAAGCAATATTGTGGCCCATCCAAACTAGAATTAGTGGTAATTATTATATAATATGTAATGATGGGATTTAAATGGCTAACACATTTTCTCTGCTGAGATCATTTAGACATGATTCATATAAATGATTAAATTAATAGATCTTCCTCTTTTAAGACTGCTAGGCAGCTTAAACTAAATTTCTCAACAGAGACTGATCCCAGTGAAATAATATTAATAGAAAATGGAAGAAGAATTTCTGAGAAGTGGGTAAATATATGATGGAGTTTGAGGAAATTTCTATAGACATCTTTGCCGACCAAAATACTTCCCAGATTTAAATATTCTCTAGAAATAACCCATCAAGGACTTTGGAAGGTGAAAGAACAACAATCCTAACTTTCCTTGAAAGAAGAGAATGGCAAAATGTGCTGGAAGACAGGGACTTAAAGGATCACTGTCTACTTAGTTTGGGCTTAAACATCAGGCTTTTCATAACACTAAATGGTTTTACAAAACCTAATGTGAATAGAAATGTTTTTCTTGTTCCTTTTCCGAATCAAATTTCAGTAGAAGTCCCCTCTGCAGTGCTGTGGAGTCCCTGGCAGGGGCCCTGTGCTCCCCAGTGAGAGCAAGGACAGGGAAATGAGTGGGGATGGCGTTTTGGACAGGCTGGGGCAGCCACTGCCCAAACCCAGCGAGTTAGGTGTTCAATCTGAGATATTTGGGGATTTCAGCTCCAAGGTGCAAACACCAGGTGCCTGGGGGAGCTCTGAGCAGGCTGGGGTAGGGAAGGTGTCCCTGCCCCTGGCAGGGCTGGGATGGGAGGAGGTTTCAGGTCCCTCCCAACCCAAACCAGTCTGGGATCCCATGAGAGCCAGCCTGGGCAATCCTGGGAAGTTTTGGCACCACCTTGCTGCCTCCTGACCCCCTCCCATGCTGTCCCTGGCTCACAGCTCTCTGCTGCAGGTGTGAGGCAGAGCCTTTGCTGCTCAGGATTTCTGTGGGGTTTGGGGTGCACAGCCCTGCCCTGGCCTCCCCAGAGTCCCCAGTGTGGGGGTTTGCACAATTCCATGGAGGGGGATTGGTTTTTCTGGCTGCTTGGGCATCAGCACCTGGTGCTGTGCTGAGGATCACCTGCAGCCATCAGAGCTCTCCTGCAGGGGCTTGTGCTGCCCAGCACAGGCACAGGAGGGGGGTGAGACCCCCAGGGTCAGATTTAGCCCCAGGCTCTGCCCACACCTCACTGTGCTGCTCACAGAGCTGTTTGCTGTGTGCCCTGCTGGCACAGCCCTGGCAGCTCCCAGCTCTCCCCTTGCTCAGAGCGAGCATTTGATGGCTCTGCAGAGCCTTGGAGTACTCCAAGGAAGGAATCATATTTATTTTAGTGCAGCTCTGTAGCAGTGCTATCACACCAGAAAGAGTTTCATAAAGCATCATTTGTCTTTGGGGTTTTTTGTATTGCTTGGGAATGTGCATATGGTAATTTGGGCAGCTGTGTCCCACAGGGTTACCCAGGTGCTGCACACCAAGTGGTCCTGCTATTTCTGTTGTTAAATTCATCTTTGTTTCTTATCCTAAATATTCCCTTTTCCTGCTTAGAAGGTTAAAAATACCTGGAGCTGTGAGTCTGGCCTATTTACTACAGAATCCATGAGTCATGCACTACACTGGAGTCTGAAATATCACAGGGCATTATTCACTGGGAGCTCAGCAGAAGGGTGGCAAAATCTGCCCTTCAAGGCTGGAGATTCCAAATCTGAATGCTTTGGGGAGCTGCTCTTCCAGCTCTCCCCTGCAGAAATAAATGCAGGAGGGACAAAGTGCAGGAGGGACGAGATGCAGAAGGAGCTGGCAGGAGGGAGCCTGTGATGAGTTTCCCAAGCTTTGTGCTGCTCCCAGCTGCAGAGGGCCCTTCCCCAGCAGTGGGGCCCAGCCCCAGCGCTGGTGTTTCTCCAGGGATTGTTTGCCCAGCTGATTCTTCCTCCAGAGCCCGAGGCCCCTGCTGCTGCCTCCCCCAGCCCTGGGTGCCCTCAGACGCTGCTGGAGTGTCTCAGGTGTCCCCTGGGATGGGGTGGGCAGAGCTGGATTGGTGATGGCCCAGCCCTGGGTTTGCCCTGGAAGGTGGCACCTGGAGGGACAGCAGCTCTCTGGGACTGGGCATTTGCAGATGGATCAGCTGCAATTCCTGGGGATGAGGCTCTGCCTGATGGATTAGCTCTGTTTCATAATATCCTTTATATTTTTCCATTTATTTTTCCCTTTATTTTTATTTTTCCCTTTATTTTCCCTTTATTTTCCCTTTATTTTTTCCTTTATTTTTCCCTTTATTTTTATTTTTCCCTTTATTTTCCCTTTATTTTCCCCTTTATTTTCCCTTTTATTTTTCCCTTTATTTTTTCCTCTTTTTTCCCTTTTTTTCTTTTTCCCCTTTTTTTTCCTTTTTTTCCTTTTTTTTTTTTTTCCTTTTATTTTTCCCTTTATTTTTCCTTTTTTTCCTTTATTTATTATTTCATAATATCCTTTAATAATAATCCTTTCTCTATCCCAGTAGCTAACAGAGCATTGAGGCTTTTGGAAATCATTGGTTGTCCTTGCATGTCTGTCAAGCAGAGCACAGAGAAACTTTGGGAAGAGCTTTAAG
Source organism: Emberiza elegans (assembly GCA_024865655.1). Classification (NCBI taxonomy): domain Eukaryota; kingdom Metazoa; phylum Chordata; class Aves; order Passeriformes; family Fringillidae; genus Emberiza; species Emberiza elegans. The sequence goes on along the minus strand of JALJVW010003097.1, from coordinate 1,666,783 downwards.
GGAACCTCCAGTGGTCCAGAAGGGCTCCAACAGTTTGTGACAAACAATGAACAAGTCCTAACTCTTGAACCAGCTCCCACAAGCACCAGACACATGGATGCTCTGGGAATTAACAACTCCATGGATTATGATCCCATGTTTAAATAACATTTCTAGCTTTTCTTCCTACCTGGTCACCTCCTAGTGTGTTTGCCATGGAAGAAAATACCTGAGAATATCTGTTTTCAGGGAGACACAAAACAGGTTTTTTGAATAGGTACACCCTGGGTGCAGATTTTTGAGCTCCCTGAAAAATAATTCTATGGGCATGTGGCAAAACCTAAGTTTTCCTGGCTAACAAAAGTAGTTAAATAGAACTTTTGCATAATTTTACCTGGGCATTTTTTTTTTTTTTTTTAAGTACAAACTTTGGCATTTCATGCAGCTCCTTTTCCTAATGTTAAGTTGAAGATGAAAGAGCTCTACTTGCACTTTTGTAAGGAAAAGGGGTAGCTCTCCATTTTATAGAGGGTTTTTGGCAGCTCTCTGTTAAATGACCTGGAATTGCCCGTTCCTGGTGGATGGGGTGGGGCACAGCAGACCCAGAGAGCAAACTGGGTTCTATTCTGGGGTTTGCCACCTCCCTGCTGACCTGGGGTGATTCACACGAGCTCCCTGTGCCCTTTCATCCTCCTCTGGAAAATGAGGGTATTGACATTTACATTTCTTTATAAAGTGCTTTTAGATCTATGGATGAAAAGTGCTAAGTAAACCAAAACTCTCAATTAAATTAATTGGAGAGAAGGAGCTGGGTCAGTGTTACAGCAGGGTTCATTTATGCACCTCTAATTTCATTGGGCTCGTGTCTCCAACCCTATTTATAGCTGGAATTGCTGCTCTCTCACCTGGAGGAATCTCTGGGGTGGATTTTATCCCTTTTCCTGCACAGACACAGGAGTTGGACTAAGGGCTCCCAGTCCTGAGTTTTCTTGGTACAAAGCTCTTGTACAAGTGTGTCACCCTCAAAAAAATTTTAAAAATCCAGGGAGGTAGCTCTGGCATTGCAGCAGATTTCACATTCGGAGAATAAATTAGGAAGTCAACAGAGAGAGAAGTGAGTGTTTGAGCTGTGCTGGTGGGGAAGGAAACAGTGAATGTTATTCCCTTCATGACCTTCAAGGTTAAATTTAGGTTATGGGGGTGCAAACCCACCCAAAGGTGGGTTAAAATCAGGTTACTGGGCTGCAGACCCACCTCTTACCTTGGTTCAAAGAATCATTTAGGATGGGAAAACCTCCAGGGCCATCCAGTCCCAGCTGTTCCCCATCCCCACCTTGTCCCCAGCCCAGAGCACTCAGTGCCACCTCCAGCCCTTCCTGGGACACCCCCAGGGATGGGCACTACAACCCTCCCTGGGCAGCCCCTCCAACAAAAAATATTCCTTCTCCAACTGCAGAATGAGTCGCTACATCTGCCAAAAAATCCATGTTTTAGCTTGTTCCTGTCCCATCTGGTTCCTGTGGTAATTCTCCACTAAAGGCCACCATTTGTGTGCCCGTGCTGCTGCAGGGATCAGGGATGGGGAAAATCCTGAGATTCTCATCTTTCACTGCTTATTTTAATCACCTGAAGGTTGTTGTGTTCTTCTAGGAGATTTTTATTTATATATATATTGTTTTTTCACATCTCACTCCACAATAGCAAGCAAACAGCTGATGCAGGGGAGCTGCTTTTGTTTTGAGAATTTTGGGAACAGATGCAATCCGGGAGCTGAGATCCCTGCACAGCTCAGAGATCAGAAGTAATAAGAGGCCTCTGAATTATCTCTCTTCTGTTCACAAAGCTTGAACTTAATCTGCCAGGCTGCCTTAGAGCTGCAGCTGTGGAGAATAAAACCCCAAATATCAGATCTGTGTGCTCAGGGGAGCTGGTAGTTGGAGAGAGAGGAAAGTAGGGCAGGAACCTTCAACCAGAGCTGGGCAGGTGCTCTTCAAAGTGCCCAACACAGAGAAATTTTGGCTATATATTGAATTATTTAACTAGAAGAAGAATATTTTAAAGCAAAATATTGAAATTAAAATATTCAGCCTAAATATACAGATTTAAGCTATAAATTTAGGCTATCAAAAGGGTGTTTGCCCAGTATTCTTCTCTTCAATTATGTTTTTTTGTGTGGATGGGATAAGTGCAGACCTAGCTTAGATATTTGGTGTTTTAGTTAAGGAATGTCCACATACAGGGTAACCCCCTGAAAAAGATGATTAGTGACTATTTTTTGCCTGCTTTGAGTCCTCCAGAGTTTGTAAAACAAGCAGGAAACAGCCTGGGCCATCACTAATTTTGTTTGTGTGTAAGTTTTGATTGATAGGAAAGTAATTAAGGTTCACAGCACTTTAATGGCTGTGTTTCTATTTAACCCTGGATGCTTTTAGCACCGCTGTCTCCCAGCTGTGCTGGCAGGGGTGTCAGACAAACAGGGATCCAATTCTGGGCCATGACCACGAGGAGTGGCACAACAGCCTTTGTGTTGCTCAAGACAATTAGGGCTGCAGGAAGGAAAAAAAAAATAGTGCAGAAAAAGGTTTTACTTTAATTATTTGAGATAAAATTATTTGATCTTCTGAGTTCACAAATTTTGCTGTATGGTTTCTTCTAAGTGTCCTCTGTTGTGCATCTGCTTTGCAAGAGGGTCAGCTGGACAATGGGAAAGCTCAGTCAGGAAAGGCTGTCCCAAAAGGAGATTTTTAGGTTAATAAGCCAAGATGGGCCAGCAAAAGGGAAAAAAAAAAAAAGGAAAATGTGAAATGTGAGAGAAAAATGAGCATGGAAACCACAGGTCCTGCATGGTGTGTCAGAGGCTCTGGTGTTCCAGCACTGGATTGATAACTTTATCACTCCCTCACCCGGATCCTGAGGCACTGGCAGCACAAATCTGGGGCCATCCCCTCCCCCTGGAGCCAGGCTGGGCCCAGGCTGTCCTTTGTGCTCCTTTGCACCAGGTCAGATGTCCCAGGGCAATGGGGGTACCTCAGAAAGGCCCTCAGGTCACTCTCCAAGTGCCAATGCTGCTGCAGAGGTGTGACAAGCTGAATAAAAGCCAAAATAATTCAGCACCTGCCCAGTTCTTCAGAAAGCAGCATTCAGCCTCTGCCAGGGCCTCAACACCCTCCCAGGTGAATTTTTTCCTGGTGCCTAACCCAAAGCTGCTCTCTGTCAGTGGGGGCAGCGCCCCTTTCCTGGCAGCCCAGGCTGCTGTGAATTGTAAATTGTGAATTGTGAATTGTCCCTCTCCATGTGGGCTCCCCCCATGGCAGAAGAGCCATGGGGAGCAGAGCGTGCCCTGGGGATGCAGCTCCAGAGCCCCTCAGTGCCACAGGAATGGGCAGTGCCCTGCTGAGCCTCCCTCGCTGCCTCGTGGGCAAATCTGGGTCTCATTTGTGCTGATGGTTTGTGTTGGTGGTGTCTGGCCTGAGACTGGAAGGAGTTTATAGGTTTTGTGTGTCATGTACCAGCAGTGTCTGTGATGGCACGGGAGGGAGGATGGGAGGTGAGCTAAACTAGTGTGAGTCATGGAACAGAATTCCTATTTTGCCTCTCCCGTTTTCTCACATTGGCTGTTTTGTGTGTGTTAGCAATACCCATCTATTAACCAGGTTCTGATCAGCACTTTTGATGATAAAATATGAATTTTCCCTCCCTGCCCAGCTCTGAGCTTGTTCTTGCAGTTTGATGGGTCAGAAACTTCCTGTGCTCCCTCTGCCCTCCCCCTGGAAGTGTTGGTGCTGCCATCCCCGAGCTTTTATTCCATCCATCTCTGCTAGCAGACAGAACCCATCTCAAAGAACAACTTGAAGTGTTTACTTTTGTCTGGAGGAATGCTGGTGCTGTTCTGTCAGTGCAGCATATGCTGAGATTGTCTCTGCAATAAAGAACCGCTCAGGATTTTGTTATTCTTCTGTAGCCAAACACACGCCAGCAATTCTCTACAACTGAGCTGCTGCGAGGATTTCTGCTTGGAAAACAGAGTGTTAACGATCTCCCAGCTCTCAGGAGGGGTGGGAACCTTTTAGATACACCCTCTGTAGAAATCTGTGCGGCTCCTGATGCCCTCAGCAGGATTGGCACACAGACAGAGCAAAGGGATAAAAGCTTTGGGTCTGAGCTGTCTCTGGGGGTCAGGGGCCTCTCCTGCTCCCTGGAGTAGAGGCAGTGTCAGAACTCAGCACATCCCTCCAGGTGTCCAGGGTTGCCAGGACCCCGCCGGGAGGCTCAGGAGACCCTGGCATGAAGCCCAATACAACTGGGATTTGGTTGTGACCCCTGGAGCAAGTTACCAGCTTTGTATGAGGACATGGAAGTCACACAGGTTTGAATGGTGTAATAACACAATGATCACAGGGTGAAAATGTAGATTTTAGGATTTTTGGTATGGGAGTTATGGGGACAAGATGGAGGAACCTGGGCGTGCCCAGTCTTTCTTTCTTCTTCTTCTTGGTCTCCATTTTCTGCAGTGATGTTGGCACTTTGGGATTGGTTTAGAGTAGAAGTGCACTGTCTAACACAGGTGATGGGCATTGGGAATTAAGTGTAAATGTGTTCTACGTAGTTTGCAGTATAAAAGGACAACACAGAGTGCCTGTGGCTGCCCTGCTGAGCAGATCTCGGCTGGGCAGAAAGAAAATTTTATAGATAAGAATGAATAAACAACCTCAAGGCCGAAAAGTGAAGAGTCCAGACTCGTTCTTCAGCAGAGACATCCTGCACATCTGGGGGCAGCAATTATCAACCAAAAACCTGAGAAGGCAGCAGCTCTGACCCAGAGGTGCAGCAGGGCTGCAGTACCTGGGGCTGCAGGAGGGTTCTGGGAATAGCAGGAGATGAGCAAGGAAGGCTGAGGAGAGCACAAGAGACGTTCCTGAGCAGAGTCAGACTCCTAAGGGCCTCCAACCTATTTAAAAAGGATCATCATTCATCAGCACCATCATCATTATCTGCTGGGCTGGGAGGAGGAGGGGAGGGATAATCAGCAGGAGATGATCAGTGCCTTATCACCCAGATCCTTCATTTTGGTGCTTAAACTGCAGGATTCTTTCGGGAGGAATAATTCATATTTTATCATTAAAAGTGCTGATCAGAACCTGCTTAATAGATGGGTATTGCTAACACACACAAAACAGCCAACGTGAGAAAATGGGAGAGGCAAAATAGGAATTCTGTTCCATGACTCACACTAGTTTAGCTCACCTCCCATCCCTCCCTCCCGTGCCATCACAGACACTGCTTGTACATGGCACACAAAATCTATAAACTCTTTCCAGGAATACAAAAGCATTCTCTATGATGTTGATAAGAAACAGGACAGTCACTCTCCCCTGACATATTTGTTCTTTAAAAACAAATCAATGGTGCAGGGATTTGGCACCTGAATGCAGAACAACGGCTTGATGAGGCAAAGATTGTCTTCATTAAGGACATTAATATTCATAGAGAGTAGAAAATCTGACACAAGAGAGGACTCACTAACCTTTTCTCATATTAGATTTTTACTTCTTAACACAATTACAGTCCGGCAATGACTTAATTAATGCTGCTTTTTGTCAGACTGCTTTAAAGAGCTGTCAATTTGGTCCTGCAGAGGCTGTCAGTGAAAGAGAAAGACAGTCATCTAGGCTAAAAAGACACAGGAAGAAATTCAAACACTTAATAACATTCAAAGTGCTATGCAAAGTCACATATCAACCTGTATTAAGGAGAGTTTTTGTCTTGCCTCTCCTCGTAGTTATGCTAATGTTTTCCAGGTGCAGTGGGGCTGCTGCCACCTCTGGTTCTGAGCACACAGGGAGGGTCACCTGCTGCACTCACTGGGCCTTATTCCTCACAGCTCAACAGGGAAATATTTCATCATTTTTGACCTCTGTGAAAATGAACATGTGGTGCTGGAATGCGAGCTCTGCTTAGATTTTAATTATTTACTAATCTAATAAATTTTTCTTAGAATATTTAAAGTACGATATTAAAAATATTTTTTAAATGTACATTGGATTAGAAAAAGATCACAATCTGCTTTTTGTAACTGTTTGGAATCACAGAATATCTCAAATTGGACGATTGAGTCCAGTTCCCTGCTCCTCATAGGACCCCCTAAAACTGAACTGTAGCCAAGAGTGGCATCCAGACTTTGTTGCACACCTGGGTCGGATTGTGATGCCCAAACAGGCTGTGAAATCCAGATTTACCATCACTTATGCCATTTAATTCTGTGAGGTTCGTTGGCTCCTTTGAGTTTATTTTAGTAAGTGGTTTAAGGGAATAATGTAAAAAAAATAAGAATGCTCTTTATATACCAGCACAATAAAAAAAAAATGTCAGGTAAAGCACACACCAAGTTTGCATGTCATGTTCTAGAAGGATAATTATCTAGAAATGTAATTATAACAAGCACCTGATTTAATCAGCACAGTTTGATCCCTGTCAGAGGTACAGGGGACCAGAGGAGGGATGGATCAAAAGACATTGCACAGAGTCTGGAGATATTTTTTATGTTGAGTTTCAAATGCTAGATGCTAGTTTCTATGGTGGAAAACGTTGTAAAGTGCCTGATAATTAAATATAAATGATCCATAAAGTTTTGCATGACAATTCAAGTGGGAGCTGCAATATCTGCCCACAGTGCAGGGCTGGCTGGGCCATGAACCAAACACAGCTGAGCCTTCTCTAAAAATCATCTTTTAATTCAGGCAAGACTTCTGTTGGGTCAGCTCTTCATTTGACAGTGCAGCACGGGAAGGGAGAGGCAGCTTTTGTAGAGATGAAAATGGGAGTCAACTTTTAAACTATTTACCTTATAAGCTGCTTATGAGGCACAGTCTTTCCTCTGAAAGCCTCATGTAAAAAAACCTTGTCTTATTCCAGAGAGCACAGACAACTGCCCCAGAGTTCCCCTGTGTGGAACATTTCACTGGATGTGTGTGTGGAGGGGGGCTTGGCTTTCTGGCAATGGGGCCACACCTACATGAAATCTGTCTCCATTCCAAATAATCGGGCAAACATGGAGAGAACCTGAGAGCTGGATGTTATGAGGATGTGTTTTCCTCCCTGGGGAAATGTTATTTGCTTTGCAGAGTGGAGTCCTGGAAGATTTGGACAGAACTGAGTTATGCAGTCTTGATCTGATTGAAGAACTATCTTGTTGACAAGTGCAGAATTATAGATTGGAATCCATTAGCTAAAAGGGCCCACAAACATTTGAATAACGACACTCACATTTTTTCCATTGGTCTATCAAACAAAGAATCCAATAAAAGAAAAAATTTTAGACTCTTGGAGGTGCAACTTAAAGGGACTGAATTAAATTTCCTTGCACTATGCATAAGAAAGGTTGGTTTGTTTTGGGTTTTTTTGTAATCTCCTATTAGAAAGGGGAGGTTTGGTCTGTGCTTCCACTCTTAGGGCTGTGTATTTTTGGCAGCTGAAAAAAAATGTGAGTGTTTTGTCATAAACATAAATGCCTTCAGCTGAAATCCAAGAGGAAAGCCATCCAAGTGATTTGGTACCTGAGGCAGAGCTGGGAGGACCAGGGAGCAGTGCTGGGGGCTGGAGCAGCCCCAGGGCTGAGCTGGGATTCAGCATGCCCTCCCTGAGCCCTGGAATTCCTGCTCACACCTGCAGGGCTTCACCTGCTCCCATCCATCCCAAAGCTGCTTTACCCCAGATCCCAAAGCTTTATCCCAGCTGCTTTGTCCCAAAGACATCCCAGAGCTGATAGGAGTCAGGGTGCTGTGGTGGGGCTTCAGAGGGGACCTTCACAGAGTTAATGAGTGTCTAATTAGCAACTCCCTCCCAGAGGAGGGGATTTATTCCACCATCAATTCCGTGAGCTGGGTGGGATCTGCTGGGATCGCCCAGGGGAGCAGAGCCCCAGCAATCCCTCCCTGAGAGCTCCTGGGGCAGGGTCTCAGTGCTGCTGGAGCTCTGGCAGCCTCAGGGCTGTTCCCATTCCCTGGGGCAGTGCCCAGCACCCTCTGGGGGAAGAACCTTTCCCAAAATCCAACAAAATCCTCCCCGACCCAGCTCCAGCCCTTCCCTGGGTCCAGCAGAGCAGCAATCAGAGCTGCCCTCACCAGGACGCTGCAGACAGTGGAGAGCTCTCCTCAGCCTCCTCAATTCCTCCAGAGCATTATAACTTCCTCCTGTAGATGCCACATCAATATTTCTAAAATTTAAAACCGAGAAGTTTGGGAAAGGGAGGCCAGCTCAAGCTCCAGCCCATCCCATTTCACACAGATGGGAGCTGCTCCTCACCCAGCAGAGCTGCAGGCAGCGGGCAAGAACAAATCTTGGGTTTTTTTGAGTCTCTTTCCTCTTCTTTTGAGTTCTTCTCATCTTGCAGATCTTTTGTGGGTGAGCCAAATGTAATCAGGTTTGGCTCACTTGGAGGAATTAGGATGACTGCAAAGTATGCCAGATTTCAAAACAATTTCTAACAGTTTCTGTGATACTGTGTAAGCAACTGAAAATTGACATGTTGTGTTGTGCCCAAGTCAGCCAACTGCTGTCACTGAATAATTAGATTCTCTAGGAGAAGAGAAAGGGGTTGGTTTTTTTTTTGAACAGAATTATTAGAAAATAATGTAGTAGCTATTTTATATAGGGATAGACTCAAATTATTCTGCTCTTACAAGCAAATTTTTATAAATAGTTTGCATCTGGGTCCCAAAAGTGTCTTTCCTGTATTTTTACATATAAAAGTATAAATAAGTTGTTTGGGCATTTTTATGCCAGTGTGTGTGGTGCTTGCACATGGAGAAGTCATCCTTGCAGATGGTTTAATATTGTTTTTCCTAATAGGAATTAATTATTCTCTTTAATTCTTTTTATTTCATATGGCACATCAATTCCACAAATTGAGTTCTAATATCAGACATAGGTCATGATCTAATTATAGCTGGATCTGCCAGGGAGTTATGATGTTTGTGGGATAGATTTAGTGCCTGATTCCCCAGGAACTTCTGCCTCTGCCGAGTTCTGCTGTTCCCCCTGAGCTGGGGAGAGCTCAGCTGAGCTGCTCTGCTGGCCTTGGTGGGAGCAATCCCTGCTGGAACAACACAGGAGAGACAGGCCAGGAATCCTGGCCTGGAGAAGCACTCCCAGTCCAGTCCCAGCCTCTGGAGATGCTGATCCTCTCCTATTCCCATTCCCTGCCTCTGGAGATGCTGATCCTCTCCTATTCCCATTCCCTGCCTCTGGAGATGCTGATCCTATCCCAGTCCCATTCCCACCCCCTTGGAGATGCTGATCCACTCCCAGTCCCATTCCCACCCCCTTGGAGATGCTGATCCACTCCCAGTCCATTCCCAACATGTGGAAATGCTGATCCAGTCCCGTTCCCAACCTCTGGAGATACTAACCATTCCCAGTGCATTCCCAACTCCCTGGAGATACTGATCCCCTCCCAGTCCCATTCCCAACCTCTGGAGATGCTGATCCACTCCCAGTCCCATTTGCTGATCCACTCCCAGGCCATTCCCAACCTCTGGAGATGCTGATCCACTCCCAGTCCCCTGGAGATGCTGATCCTGTCTGGAGAGGAGATCTGGAGCAGATCCTGGTGGGATTCTGCTGTTTGCATCAGCTGGAGGTTTGGGACCACCACAAATTGAGTTCTAATATCAGACATAGGTCATGATCTAATTATAGCTGGATCTGCCAGGGAGTTATGATGTTTGTGGGATAGATTTAGTGCCTGATTCCCCAGGAACTTCTGCCTCTGCCGAGTTCTGCTGTTCCCCCTGAGCTGGGGAGAGCTCAGCTGAGCTGCTCTGCTGGCCTTGGTGGGAGCAATCCCTGCTGGAACAACACAGGAGAGACAGGCCAGGAATCCTGGCCTGGAGAAGCACTCCCAGTCCAGTCCCAACCTCTGGAGATGCTGATCCTCTCCTATTCCCATTCCCTGCCTCTGGAGATGCTGATCCTCTCCTATTCCCATTCCCTGCCTCTGGAGATGCTGATCCTATCCCAGTCCCATTCCCAACCCTCTAGAGATGCTGATCCACTCCCGTGCCCACCCCCTTGGAGATGCTGATCCACTCCCAGTCCCATTTGCTGATCCACTCCCAGGCCATTCCCAACCTGTGGAGATGCTGATCCACTCCCAGTCCCATTCCCAGCCCCTGGAGATGCTAATCCACTCCCGGTCCCATTCCCAGCCCCTGGAGATGCTGATCCACTCCCAGTCCCATTCCCAGCCCCTGGAGATGCTGATCCTGTCTGGAGAGGAGATCTGGAGCAGATCCTGGTGGGATTCTGCTGTTTGCATCAGCTGGAGGTTTGGGAGGGGGCTGCAGAGACTCAGTTAAATGCTGATATTGTAGCAACTGCAGTGGAATGGAATAAGTGAAAATACAGGGTTTTTTTTTTCTTTTGCTGATATTTTCTAAGCTGTCTTGGTGATTGTTTTGGTGATTCTATCAAAAAACTTTAAAACTATTATTTTATTTTTATCTGTGTCTGAGACTTTTCTGATAGCACCTTCTCGTGTACCCTTTCTAACTGAATGGCCCTTTCTAATTAACTGTTTGAGTTTTCTTTTCATAAGGGCCCAGAGTAATTCCTAAAGCAATAGAAACTCTAATTTTGCCAATATTTTTAACAACAACAAAGCCCAGTGCAAAAACTTACATGGCAGAAATTAATGGAAAATATTTCTATTCTGGAAGTGTTTTTCCTATTGGTCTAACTCTTGACAGAGACTCCTCAGACTGTAAATATTTCAGAAGGTGATGGTTGGGATAAATATTTTGTATTTTTGGAACTTCTACTCCTTTTTCTCCCATTAAATGCAGCTGCAAAATTCAGTTAATGGTACTGGAGAGGCTGGAGATGGGACTCTCATTTCTTCCCTGAAAATCTTCCCCTTCATTTCTTTAGATCCAGCTGTAAAATTCCTCATACTTTGCTGGCACTCTTACAAGTGAGAGATAAATAACAAACAGTTTCTCCCAGGGCATCCAAAGCTCCATATATAAATCTCTATTAAATCCAAGGTTAATGATGGCTTTTCTGCTTTATTGACAGTGGGGAGCACTTCTTGAAGCATCTCCTAAGTGGTTAAGTCTTTTTTCAGAGGTTCTTTAGCAAAATGAGACTTTAAGTTTTGACCACCTTATTCTGCCACACGTAAAAGAGAGGGGAAAAAAAATCGAAATTTGTTCTATTTGTCAGCTGGGGAAATAAATATTTCTTATTTTGCCCAAATTATTTCATATCTGTGCCATCCCTAATTTGATTTGGTCTTGCAGAGAGAAGTGCTGCTGTTCTCATTAGTACTTTGCAGTTCTCCCTTCCCTGGCTGAGGTGGAAGCAGCTTTAAATCATGAGGGGAAGGGAAAAGAGAGAAAACAAGCTTTTTGAACCCTGTAATGTAAATTTGCAGACAATTATTCATTATTAACTGCCTGAAGCATCACACCTCTCTCACCTTTGCTGGAATGTCTGAACATTAGGGTAAACAACACGCTGCTGTCTTATCATAATGCCGTTTGCTTCACTGCAGCAAGAACTTGTCAGAAACAGATTGTGATGTTGACTTCTCAATAGGGGAAAAAAAGGGCCTAAATTAGACTTCTATAAAAAGAATATTGCATATTTATTTCCACAATAACGCCAAGGAAAAACGTTAGTCAAGGAGCAAGCAATTGGGTGAATAAATAAGCTTGTCTTTGTTCTCATCAATTAAGTTATTACATCAGTTGGAAAACCAGTGAATTATAATACAGATGTTTAATGAAACACTGCTGTGCCTATAAGTCAAACTCCTATTTTGTGGTGTGATTTTGGCTGCATAGTTTTGTGTGTGTTAAACCGTATTTATTAGCTGATACCCATTATTATTTTGAGCAAGGTATAATTCAGTTGTCAGGCTCCAGCTCTGGGAAGGAGATTTAATCAGTGAGAGCCCGCTCTGCTGCTGAGCATAAAACAATGCGGGTTTCATGAAGCAATCACACCAGTGTGAAAAAATGGGATTAATTAGTATTGTACAAGAACAGGCAGCATGCTCATTAAAACCTTGTGAGCTGCCTCTTGATAAACTGCCACTTGATAGGGCCGCATTAATGTGACAAGGCAAAGACTTTATTTCCAAATCCTTTCTGATTATATCTCACTTTTAAGTTACCTGAATTGACTCTCCAAGGCTTTTGGAACACAAAGATCAAAATTGCAGCGAGAGATCCCCAAGACACCTGGACAAAGGAGCCGTGCTCAGATGGCGGGGCTTCAAAAGACAACTTTATTTTTGAACTCCAATTCAAACATAAATCAATAGCTGTACAGCCAGGCAGCTCCAAAGGTGGTAAATTTGCATTTACACTCAGCAGGTTGGGCTGGAACTTATTTGGTGATTAGCAGCTACCTAATGAATCCCCTCTCATCCTTTACCTGCTTACCAAGGCCTCCCTTCAGCTGTTTGCCAGTGCACAAAGGCTGCTGGATATTCCTGCAGCTCCTCCGGGCTCCCAGGGAAGGGGAGAACAAGGTGGGCACTCCCAGCTCAGCATCTGTTTCTGATAGTTCAGCCTGGCCACTGGAGGACTCTTGGTCATATTTCTTTTTTTTTTTATCCTTTCTTTTAGGAAACAGGAACTAAAAGTGTGGATCCTTGCTAGTGGATTTGTTTCTACATGACAAAACATAATAGGAGACATGCCTGAATAACAGCAGTAAATGTTGCAGAGGATGTATTTTTGATCTCGTGTATTTTCCTTTAGGCAGAATGTTTTATTCCTTCCTGAATTTGCAGTGGTTCTGATGATTTACTTGCACATAATCTTAGCTTTTTTTTTAAATTTGGTTTTGCCTTTCCTGTTTAAGAATGAGTGGCTCTAATGAAATTACAGCTGAACTCGTACTAGTTTAGCAGATCTCTGAGCTGTTCCATGATGCAGAGGTGCTCCAGGATGCTGACTGCCCATGTTGCTTTAGCTGACATTGTGTGTAAGGCAATTGTAATGCAATAGAGTTACCTGTCAGCATATATTTGTAGGTGTGGAAAATGCCACTCAGAGAACACAGATCTCCTATTCCCTCCAAGCTTTTTCCCAACTATTTTATTTTTTAAGCAAAAATGTCTTGTTAAACCTCAACACCCCATTAAAGCCAGGCCATCCAGCAGCCAGTCAGAGGATTCAGTCACCAATTAGGGATTGTTTGCATCTGCACAGGTGCAATCCCACCCAGAGCTGCCAGGGAAAGCAGAGGCTGGAGGGCAGAGCACCTGAGCTGGCTGCAGAGGGACGAGCAGGACGCTTTCCAAAGTGATGTGTTGCAATATTATTAATTTAAGCCCTTGGATTTCATTATTGTGATCTGGGTTACATGATGCAATGCAAGGTGACAGCCATTGAATTAATAGAAAATGGGATTCATCTCTTGAAATTTCACACAAAATAGAAGTAGGAGACAGACAAAATAAAGGGAGATGGATAGACAGACTGATAATGCCACTAATACTTTTAAATTTAAATCGAACGGGGGAGATAATTTTAAACATTAATGGTATTTATCAACAGTGTGATAGCAGGGAGGGGGATCACACTCCCTCCTCTCGCTCCCTCCCTCTTTCTCCCTTTCCTTGATTGCTTTGTTGAGCAAGTCAGTGAATATTTTACACTTTGTTTCTTTTATTTTAGCAAATGAACTGCCTCGAGCTAATGTAGTGTAAGTGGAAATTTCAAGCACCAATGTCTACTGCATGATCCAATAATAGGAACTTTCCTTCCCTCCCAGCTCTGTGAGGCAGTGTAACAGCAAACTCCCAGTGCCTCCAGGTAGTCACGTGCCTGATTTATGATTATAAACTACAGCTCTGGAAGAGGTTAGCTAGGTACTTTAAATCACTGCTTTCTCTCTAATGAACTGGGGTCACAGAGAAAATAATCCATGCAACAGCCTCAGCTGGGTGTTACTTATGCCCTACATCCTCCTGCTCCTCTGTGCTTGCAGCTGGGATTGTGTTTTTACAGGCTTTTCATCCTGAATGCCAGTTTGGGGAATGGTGGTCCTGAGCACGGAGAGAGATGAGCTTTCCTGTTGCTTTTTGTGGTTTGTCTTGGTGCAAACTGGAGGCAGGTGCCTGTTCCAGAGGTGCTGTGGGCAGCAGCAAAATGAATAAAAAGAGGAGGTCAAGGCAGACACCACCCCTGGAGCACAGGGAGTTTCCTTGCCCAGTAACAATGAGCTGTGCTGATGAACCCTTCTCGTCTGAAATCTGTGTCAGACCATTGAGCCAGCACCCAAATGGAATTATAACAATGCTAGAGATGCCTGAGAGATGCAAATATAGGAATAGCAGGTAGAACCTGATTCCAGACTGATGCCAGTGATGGTGAAGTTTGGGGAGGTGAAGCAAATTGAAAATCTTGTGCAAACCAATTTCACTTGTGCTTCCCTATCAGTTAGTCAGAGACAGCTTTTTGGCTGCCATTTATTTCTTAGTTTGTACCTTGAATTTTCCTGCTCTGTTCCTTGGACCTTGCCTGAGGGGTCAGAATCTCTCATGAGCTGTGCAGGTTGAGTCTCCCATTTCTCCACAATGTGTTGTGCACCTGATGTGTTTGGTTGGGTGATTCAGGGAGGTTCATTCCACCAGGGACAGGTAAACTCTGCCCCACCTGCTCCTTTAGACACTCCAGGAACTCTCTCCTGGGGGTTCAGCATCTTTATTCACAATCTGCTGTTTCCTCAGCAGTTCCCCTGAGGTTCTGGCACTAACATTGAAGATTGGTTCTAGGCTTGGAATTGGATTCAGCAGTGCTTGTGCCAATCTGCAGGAGAAGGGCAGAATCAGAATTGCTCCTTCTCCCAGCACAGCTGCTGTCAGGGATGGACTGACACAGAGCAGTCCTTCAGAACTGCAGCTGCTCCAGCCAAGATTCAGTTTGGGCCCTCTGGGTAGCAGGGAGAAATATTTCTCTGCTGTAAATCACTTAGTTCAGACAGAATCCTCAAGTTGTTTTCATGCAGAATCATACAGGGACCTAATTTTCTGTGATGGCTGCTTCGGTTATTGCATCACAAAAATTCCTCACTCCGGAGCAGCAGGTTTCATTCATTCCAGCAGCACCTATAAATAAGGGCTGTGACTGGAATAGGTCATGAGTGCTCCTCCTGGGACAGCCACACATCGCATTATCTGCGAGGAAAATGTGTTTTAAATTGCATTCCTCCAGCTCCTGCCTGCTGCAGAGCTCATCTCTGAGCTGCTAAATGGCATCCTGAGCACCAGGGCTGCAGCAGGAGGAGCAGCTGTCCACGTGCTCCTGGAATAACTCCGCTTGGAGGGACTCCCAGAGGTCACTGCTTGGCTTGGAGGAGGTGGAGTTGACACCTCAGAACGGTAATTGGGAATTTAATTCCCCTTAGAATGGGAATCGGCTTAGTGCCAAGACTCTTTGGGATGGCATGGAAATCTGTGGGAGTTTACACTAAAAACTCATGGATGCTTCAGCTCACTCTGTAGGAAAAGGAAGCCTATTTAGAGGCTTTTCACAGTGAAATTCCCAAATCCCAAATTGTTAATTATTGTTCACAATTTTGGAAATCTGCTTGCATGCACTAAGGAATGACCCTGGAAATGTTTCGGTTGAGTCTTGACATGAGCTGTCTGTGAGGGAAGATGTTGCTGGCTATATGTGTGGGCAAAGCCAAGGAAAATATGAATTAAATGTGATTTCTTTCTCTGACTTGTCCTGTGTGTTTGGTGCTTTACCTCTGAGCTTTGACTTCTGGGCATTGCAGCCCACCTGACCGTGGAAAAGTGGGATCAGTGTTGATCAGTTTTCCCAACTTTTCTAAGGCAGTTCTGAGCAATGCTTCTGGAGTTTATGGAAAATACATTTTAAAAATAACAATGGATGGGATGGGATGGATGGGATGGAGGATGGATGGATGGATGGATGGATGGATGGATGGATGGATGGATGGATCCATCAGGAACTTCTGGTGCCCTGGGTGCCAACAGACCCCAAAAATATGAGATGAGGTCGTGGGCTGTGCCCACTTCTGGGGCAGAGTTTCCTCACCCCTGCTTTATACCCAGCATCTCGTGACAGCCACAGTCCAAGGGGATGTAAATCTTTGGGTTTCTGCTCGTCTGGAGAAGTTTCTGCACTCTGAATACCAGGGATTTTTGGGGATTACTGGTGGGGCCCCAGTTCTGGATGTTATCTTCTACCCTCACCCGTTTCCAGTTATCCAGAGATAATCAGATATTAAAGAAGGTTGGAAATTTGTCTCCTATTAATAATTTTAAAAAAAAGTGATAAAAGACTTTGATCTTGCCAGTGTCATAAGTAATGTCACTTAGTAAAGTGACTGGCACTAGCTGTAGGCTCAGATATGCCAATTATAATTAAAGCCATTATTTTCAAATACAGTTCAGTTTATTCCTGGGGAAAAGTAAAGAGAATTTTAGAGTGACAAATCTCTCTGGAAAATGCAAGCTTGACAAAAATGCTGTGCTTTTAGACTACCTGTAGTAATTTGGTTTCAGCTTGGAAATTAATATTATGTTAAAACATATCCTTTAAAACGAGTGTTGACCAGCCTAGCATATTGTACAACATCCAAATATGTTGTGTCTGTCAGAATCATCTGGAGGAAGCTTCTGATGCCTTACAAAGCAGAAAAGACATTTAGTTCTCAGACCAACAGCTCTCAAACATCTCTAGTGAGGTTTTCAGCAAGGTCCTGAACCACCATCCATTACAAATCTGATGCCCATTCACAGACTGAAAGATAACCAAAATGCCATTATTTCTGAGAATTAAAACCAAAGGCATGGTGCTTTTTTGCAGGTAATTATGATCTGTTTATGATCTGTTTATAGAGAATTGTTGGTAGAACTGGAGATCGGTTCTTTCCTCCCTCATGCAGGGGATGTTTTGGAAAGCTGTGGAGCACCTGAGGCTCCTCTGACCCTTGGGGGCTTTGTGCCTAAACCAAAGGGGACACAAAGCCCACCACAGCTCCCTGAGCTCATCCCATTGGAAAAACAACCCCCATGGGGATGGGAGAGGAGAGGAAGGGACATCAGGGGTGTCCCAGAGCCCCAGTGTGACCGTGTTCACAGGGGTTCTTGGACTGGGGAAGAGATGAGGATCTGACTCCATGTTTCAGAAGGCTGATTTATTATTTTATGATCTATATTACATTAAAACTCTACTAAAAGAATAGAAGAAAAGGTTTCATCAGAAGGCTGGCTAAGCTAAGAATAGAATAGGAAGGAATGATAACAAAAGCTTCTGTCTCGGACAGAGAGTGTGAGCCAGCTGGGCTGTGATTGGCCATTAATTACAAACATCCAACATGGGCCAATCCCAGATGCACCTGTTGCATTCCACAGCAGCAGATAATCACTGTTTACATTTTGTTCCTGAGGGCTCTCAGCTTCTCAGGAGGAAAAATCCTAAGGAAAGGCTCTTTTATAAAAGATGTCTGTGACAGCCCAGGGCAGCCTCAGCGGAGGCAGCAGGACGGGGCTGGGGATGAACAGAAAGGTGTCACTGACCTGTGCCTTGCCATCCTGCTCAGGCGCTCTGGGGTTCCTCTCCTGTGGCCTGGGGTGGCTCCCTGAGCCCCTGCCCAGGGCTGCTGCTGCTCCTGCCCAGATCCCAGGGCTGTGCACCAGCACCGAGACAATTCCTGCTTGCACTGCAGCTCACTGGGATCCAGGCAGGAAAAGCTGCTGTAGCTGAATTTTTTTCATTCTTGTCTGCTGCACCGGGCAGCTATTTTGTTATTATTGGCAGACTTAAAACCTTGGCTTTGTTTTCTGCCCTGTAATCTCGTGGCGCTGTCCCTCCTGTTCCCAAACCCTCTGGTTCAAAGTGTTTCCATTTGATATGATTAATAGCTCGTGGGAGTGATCTCTATTAAGGACTCAAAGCTCAATTTCAAATATTTTTGTGGCGCTTCTGGTGGGCCTTGCTGGGATAAATTAAGCCTATTTTTCCCCTGATTGCTTCGTTGGATCCCTTTGTAACTTCACCTTGTATTCCTTTCTGTTCAATACTTTTCAAAGTACTGAGAGTTTAAAGAGGTACAATAAATCCCAGATCAGTTTTTAATGACCATGGTAAGCCTGCTTGTAATATGTCAGTAAGCTGAGCCTAAAAGCCAATGGGGAATAGGCCATTTCTGCCTTAGTAATTGCCTCCACAGAAAGATTTATAATGTCATTATCTGAATCTACAAGAAATAACTCATAGAGCTGAAATACCCTAAAAAAATATTACAATTCTCTTAAAATCTAGTCATTCATAAATGCTAAATCATAAAACTTTTTTCAAGATGGTTTATGTTAAAAATAAAACACGGTCAAAATAGAAATGTCCTTTTTTTCCTAATCAGATCCCAGTTCTTTATGGATCTGTTTTCCAGGCTGGAGTTTGGGCAGGGGCAGAGCTCAGCCCACAAACACAAGTGCTGAGCAGAGGACGAGCCTCCCCAGCCATTTCTCTTTATTTGTGTGCCATTCCAGGGGGGAAGAGGGTTAGTTAGCGCCACAATAAAATTAATTTTGGCAATAAAAAAGCAGTCCCCCCTTGTCCTTGCAGGACTGTCCCCTGGCAAGCCCCAGTGCATGCCCTGATGGATGCACTGCAGCCCTGGCTGAGGCCGTGGCAGGCAGCTCCCCAGCCAGGAGATATCATTCATTTCTTTCAAAAAGCAGGAAATGTACTCTTCAATTTGTCTGGTGTTTAATAAAGTGCCAGAATTACCATAGCTACCCTCATCTGCTGCTGCTTTAATACACTGGGAGATTTATACTAATTTCAAGCAGACTGTATTCCTCAGTGCAGCAAGCTTGTACACTTAAAAGGGCACTGGCACGGGCTTTTTTCTTCTTTTTAATCATGAGCTCCTATAAGTAAGGACCTGATTTCTATTGCCCTGAAGATTTTGAATTAGTTTATCTTTTTTTTTTTTTTTTTTCTGTGCTGTTTGTCCACAGTGTCTGGGTTTGCCATGGCTTTTTTTGTTTCTCAGTTCTCTGTCACCCATTGTTTAGGCAAATATTATTCCCTGACATCTCTGGAGATGTGCTGTAATGCAGCTGCTTCAACTCAGTCCAGTGGTTCCTAAAATCAGTGAGAGCTTTCTAGTCTGATACAGTCTGATTCTTCCCTGAAGTTCAAATTAAACTTTTCCAGGGTCCAATATCTGCTCTTAGGCTGTAAATTACAGAGGCTAACACCCTTTTAAAGTGTGGCAGTTCTGTTATTAACTTGAATAGGTCCAGGATTTCATTCCATGTCCCATATACTTCAGAGCACAGACATATCCATAAGTAATAAATTATTACTCATTTCTGGTGAGCATTATAAACTTTCAGGTTCTTTGCCTCAAAGAAATGAGCTTCCTGAAACAGAAATTATTTCCCAGTCAGAGCACTCTCATCTTCATAAAGTCTGCTGCATCTGGGGTCTGGGAAAACAATACTAATCCATTTATTTCCTGAGCTTAAAAATTGTCTATCAGCAAGCAAAGTGTGCAATGCCTGGGGTTAGGTTTGTAAAGCAGAAAGCCTGAAAGGCACACTGCAGTTTTGAAAGGCATCCCAAGCATCCAATTTTTGGCTGCTGGGACCTTAGGGTTAGGTTTAGATTTGGGCTTAGGTGCCTGGGGTTAGGGTTTGTAAAGCAGAAAGCCCCGAGCTCCAGGCACACTGCAGCTTTGAAAGGCATCCCAAGGGGAACACAAAACTGCCACAATGTGGCTGCCTCCACAGCTTTGTCTTTGGGACCAGCCCCAACCCTAGGCTGATTTGCCTGCCTAGGGTTAGGGTTAGGTTACGCCTAGGGGGTTAGGGGTTTTTCAACCACGAAGCCCTGAGCTCCAGGCACGTGTAGCTTTAAATCCCCTGTAAGGAGTGCAAAACTGCTGGGAAGCCCTGAGCCCAGGCACGCTGCAGCTGCGAAAGGCATCCCAAAGGGAGTGCAAAACTGCCACAACATGGCTGCCTCCACCACTTTTTCCTTAGGATTCATCCCTAACCCTAGGCTGATTTGCCTGCCTAGGGTTAGGTTTAGGGATTTCCTAGGGTTAGGGTTACGCCTAGGGTTAGGGTTTTTAAACCAGGAAGCCCTGAGCTCCAGGCACGCTGCAGCTGCGAAAGGCATCCCAAAGGGAGTGCAAAAAGTGCCACAACATGGCTGCCTCCACCACTTTTTTCCTTAGACCATCCCTAACCCTAGGCTGATTTGCCTGCCTAGGGTTAGGGTTAGGTTTAGGTTAGGGTTACGCCTGGTTAGGTTTTTTAAACCAGGAAGCCCTGAGCACCAGGCACGCTGGCTGCGAAAGGCATCCCAAAGGAAGCAAAACTGCCACAACATGGCTGCTTCCACCACTTTTTCCTTGGGACTATCCCTAACCCTAGGCTAATTTGCCTGCCTAGGGTTAGGTTAGGGTTAGGTTACTAGGGTTAGGGTTTTTAAACCAGGAAGCCCTGAGCCCCAGGCACGCTGCAGCTGCGAAAGGCATCCCAAAGGGAGTGCAAAAGTGCCACCACATGGCTGCCTCCACCAATTTTTCCTTGGGACCATCCCTAACCCTAGGCTGATTTGCCTGCCTAGGGTTAGGGTTAGGGTTAGGTTTCGTTAGGGTTACGCCTAGGGTTAGGGTTTTTAAACCAGGAAGCCCTGAGCTCCAGGCACGCTGCAGCTGCGAAAGGCATCCCAAAGGGAGTGCAAAACTGCCACAACATGGCTGCCTCCACCACTTTTTCCTTCGGACCCTCCCTAAACCTAGGCTTTTGCCTTGGGGTTACCATCCCTTTTAAACCAGGAAGCCCTGATTTGCCTGCCCCATAGGGTTAGGGCTGCCTCCACCACTTTTTTCCTTAGGACCATCCCTAACCCTAGGGTGATTTGCCTGCCTAGGGTTAGGTTTAGGTTAGGGTTAGGGGTTGGGGTTTTTTTAAACCAGGAAGCCCTGAGCTCCAGGCACGCTGCAGCTGCGAAAGGCATCCCAAAGGGATTGCAAAACTGCCACAACATGGCTGCCTCCACCACTTTTTCCTTGGGACCATCCCTAACCCTAGGCTGATTTGCCTGCCTAGGGTTAGGGTTAGGGTTTCGCCTAGGGTTAGGGTTGCGTCTAGGGTTAGGGTTTTTTAAACCAGGAAGCCCTGATCTCCAGGCACGCTGCAGCTGCGAAAGGCATCCAAAACGAAGTGCAAATCTGCCACAACATTGCTGCCTCCACCGCTTTTCTTTGGGACCGTCCCTAACCCTAATCTAAAGTGATTGCCTAGGGTTAGGGTTAGGGTTACGCCTAGGGTTAGGGTTTTTTAAACCACGAAGCCCTGAGCACCAGGCACGCTGCAGCTGCGAAAGGCATCCCAAAGGGATTGCAAAACTGCCACAACATGGCTGCCTCCACCACTTTTTCCTTCGGACCATCCCTAACCCTAGGCTGATTTGCCTGCCTAGGGTTAGGGTTAGGGTTTCGCCTAGGGTTAGGGTTACGCCTAGGGTTAGGGTTTTTTAAACCACGAAGCCCTGAGCACCAGGCACGCTGCAGCTGCGAAAGGCATCCCAAAGGGATTGCAAAACTGCCACAACATGGCTGCCTCCACCACTTTTTCCTTGGGACCATCCCTAACCCTAGGCTGATTTGCCTGCCTAGGGTTAGGGTTAGGGTTATGCCTAGGGTTAGGTTTACCTAGGGTTAGGGTTTTTTAAACCAGGAAGCCCTGAGCTCCAGGCACGCTGCAGCTGCAAAAGGCATCCCAAAGGGATTGCAAAACTGCCACAACATGGCTGCCTCCACCACTTTTTCCTTGGGACCATCCCTAACCCTAGGCTGATTTGCCTGCCTAGGGTTAGGGTTAGGGTTATGCCTAGGGTTAGGGTTACGCCTAGGGTTAGGGTTTTTAAACCAGGAAGCCCTGAGCTCCAGGCACGCTGCAGCTGCGAAAGGCATCCCAAAGGGAGTGCAAAACTACCACAACATGGCTGCCTCCACCACTTTTTCTTTGGGACCATCCCTAACTCTAGGCTGATTTGCCTGCCTAGGGTTAGGGGTTAGGTTATGCCTAGGGTTAGGTTACGCCTAGGGTTAGGGTTTTTAAACCAGGAAGCCCTGAGCTCCAGGCACGCTGCAGCTGCAAAAGGCATCCCAAAGGGAGTGCAAAACTACCACAACATGGCTGCCTCCACCACTTTTTCCTTGGGATCCCTAACCCTAGGCTAACCCCTAGGGTTAGGGTTAGGGTTACGGTTAGGGTTACGCTGGGTTTTTTTAAACCAGGAAGCCCTGAGCTCCAGGCACGCTGCAGGGCATCCCAAAGGGTTGGCTGCCTCCACCAATTTTTCCTTGGGACCATCCCTAAAATCTAACGCCTAGGGTTAGGGTTTTTTAAAAACCAGGAAGCCCTGAGCCCCAGGCACGCTACAGCTGCGAAAGGCATCCCAAAGGGAGTGCAAAACTGCCACAACATGGCTGCCTCCACCACTTTTTCCTTAGACCATCCCCAACCCTAGGCTGATTTGCCTGCCTAGGGTTAGGGTTGGGTTAGTTAGGGTTACGCCTAGGGTTAGGGTTTTTAAACCAGGAAGCCCTGAGCTCCAGGCACGCTGCAGCTGCGAAAAAGCATCCCAAAGGGAGTGCAAAACTGCCACAACATGGCTGCCTCCACCACTTTTTCCTTGGGACCATCCCCTAACCCTAGGCTGATTTGCCTGCCTAGGGTTAGGGTTAGGTTTAGGGTTAGGGTTACGCCTAGGGTTAGGGTTTTTAAACCAGGAAGCCCTGAGCTCCAGGCACGCTGCAGCTGCGAAAGGCATCCCAAAGGGAGTGCAAAACTGCCACAACATGGCTGCCTCCACCACTTTTTCCTTGGGACCATCCCTAACCCTAGGCTGATTTGCCTGCCTAGGGTTAGGGTTAGGGTTTCCTGCCTTAGGTTAGGGGTTTTCCTAGGGTTAGGGTTTTTAAACCAGGAAGCCCTGAGCTCCAGGCACGCTGCAGCTGCAAAAGGCATCCCAAAGGGAGTGCAAAACTGCCACAACATGGCTGGGCTGATTTGGCCTGCCTAGGGTTAGGGTTTTTTAAACCAGGAAGCCCTGAGCTCCAGGCACGCTGCAGCTGATTCCCAAAGGAGTGCAAAACTGCAAACATGGCTGCCTCCACCACTTTTTTCCTTCGGATCATCCCTAACCCTAGGCTGATTTGCCTGCCTAGGGTTAGGGATGTCTTTTACGCCTAGGGTTACCAGGAAGCCCAGCTCCACACGCTAGGCTCCCAAAGGATTCCACAGTGGCTGCCTCCACAGTTGCAGGGTTAGGGGAACCAAAAGGCATCCCAAATGACCAATGTAATCTTTTCCCCCAGTGAGTTGCAGCTGAACCAATTACTAAAGATTAGGAGCAGGCCTGATCTTAACAGGCCAAACCTGCAGCCAATAAGAGCAAGTGGTGTAAAAGAGTGGATTGGTGGGACCTGGAGTTAGATGGTTATTGCAAGGGCCAGGGACAGTCAGTGCTAGAGGAGCTGCCTGCGAGAAACATCGAGGAGGTGTGAAACTCTGGTGATATGGAATCCTTGCACTATAATGATAATAGGACTCTTGATAGATAGGACAGCACCATCCCTAACCCTAGCCTGAATTACCAGCTGAGGGTTTGTAAAGCAGAAAGCCCCGAGCTCCAGGCACACTGCACGTGCAAAGGGCATCCCAAGGGGAACGCAAAACTGCCAGGACATGGCTGCCTCCACAGCTTTGTCCTTGGGACCATCCCCAACCCTAGGCTGATTTACCTGGTTAGGGTTTTTTAAACCCAAAAGCCCTGAGCTCCAGGCACGCTGCAGCTGCCATGCACATCCCCATGTGGGAATGGGACATGTGGGGGTGCAGCAGCTGTGGGGGGAAGAGTTTTGGTGCTGACTGTCCCTCCTGTGGTGCCCTCCCTCAGCTGGTGCTCTCCATAGGGCTGCTCTGCCCTCAGGCCCTTCAGGAATGGTTGCAGCTCTCACAGTGGGGATGCCTGCAGCTGGAGGGATGGATCTCCTGGGATCTGATCCATCAGCGAGGCTGCATCCCAAACACCTCCAGGAGCTGGGCTGCTGGCTCAGAGCAGTGCCAGGGGAGCAGGGGCTGTGTGACCATGTTTACAGGGGCTCTTGGATGAGGGAAGAGACGAGGATCTGACTCCATGTTTCAGAAGACTTGATTTATTATTTTATGATATATATTACATTAAAACTATACTAAAAGAATAGAAGAAAAGGTTTCATCAGAAGGCTGGCTAAGAATAGGAAGGAATGATAACAAAGGTTTGTGGCTCAGGCTCTCTGTCTGAGCCGGCTGGGCTGTGATTGGCCATTAATTAGAAACAACCACATGAGACCAATTACAGATGCACCTGTTGCATTCCACAGCAGCAGATAACCATTGGTTACATTTTGTTCCTGAGGCCTCCCAGCTTCTCAGGAGGAAAAATCCTAAGGAAAGGATTTTTCATAAAAGATGTCTGTGACAGGGATGCCTGTTCCAGCTCTGAGTCCCGTTCCAGCTCTGGGTGCCAGCTCCATCCTGCTGCAGCAGCAGGAGGCTCTGGGCACTGCAGGAGCAGCTCCTGCCCCCAAAGTGCTTTTCCCTCTCCGTGGTGTCTGTGGGATCCCAGCCAGGACAGGCTCCTGTGGCTCTCAGAACCCCCTTTTCCCCTCCTGACCCCGAGCAGGGACAGCAGCCAGCCCTACATCTCATCTGTGATGTCAGATCTGGCTTTGCCTTGGCAGCCTGGTGTTCACTGCTCTGCAAAGAGCTGGCACTCCTTTAGGAAGTGTCCTATTGCTGGTTTTCCCCTCTGCCTCAAAGAGAATGACAAGTTCACAGAGCCTCACCACTCAGGATGCCTCTGTGAGGAGGCAGTGCACATTTCAGGACTCAGGGATGCTTTCAAGAAGCCTTTTTAATTTATTTTTCCAAAAAATAAAAGGTGTTGAATTAACCAGATTGCATTACTGTTAGTGTTGGGAAGGAATGGCTTGGTCTGTACAAGTGGAGCAATTAGTTATGGGTGAGAAATCTCATCATGAGACATCTTGAGACAGGGAAAAAGCACCCAAATAACTCATAAACACACAGCCAATTCATTTTGTGCTTCCCTGCAGAGGACAGCTGTGGGAGGGAGGTAAATGGAGAAAATTGAGTTGCTTGCTGGAAACATTTAAAGCAGGAAAGAGAGCTGGGGAGAGAGTCCATCTCAGGGAAGGGCAGGCAAGGTGCATGACTTAAAATTCCTCTGCCGTGATGGCTCCTCCACAGTTAACAGAGTTTTGTTCTGTTCCTTTTATTGTATCATACAAATAGAAAATGTGCAAAACTTTTAGGTGAATGCATTAAGGTTAAATCACCGCTGAATTTTTTTAGAATCCACAACTGTGTTCTGGGCAGTTTTAACTCTTATTTCTGTCTGGTTTCCTGCAACTTTCCACTCTCAAAACCAACTGCACCAAGATTTTTAGTAAATTACTGTGATACTGGCCCGTGTGTAATGTATTCTAATGAAATATAACTGTACAGGTCAAAAGAGAAATATTTAATGGGGTGTTTACCGGTTGGTGATGGGAAGGGAGAGCTCAGAATACACCAAGACAGAGCAGTCGGTGAATCTGTCACACACATAAATCAGCCACACTCCCTCTGCATTTCTAATTGTCTCCCTAAAAAGGTTTTAGTCAACCCCTTAAAATGATGATCACACAAATGCATTTTTATATCGCCTGTTTGCTTTCA
The DNA here is from genome assembly GCA_024865655.1 of Emberiza elegans. Taxonomy (NCBI): domain Eukaryota; kingdom Metazoa; phylum Chordata; class Aves; order Passeriformes; family Fringillidae; genus Emberiza; species Emberiza elegans. The sequence goes on along the minus strand of JALJVW010003097.1, from coordinate 1,641,003 downwards.
GTTATGCAAATTTGTTCAAGAGAAATGATGTGCTCAAAATGCTCTAAAATTTTTAAGTCCTACAGATGTCTGTAGTGTGAGAGAATGCTGAGAACAAATTCATACTTTTTATTCGGAGGGGGGAATGCTCTGATTTAGGGCTTAAAGCTGGTTCTGGGTAGAAGTAAAGCAGGGCAGGGGAGAGTGTTATTGTGTGGGTTCATGGTGCTCTTCAGGCATCCCTCTGCACCAGCAGCTTGCTACACAAGTGGACTCAGCCAGAGATGAATGCAGCCTCCAGTCAGACATTCCTTGTTCCATTATTAAATTAATTTATTAAATATGGTAATTGAGCTGAAGTTTCCAGAGTGCACAGGCCGCTTTTTAGAAAGCCAATTAACCCTCTAGAGAACTTGGGCTTAACAGCAGTGGCCAGAGCAGCTTTGGAAAACCCAGCCCTTGGTTCTGGGGTTATGCATTGTCCTTGAGTGTTTGGGTATTCCCTGTCCAGGGGGATGCCCTGGCATGGCCTGAGCCCCAGAACAGCCCTGAGCTGGAAAGGGCAGCTGGGAGTGTGCCAGGGCCATGGCACACAGCTGGGCAGGGAGCTTGTTAGGCTGGAGCTGAGCTCAGGCTGAAGCGTTCAGTCAGGAGCTGTGTGTGACCTGCACACCTGTGGTGTCACAGCTGTCACTGCTGCAGAGCCACGGCACTAACCAGGGTGTGCCTGCTGCTGTGCTGTGCCTGCTGCTGTGCCTGCTGTGGCCTGCTGCGGCGGGCGGGTCCCCCTGTGCCCGTCCATCCCTGTGTCCATCCCTCCCTGTGCCAATCCTGTGCCCATCCCTCCCTGTGCCTGTCCATCCCTGTGCCAATCCTGTGTCCATCCATCCCTGTGCCCATCCCTGTGTCCATCCCTCCCTGTGCCCGTCCCTCCCTGTGCCAATTGCTGTGCCAATCCCTGTGCCCATCCATCCCTGTGCCACATCCCTGTGCCTGTCCCTCCCTGTGCCAATCCTGTTCCCATCCATCCCTGTGCCAATCGCTGTGCCTGTTCCTCCCTGTGCCAATCCCGGTGTCCATCCATCCCTGTGCCAATCCCTGTGCCAATCCCTGTGCCCATCCATCCCTGTGCCAATTCCTGTGCCCATCCCTGTCCCTGTGCCCATCCCTGTCCCTGTGTCCATCCATCCCTGTCCCTGTGCCCATCCAATCCCCATGCCCGTCCCTCCCCGTGCCCGTCCCTGTGCCCACCCCTGTCCCACCCCATGTCCCAGCAGCTGGGGCCGTGGTTCCCGCAGCAGCCTGAGTGTGCCAGGCCCCTCTGCTCGGCTGTGCCTGTGCTGAACTCTGAGTTCAGAGCCTTTCTGGAGGCTTTGGCAGTGCCAAGCCCATCCCTGGCATCTCCCACAGGCACTGGAGGGAGCCTGGAGCTCTGTGGGGCTGTGAAACCAGAGCTGCGTGCTTGGCACGGGGGTTTCATGGGCTCTGCATGCCCCACACCCCCAGAGCTGGTGCTGCTGTCCTGGGCACAGCCCTGCCCTGCCCTGGCAACCTCTGGCACCCAGAGCTGAGCACTCAGCCCTGGCACACAGCCTGCCCTGCTGATTTACAACAGCACAGCTGATTAAAAAGCCACTCGTTAGAAAGGGATCTTTTACTCTAATTGCTAAATATTTTCAGTGTGGTTAGTGGGACTCACCTTCGAGGTGATGGATGGCAGCTGGCTCTCCTCCCAGCTGCCAGCCCTGGCTCTGAGCTCTGGACCTGGTGGCAGGCACAGGCTTTGCAGTGCTCTGTGTCCTCAAACGGAGGGACAGCAGCACCTTCCTCTGATGGGACAGCCTTTGGGCCCCAAGGACCAGAAATTATTTATCTCCTCCCCTTCCCAACACCTGCAGCTGAACCTCTCATTCACTAAATATTCCAGGAGTCCTGTATGAAAGCACCACTCCCAGCCAGCTGGGGGCTGTAGGATTGGATTTTCCAAACTCTGGGATCACCAAACAGCACCAGAGAAATGGCTCTGGGGGCTTGTAGGATTGGATTTTCCAAACTCTGGGATCACCAAACAGCCCCAGAGAAACGGGGCTGGGGGCTGTAGGATTGGATTTTCCAAATGCTGGGATCACCAAACAGCCCCAGAGGAATGGGGGTGTGGCAGGGGCAGGGCAGGAGGGAAACAGAGGGAATTAAAAAACCAAACAGGCTGAGGAGAAAGGATGGTTTTGAGTGCTCTCAGTGCAGAGATGTGCTGGTTGTGCTGCAGGGGATGGAGCTGGGGTGGGCAGGGCGGTCAGGAGGAGGCTGAGGCAGGAGAACAGGCTGGGCAGCTCCTGGGCAGCTCCTGGGCTGTTCCAGGGGTGCCAGAGGGCACCTGGTGGCTCTGCTGGGCCGGGCAGCCCGGCTGAGGGGACGGGATCCGGATTGCTGAGCAGGATCCATGCCAGGACAGAGCTGGCATCTTTAACTCATCTCAGCCCTGGGCTCTGCACTCAGCCCTCCAACATCATCCCCAGAACCAGACACCGCTTTTCTAGCAGAACAAAAGAACCATTAATGACACCAATTAACCAGTGTAATTCTCATTTACACCTCTTTATTACCTTCCACACACAGTGTGTGATACATTATACATCCCATTAATTGTTAACATACACGCAAGTCAAGATCTTTTATTATCCCGGGTCATCTATCATTGATACAGAGATATAGATATTTTATAGCCGAGCCAACTAGGCCTGGTGTAGAGCAGAATCTATAACCATTCCCACAGCAAGGCTGATTGTCTTGTTGAGCCCTTTAGAAGTGCTTGGTCTGTAATTTGGCCTTCTCCCAGATGGCATTTTAGAGAGGGGAACAAAAAAATGGGATTTGGGGTAAATATTAATAATTTTTGGAGATTTTTTTTGAAAATTTGAAATTATTTTTGCCATTTTAAATGCAGAAGTGTTGAACTGCAAACTCCCTGATTTAATGAGTGTAATTGTTTCCTTTAATAAACAGAAAACATAAAAGAATTAGTGAAGGGGAGACGTTTAAGGGGAACCTAAGTGGGAATTATTTTTTAAAGTGCCAACAATTTTTGCATTTTCAAAGGACAGAAAACCCAAATGATAATGTGACATATGAAGCATCATTTGCTTATTCCCTGCACAACTCCAGTAATCACTGGGCTACATACTGACACAAGTATAAATAATTGATAATTGATGAATACAATTGTGAAACTTGCTATAGACACCCAGTTCAGCAGGCTAACCTGGCCTATATTCCCTCAGAGCTGGGATGGTGCTCTGAGGCACTGGGGGTGGTTTTGGGGAGGATGATGATGATGATGATGGTGGGCCATGTGTTGACAGACAGGAGAGCAGATCTCCATCTCCAGCTCTGGGCAGAGCTGTAAAATCCCCCTGCTCTGTTCTCTGCCTGTTCACTCTTACACAAGTTTACTGCGGAATAACAACAACAACAACAACAAACAACAACAATAATAATAATAATAATAATAATAATAAATAAATAAATAGATTAATAAATAAATTAATAAATCATCTGTGCATCTGCCCTTCCAGTGCTGGATTTCTGTTTCAGGCAGCATCCCCAGGGTCTGAACCCCTGTGCAGTGCTGCAGTCCATGGGAATCGCTGCCCACTCCTCCCCATGCCCACCCCAGGACTCTGCTCCACCCCCTTCTAAATCCAGCTCCCATTAGCTAGATGCCTTAATTAGAGCAAATGAATACTAATGATTCATGGCTAGTGTTTTATCAAAATGAATGGCAGCAGCAGTTGGAGACTCTGCCCGTTAGACTTTTATCTGTTTCACACAAAATGTTGATAAATTCCTGCTCTGGAGTGCGTTCAGGGTGGCAGTGATGTGAGTGCAGTGACAATTAAACAGTGCCTGAGCTGGGGTAACCCTAACAGGGAGCACAGGTTGGTGTGAGCAGAGCCCCTACAATGAGTATGTGCTAAACCAAATTTCAGCTCACAGAGGGTTCCCATGTGAATAACTGCCCCAAAATTGGCAGTTTTCATTTTCTGTGTCTGGTTTTCTTTTTTAAAGGAGTTTCTTGTTAGCCAAGACTTGAAATTTAATTTAATGGCAAAAAAGGAGAGAAATTTCTATAATTATATGGGTTAATAGAGGTTTACCTCAACAAAAATTTTCTTCTTTTTCTAATTATATCTTATACCACATCTGGGCTTTTTAGGTGAATCTTCAGAGCAGTATCAGTAAATTCTCAATAATTTTGTAATCCCCAGTTAAAGAAAGAGAAAACTAAGCTGTACATGAGTTTTTTCCAGTTATTCTGGTTCTGTACAGGGAAATAGGGAGCCTTGGAGTGGTTTGTGTGAGCTAACACTGAGGAGCTGAGCTCTCCTGTTGAAATCACAGCTGAATATTCTGTGACTCCAAGGCAGCCTGCCCTGCTGAAAACTTAAAAATCCGTCTCAGTTCTTTTAAAGAAGCATTTAGCACTTCACAAAAATCAAATTTCCTTTGCATTGGTGTTTTTTAAGAAGGGATGCTAAGGTTCTAAGGCAGGAGAATATTCCTAGGGAGACTTTTAGAAATGCCTAAACTGGTAAGATGATTAACAGACAGGTTTTCAGCAGGTTAAGGATTTTATTTTTTTTAAGGCAAAAACCTGCAACTTTGTTGCACGTAAGTTCAGATTGCATTCACATTGGCTGAAAGGCTGTTCAGACTGCTTTAAAGTGATTTTTGTACAGCTGGTGGGCTCTGCTTTTATTTCTCTCTGTGCAGCCCGTCCTGGTGTCTTTTCTTTGGTGAATTATCCTGTAAGGTTTTTCCTAACTTGCTTCAATTTATCTCCCTTTTATCATTAACCATATCCAACCTGTTAATTATTTCACATCTTACTCTTTTCTTTCCCCTAATTTAAAATTCAGGGCATTTATTGTCGTGAATGGAAAGACAAGGAGACCCAACCATAGTTTACAGAGAAATGTAGCATAAATAAAAAGCTTGAACTTCCAGATTAAATTATTCATTCCAGTTCCTCGCTTGGCTCCATCTGCAGCAAGTTCAGGCAGAGCAGCGGCCCTGAGGCTGTTCCCAGAAGGAATGACTGCAGGAGTGAGGAGTTCCCAGAAGAGCTGGGCACAGCAGGAACATCCTTTTATTCCCACTTAGCTGCTTTTAATCACGGCTGGATTTTCAGGCTGGGGGTTCTGGGGCTGGAGCAGTAAATCCAGCCCTGCTCTGCCCTGGGCAGGCACCTGGGGGAGCCTGGGCTGCCCCGGGACCCCTTCAAACCCCCCCGGTGGAAGCTCTCAGGGAGGCTGAGTTTGTGCACTGCGCTGCAGAGCCCTGAAAATGCACTTTGGTAACAGAATCTGGGCTGGCAGTGATGCTGTGATCTCCTGAGCCGCTCAGGCTCTGGGGCTGTGCCAGCTCAGAGCATCCTGGGGGGCTCCAAATTTCCTGATAAAAAATAATTCTTGTTTTCCTTTATTTGTTTTTTGGTTTTTGTTTTTGTCCTGGTAGTCCACAAATTCCTGATTGATCATAAGAGCTGCCCCCATTCAAGCTAAAGCAAAGCAGCAAATCTTTATTTGCTCTTAGTGCATACCAAGTCTGTTAGCAGCATTTTCATTGCCTCACAGCTTTCACATCAGCCCAAGCCACACTCAGCAGCATTTTGGGGTTTTTTGGAGCTTCCTCTGTCCGCTGGTAGCTCTGGAGAGTCAGAATTAACTCTGCAAAGAGGGGAGTGGGTTGGGAACGTGGCATTGGAGATTTTGGTGGAAAAACCCCTCGTGGGCAAGCGTTCTGTGGGCCAGGTGAAGGAGCTGGGAAGGCAAGGGGGGCAAAGATCAGCATCAGCTCATGAAAGTGTTTCACTTGTGAAACCCCCAAAGTGAACTGATGCCCTGGGAAGGCTGTTCTAGGACAGAGGCTGGACAGAGTGAAAGAATAAATTAATTTATTAAAGGATCTCCTCAATGGATCCCACCCAAAAAAATGGGGTGGGAAACAGGGGACTGGGATGGCTCTCCAAGAGTGAAATCAGAAGTTTCAGGAAGAAGTGTGGGTTGAAAATGAACCTGCCAAGCTGAGAAACAACGTGGTGGTTCCTTGGCAACCAAAGCAAACGTGGATCCAGCATCAGCCACTGTCCTGCAGAAAAGGCTTTCCTTGGGTTCCAATCCCTGGTTGCAGGCCTTGGTGGCTGGAACCCCAATTTTTCAGATTATTTTGTGTGGAGGTGAGATTTTACAACGTGAGAGAACCCCTGAAGTCTAATAGAGACCTTTTAAGTAAATCTTCCAAAGCTCTAATCTCTCAAAAGCTCCCATGTTCTTCTCCTCTGTTCTTATTCAATTTTTAATAAGAACAATTCCATGCAGCTCTAAAGCATGGCTCAATTAAGAAATATTCCTACCAGGCATCTTTGAAATCTTGGGAGGCTTTTCCTTTTTTCTTTTTTGCCTTTTTTTTCCTTTTTTTTTTCTGATTTACCCCTAGAAATCTCAGTTTTGGTTGGCTGGAGTTGAGAGAAGGAGTTTCTCTTTAATTGCAGGCTGCAGTTCCCACTGTTATTTACAAGTAGACCAAATAACTTTCAAAGTCTTGTGTTTTATGCTTCAAGGAGACCATGGAACACATTAGGGCTGTATTCTGAAGTTACAAAAAGCATCTTTGATCTAATTCCCCAGACATCATCTGTCCAAAAAGTATCTCTAGGTCATAAGATGTAATTAAAAAAAACCCAAGTCTGAATCAAAATTTCAAGCCCAGGTATTTTATAGTAATCAAACCTTAACTGCTTTATGATTCACTTTTATTTTTATGGTGTGTGGCGCTCTTCTTGCTGCTCTGCTTAAGCTTGGATCAGCATTTCCATTATAAAATGCTGCTTTCAGGGGTTTAGAACTTAGCTGCAAAAATTTACTGGGAGTTTAGGATGGCATTATGACCTGAGTGGAAAATCATGTTTGTAGAGGATACGTGGCTGCCAATATGCATAAAATTGTTGGAATCTTATTTTGGGCTTTCGGAGCAGATTGCAGCGGTGGTGCCTGATCAGAACACGCATTGCTAATGATGAGGGAAGTCAGCTGTGCCTGCAGCCACCTCCCAGTGCCTGTGGCAGCTCCCAGTTTCTGCTCCAGTGTTGGCTGCAGCCACCCTGAGCCCTCCAGCTGGGCTGGACCCGGAGCTCACACAGACACCTGTGAGGGACTGCTCCTGTCCCCAGAGCACACCTGGGGCTGTGAGGGGACATCTCCTGTCCCCAGAGCACACCTGGGGCTGTGAGGGGACTGCTCCTGTCCCCAGAGCACACCTGGGGCTGTGAGGGGACATCTCCTGTCCCCAGAGCACACCTGGGGCTGTGAGGGGACTGCTCCTGTCCCCAGAGGGGGCTGTGAGGGGACATCTCCTGTCCCCAGAGCACACCTGGGGCTGTGAGGGGACATCTCCTGTCCCCAGAGCACACCTGGGGCTGTGAGGGGACTGCTCCTGTCCCCAGAGCACACCTGGGGCTGTGAGGGGACTGCTCCTGTCCCCAGAGCACACCTGGGGCTGTGAGGGGACATCTCCTGTCCCCAGAGCACACCTGGGGCTGTGAGGGGACTGCTCCTGTTCCCAGAGCACACCTGGGGCTGTGAGGGGACTGCTCCTGTCCCCACTCTGCTGGCAGAACAGGGGTCAGAACACACCTGGGGAGTGCTCAACACCTGGGGCTCCTGTGCCATGACTGACTGGCAGAATTCAGTGTCCCTGGCTGTGTGGAATCAGTGTCACTGGCTGGCAGAATTCAGTGTCCCTGGCTGTGTGGATTCACAGCCACAGGCTGGCAGAATTCAGTGTCACTGGCTGGCAGAATTGAGTGTCACAGGCTGTGTGAATTCAGTGTCACAGGCTGGCAGAATTCAGTGTCCCTGGCTGTGTGAATTCAGTGTCACAGGCTGTGTGAATTCAGTGTCACAGGCTGTGTGGATTCAATGTCCCTGGTTGTGTGAATTCAGTGTCACTGGCTGGCAGAATTCAGTGTCCCTGGCTGAGTGAATTCAGTGTCACAGGCTGTGTGAATTCAGTGCCACAGGCTGGCAGAATTCAGTGTCACAGGCTGAGTGAATTCAGTGTCCCTGGCTGTGTGAATTCAGTGTCACAGGCTGAGTGAATTCAGTGTCCCTGGCTGTGTGAATTCAGAGCCACAGGCTGGCAGAATTCAGAGCCACAGGCTGTGTGAATTCAGTGTCACAGGCTGTGTGAATTCAGTGTCACAGGCTGTGTGAGTTCAGTGTCACAGGCTGGCAGAATTCAGTGTCACAGGCTGTGTGAATTCAGAGCCACAGGCTGGCAGAATTGAGTGTCACAGGCTGTGTGAGTTCAGTGTCACAGGCTGGCAGAATTCAGTGTCCCTGGCTGAGTGAATTCAGTGTCACAGGCTGTGTGAATTCAGTGTCCCTGTCTGTGTGAATTCAGAGTCACAGGCTGGCAGAATTCAGTGTCCCTGGCTGTGTGGATTCAGTGTCCCTGGCTGTGTGAATTCAGTGTCACAGGCTGGCAGAATTCAGTGTCCCCGGCTGAGTGAATTCAGTGTCACTGGCTGAGTGAATTCAGTGCCACTGGCTGGCAGAATTCAGTGTCACAGGCTGTGTGAATTCAGTGTCACAGGCTGTGTGAATTCAGTGTCACAGGCTGGCAGAATTCAGTGTCACAGGCTGTGTGAATTCAGAGCCACAGGCTGTGTGAATTCAGAGCCACAGGCTGTGTGAGTTCAGTGTCACAGGCTGGCAGAATTCAGTGTCACAGGCTGTGTGAATTCAGTGTCCCTGGCTGTGTGGATTCAGAGCCACAGGCTGGCAGAATTCAGAGCCACAGGCTGTGTGAATTCAGTGTCACAGGCTGTGTGAATTCAGTGTCACAGGCTGTGTGAGTTCAGTGTCACAGGCTGGCAGAATTCAGTGTCACAGGCTGTGTTAATTCAGAGCCACAGGCTGGCAGAATTGAGTGTCACAGGCTGTGTGAGTTCAGTGTCCCTGTCTGTGTGAATTCAATGTCACAGGCTGGCAGAATTCAGTGTCACTGGCTGTGCTGTCTCTCAGAGCCTGGGCTGTGCTGCAGATCCCCTGGCTGGGCTGGGCTGGTTTGTGAGCAGCTGATGCTCTCCTGTCAGGGCTCACCTGAGCTCTCTGCAATGCCCTGGTGTGTCATCCAGAGCACAGAAAAGATAAAGAGCACCCTGGTTTACCTGCTGCAGAGCAGTTCTGCTCTGCTCAAGGGAAGCAATATTCTCTGTGCACTTTTCTAGAAAGGTTTCCCTTACGAGACAGAGGCTAAGTGGCCTTTCTTAGGGGATGGAAAGTCTGGATTGTATTTTCTAACCTAAGCTCCACAAAATTCAGTCTGGTTTGTGGTGTGGGGATGTCTGACTTTTCAAAGCAGACTGGGAGAGAGGCTGTGGCCTTTGTTACTCCCACACTATTTTTTGCTCAGTCCTTTGGTTGAGTTTCTTCTCTTTATCATTTTCTCATGCCTTCTTTTTATTTTTTTTTTAACTTGAAGGTAAATGGCAAAACGCCACAAACCATGGAGATTTAATTTTCTGCATTCCCTTTTATTGTGCACTTGTATCTTAACGAGAAGCAGCTCCAGGAGTTGTCTCGCCAGCCCCCCAGCTCCGAGACGCTCTTCTAAACGGAGATTTGGGATCCTACCTTTCCTTTTATGTGAAACTCCAGCCCCTCGGCTCCGAGATACTTTTCTAAACTGAGTTTTGGGATCCGAGCTTTCCTTTTGTGCAAAACTCCTGCAGACCATGGCCAGGTGTGGCCACCTCTTATTCACAAATAATTCACATCATTCCACTCTCTGCCAGGCTCATTTAAGCACCGTTAAGGGAACAAAAACTACCAAAACCAGGATAGGAGTGAGAGGAGTTCCTGTGTCACCCATGCTGATAGTTTGGGTACCCCATCATCACCCATCAGTGTGCCCCAAAAACATCTCCTGGCTGGAAAAGGAAAGGGACAAAGCTCGAGGGGGATAAAATGCCCCAAAGGGAGGAATTAGGGGAACCAATCAGAGGAAAATTCGTGATTCAAGCAGCAAAGTCTCCTAGAGGTTTCTCTCTGCAGCTCGGCGTTCCTGTAAGATTTTAGCAGAGCAATCTTTGGGGTTTGGGGGATTCTGGCTCTGGTGGAGCCCTGCCCTGCCCTCCTGGGCTGTCACCTGCAGGGAGCATCTCTGAGACACCTCAGGTGTGTTGGGGCTCAGCCCAGGAGAGATCAGACCCTGGGGGTGCTGACCCTTGGGGGGTTTTGTTCTGTTTTTCACAATCAAATTGATTTGGCCCAACTGAGTTGATGCAGGAAAAGCTGGTGTGGGACAGGCCATGGGATGGCAAAGCTCTTGGTTGGTCAGGACCAGTTCCAAAGCTTTATTCTTCTGAAAAATGAGGGAAAGTCATCAAACTGACAAAACTGCTTTGAACTAGGACAGGGAAAAACAGAACCCAGGCAATCAGATCTACTCTGGCAAGTGGGGAAAGGGCTGAGTCTGTCCCAGAGCGGGGAGAAATCACAAGATGACACTTCTGGAAAGTTCACAGAAAACAGCCAGACTTTTCTTTCCTCACCAGGGATTTAAGTACTCTAGGTGTAGGTACAGCTTGTTGGTTTAATATCAGTTTTTTCCACCTAAATTTTTATTTTCTGCTCTTTAATCAATGTTATTCTTTTAAGAATGGCACCTAAAAATCACACTCCACTTGCCAAAATCTCCTGAAAAGAAGAAACTTGTTTGGTTTGCCAAGGACAGTTGATTTACAATGTGTTATATCCCAAAACCAGCCCAGTCTTGGGATAGTTGTGAGATCTCAGCCTCACTGAAGAAGCATGAGCTTAACTCCATCCTGTACTTACAAACCCCGAATTTCTGTCTCACAAGTGCCCCATGCCCTTTGCCAAACTTGTGCAGAGCACCAAACAGGAGCAGCCCACTCTTGGAGCTAAACTTTATTGCTGATGTGGTGCTTTTATTTAATTTATTATTGGTTTTAAGGTTTGATAGAATTTAACTCCTACCACACCAGGAGGAAGAGTCGTAGAGACAGAAATGAGTGATTTTGATTGAAAAATTTTTAAGAGTAATTTTCTTTAAAGAAATGAACCAAACCACAAAGGCAACCCCCTAAACTTGCACACTCCCTGTATTTTGCTCCCAAGAGACCTTTATTAGCCCAGGAGCAGCAGCCAGGAGCCTTTCTGTCGCTGGTGAATAATGCCCCACGAGTCCCTTGTGGCGCAAACACCCCCTTTATGCAGCACAGGACACTTACAGCTCTAAATATAACTCTAAATATAACTCTCTTTGCTGTGCAAGTGGCTTTGCAATAACAAATTTCCTCCCGTGGAACGTTCATATTACACTTTAATAAGGCCAAAAGAACTGCAGCAAATCTCCCATTCCGCTGTAAATCCAGGTTTGTTCTGTGCCTCTCCCAGCGCTCTGGGTGCCCCTGGTTTGCTCAGCCTGGTGAGGAGGAGCGGCCGCACTGGGCAGCGTTTTCTGGAGCCTGTGCAGGATGCCCAGGTTGTTTAATGCTCTCTGTCAGGCCACCACATTCCTGCTGCAGACTGGAAACAGCACCCAGGGCCAGCGGGCTGCAGATCCCAGCACAGCTCATCACTCAGGGCTCTCCAGCACACGAGAGTATTGCAAATATTTATATTAGCAGCTTTTGTGCTTGCCTGGGAAGATTAGAGATCTTACAGGGAGGACTGCAGGAATTACAGCTCCGGGGGCACGCACGGGAGATGGGGCTTTGCTGCAAAAATCAGCTTGCTTTATTTCAAAAAAAAATCAGCTTGCTTTATTTCAAGGGGAAAAAATGTCCAAAAAAAGAGAAAAAATTAAAATCTGCTGAAAGTCTTTGCAGTTTAGAAAGTTTCCCTGCCCTGTTGTGAGAATGAGCGTGTGGCTCCGCAGTTCAGGTGGGAGAGGGGTTTCTTGCGAGTGGTAAAAGGTGTCCTTGAGCCCAACAGAGGGAATTTTAGTGAGGAAGGGAAGGGATCTTTTGTTCTTGGTGTTTTGTGGGGTTTTTTTTTATCCAGGCAGTGCAGCACTAACAGCATCCACTATTGTCAGCACAAATAGGAACTCTTATTTTCATCAGGAGGTAACCTACTTTTAAAAGAGCACCTTGAATGCTGAATTTTATATTACCCAGAGAAAACCAAGGGGAGAGAGGCTCATCTGCTCTTTCAGTGCTATGAAAAGTGAATTTATTTGGTACAGGAGAGGGGATTATGGCCAGCTCAGGTGATGCTGCCCTGCGTTTCTGTGACAGAAGGAGCTGCTTGGGTTTGTGACAGTCCCTTTTATGGGCTATCAGAAATGTGTGATTCCTTCCTTTTGATACCTGCCCCTGTCCTGAGACCCTTTTGGGCTAAAAGTGCTGCAGGGGGAGTTCAGAGGAGCTTTATTGGTGAGTAACTGGCTGAACAGGAGATGTTGGGGCTCCTCAAAAATGTGAACACTTTTTATGAAAAAAGCCACATTTAGGGCAACTTCACTGCAATACTGAGAGTGCTACCAAAGAAACCCATCCTGCCCCAGCAATGCCACCACAGGCTCAATGTCCCCTGTGGCTTCGTGGCTTAATCAGGGATTGAAAATGCTGCTTCTGATCCCCTTCAGCTGATGGAAGGGAACGATCTGTTAACAGCACAGGAATTGGGATGTTTGGCTTTATTTCCTCCCGTTGAAATAAAGAATAGGCTGTCCTTGAGCCCAAATGCAGCCAAAGTTCATGAAAAATGCAGGCACTGATGGGATGGGGTTTTAAAGTGAGGTTTTTAAGAGCTGGGCCATCGGATGAGAAGAGTTCCTAAAATGAGGGACTGACCATTAGGAGAGTGAAAGGAACTCGAGAGGGAATGTGGGAATTGTGGATGCAGGCTCACGTGGAAATGCAGCTGGAGGGCAGGCACAGGTCTGTGGGTGAAGGAGAGAGGTTTGGCTGTGCTGTTGGGGCAGGAAAATGATCAGCTGAAAATATCTGCATAATCCTAAACTCCTGCTGAGCCTTCCCTGCTGGACAAGTGCAAAATAACCACAGAAATAATCAGGAAAGAACAATAGGAATAACCATAGAAATAACCACAGAAATAATCATAGGAATAACCATAGAAATAACCATGGAATAACCATGAAATAACCACAGAAATAACCACAGAATAACCGTAGAATTACCATAGAATAACCATATAAATGATCATGAAAGACCCATGGGATAACCATAGAAATAACCATAGAATAACCATGAAATAACCACAGAAATAACCACAGAAATAACCATAGAATAACCATAGAATAACCATGAAATAACCACATAGAATAAATGACCATTAAATAACCCCAGAAATAACTATAGAATAACCATAGAAAATACAATGGAAATAACCATGGAATAACCATAGGATAACCATAGAAAAAACCACAGAAGTAACCACAGAAATAACCATAGGAATGACCACAGAATAACTATGAAATTACAATAGGAATAACCACAGAAAAACCATAGAATAACCACAGAAATAACCATAGAAAAAAATAGAATAACCATGAAATAACCATAGAATAACCAAGAAATAACAATAGGAATAACCATAGAATAACCATAGAAATAACCCCAGGAATAACCACAGGAATAACCCCAGGAGGAGGTGGCACAGAGCCCTTCTGTGCCCTCTCTGCTCAGCAGCACAGGGCCCTCCTGTCCTTGCCAGGGCTCCCAGGGTGATGCAATGGCAGAAAGTTGTGAGCTCTGGGTTGGCGTGTGGGGAAGAGCGTGTGCTCTGCCACATAAATGTGTTTTGTGACCTGTACGCTGGGAAAACTACAAGTTATTTTAAGTTCTAATTTAGTGCTCTAAATGAATATGAAACTATTTTGCAATATCGATGCATTTCTTAATTTAAACAAATCTAATTATGCTAAATTAAAGATTTATTTAGCTAACTTGGTAGTGTTAAGTACTTAAATATTTTAGATGTCCGAGATATGTGTAATGAAATGACTCGGTTTAATCTGCAAATTAATCCAAAAAAATAAATTGCATTTTAATTCCAGTGATAAGGATCAAGCCCAAGCATGATTGGCACATTCCTTCCCCAAGACAGAGGGAAGCAAACACTGTGGGACAGATCCAGTTTATTCCCCACAGCCTGGGGGCTCTGAATGCTCCTGCTGAGCTCTGAACACGCATTTGTGACTGCACAAAGTATGGCCTGGTACCTGAAACTGCTCCAGCACATTCCCACGCTGGGGATGATTCCAGCAAGGAAAATCTGTCTGGCAAATGAGTCATGGTGAAAAGCCTGAGCTGGAGATGCTGGAAATCAGGGTGCTGCGTGTGAAAATGAGATCAATCAATGTGAAGATGAGGATCAGCAGTCTATCACAGCAGAGCTGCTTGCTAATAATGGGGCTGGGGAAACAGGGGGAATTGGGAGAAATGTCAGATTAATAATGAATCAGGAGCTGTTCCCAGGAACACCAGAGGCTGAGTGTGCAGACAAAGGAAGGTGTGTGGGGATGCTGGAACTCCCCCAGCACCTGATGTGAGAGCACAGGCAGAAAATGAGCCCAGGGGTTGAATCTGTGACTGTGGGGCTGCACTGGCACGGTCAGGTGGGCTGGCTCCTCAATTTGAGGGTGCTGAAAATGAGCCCAGGTATCAAATCTCTGACTGTACTCCTGCACTGGCACGGTCAGGTGGGCTGGCTCCTCATTCAGGGGCTGTTGGAGGGTGCTGAACATGAGCCCAGGGGTTGAGTCTGTTATAAACCACTGTTCCTTTGCTCAATTTGCAAACCCTCCGTGGATTGAAACCTGTGGGACATGGGGCCCACAACATGAAAATCACTTTAGAGAGATGGAGGAAGGGAGCAGGGACTGATTTCTTAGAGTTCATGCAGGAGGTTTTGTAGAGAAGAGAGAGTCTGGGTTTGGTATTCCACAGGATAATCCTTAAATATACTGTAATGGAAACAAAATAGATAAATTTAAATAAATAAACAAATAAATAAATAAATAAATAAATAAATAAATAAATAAATAAAAAAACCCCACAACAGACAAACAAAATCCCCAGGGAAAGGGACCCAGAGGGCTGCAGGATCTGTGGGCTGGGGCAGAAGCTGATGGGATGTTGTCACTGTGGTGCCTGGGAGACACCCTGGGTCCTTCCCTCTGTGATGGGGAAAGGAGAAATGCTCTGGAAGCCATAAACTGAGGTCTCAGCACTGTCCACTGTTGGTTTTGGGGACTTTTTGCCATTTCTGAGTGGGATTTATGCTCTCTTTGGGGTGCATTTGCACTGCCAGGCACGAGCAGGATCCTCACAGCTCGAGGGAGACTCGTGCCCTGAATTCTGCCAGCTCCACTCAGGCTTCATGGGCTCTGTAAAACTGCTGAGCAGCTGAGTCCCCTGCAGTTCCCTGCTAGGAGCACAGGTGAGGGCTGTTCTTGCCTCTGAGAGCTCCTGGAGGTTCCTTGGTGGCTGCTGTGAGCCCTGCTGGGCTTGTCTCACCTTTGTGCCCGAGTCTGAGAGGGTTCCTACAACAAAAATCAAAAGATGCTCATGCCTGGGTCATTTAAAAATCTCTCTCTATTTTGATTTCTTGAATTCCTTTAAACTGGGCTGCAGAGAAACAAAACTAATTGTTTATCAAATTAGGTCTTGGAAAATGCTTTCCCCCCTTGAGGTTAAAAAACAAAAAATCATTCCAGACTTGTAAGTTATTTTGGCTTCATGCTTCTTTAAATCTTCTCCAACTTCTCCTTCCTTTGTTCTTTCTCCAATACCACAAAAATGTAATAACAGCAAAGTAGGCAACACAGATTAGACAACCTGGATAATATTTAAGTAAGTGCTCAAGTATTTTCTCAGTGGGCTGAAGGCCTGTGCTGGGGTGCTCAGGGATTTCCTGCTCGATGGCTGAAAGCTGTTCCCTCAAATTCTGGCGACAGCAGAGACCTTGCACTGAAAGAATCTTTCATTATGTGACTCCTTGCTCTCTTCTTGTAGGTAATGAAGTGCCTTTTACAGTTGTTTAAAGTAAAGAACAAAAAGTGCAATTGCTCTTGTTAATCTAAAAAACCCCACAGGTTTCATGAAGGCAAAATTAAACTTATCCCATCTGATTTAGTAAAGAAATATTTTGTGACATTATTGCAATGAAATTCTTTTCAGTGGGGAAATACTGATCCAGTAAAACCCAAGTGTTCAACAAGTGTGTGCCCACTGATGTTATTTATGAAGGAAAAGGAACTACAGCTGTCTAAGAAAACTCTGGTTTGAAATGGATTTTGTAACAGAGTTCTCATCTTGTTTTGGAATTTATTTCAAATTTATTTTAAAGATATAACTTTACTCATAAATACACTCCCTCCACTTTTACCTGATTTGTGTGTTTGTGTCTCAGAATTCTCTTTAGAACAAAGATTTTGGGGGCGTTTTTCCTAATCAAAATGCAAAGCAGGAGGGTGAATCTTTCTGTATTTTCCAAACTGTGTACTAGAAAATGAAAATCCTTTCTCTGCTCAGATTATTTTAACCTTTCTCTTGATGAACTTTCCAAACCCTACTTGTACAAAAATCTGTAATTTTAGTCTGTCTAGCCCCAATTCCTGCCTTTCTGTGCTCTCTCAGGTCTGTGTTCCCATAGTGATTGCTGCTGGCAGCTTTGGACATCAAAACTAAAACCAAAACCAGGGACAAACTGGGCTGAAATGCTCCTTGGTTTATTTTAGGATTCCATGGAAGGCTTGCTTGGAACTATATATCAGCTTTAGAGATGGTTCAAAGAAAAACTCTTCATCAGCAGAACAGGATGAGCTGCTATCATTTTTAATTTTTATTGAGCCCTTTCAGCACTTGAGATGACCATGAGGGAAAAACAGACAAAAAAATATTGCCCATTGTAATAAATAATTTGTCTCAAGTTTCGAGCCTGTTATGAAATGAAATTTGAGGTAATCTTCCAAGCAGAGCTGCAGGGCACCTGTGACTTTTACTGGAGCTCTGCTGTTTCCAGGGGAATCCGTGCCTTTAGAAAGGAGCTGCAGGCTAAAAGCCTCCAAGATAAACCTCCCTGGGGAGGCTCCTGCAGCAGGGCACTCAGCCTGGCGCTGGTGGCTGCTCTCAAACGCCTTTCATGAGCAACATCTGCCTCTGTCTAGACCTTTCTGAGGCTGCACAATCCAAAATATCTCCCTTTGATGCCAGCCTGGCTGTGGGCTGTTTGGGTGCCTGCTGGAGCTGAGGAACGCAAAATGTCAGGCTATTTGTGGTGCTGGGAAAATAACAGTTTAACCCCAAAACTGCGTGGGGCTCGCTCACAAAATGAGATTTTTAGCAAAGGCACAGGTCCAGTTTAGCGTTTTGTGAGCAGCATGGAAGTTGAGATTTCCCTTTCTGTGCCCAGGAGAATTCAGAGTCAGGAGCCACAAAGATCCTCCCTGGAACAAATGGCTTTGTCTTCTGAGAGATGTTTGAGTACTGGGAAGCTGCTAAACTATTGAACCATGGAGCAGCTGCTGATTAATTTAGCACTGCCCCTTCTGAGCACTTAATACAGGAATCCTGAGGAAAAATAAAGGCTCTGTAATTAATGCTTGAGGAAGAGGGAATGAGAGTGAGGTCTCACAGGTGTGGGGATAAGAATACACGGCATAAATTTATACAGTGAGGGTAATCCCAGCCCCTTTATGCTGTGGTTTTTGCTGTTATAGAGAGGAGTGGATCTTTCTGCTGCTGAATCAGAAATGATGCAGCAGCTGGTGATGCCACGAGCTCTGCAGCCACACCCCCAGGCACAGGAGACCCTCAATCTATTGGGATTTTGGGATTTTGGCCAATGTTCCGATCACTTCCGTGACAATGCTGCCTAAAGTCTGTGAGAAACAACAGAAAGGTATCTGGGAAGGCAAAATAACTCATTATTGCCAGTTATCTGCTCATCAGAATCCTGAGGGGGCTGTGACCTGATTGTAACTTTCCCCCAGAGCCCTACAATAATTTTAGCTGTGAAAGGAAATTTTATGGCATGTAAGATTAGCCCACACTAATGCAAGGTCAAAAATAATAGAATCAATAAGCAAACTCAATACTGTTAACATTTTGAGAAAATTACTACCAGAAAACAATGTCAACAACAGATTGAAATGGGTCTCCAAAGTTGTCCTATTGATTTCCTTTCAGATTCATGACAATCTAACTCTTTTTCCTTTGCAATATGGTATCCATTTTTCTTGGTGGGTTTTTTTTTATTTTTTTTTTTTTTTGTTCTTTGCGTTTTACAGCCCATTTTAGCTATGAACATTTGTTGGTTTATTATTTAAAAATATGGCAAAATTACTATCTTTGAGTTTTTATTCTGAAATAGACAAAAGCCTCCAATCCTGCTCCAAAGTGGATGGAAAGCCTAAGGCTATTTTCAAGTTTTAATTCTGTTAGCAATGCACCAGCACAAAGTGTGGGGAGGAGGAGGGAGGAAATTGAAAGCAAGTTTGACATTTGTTTAGAGCTGTCAGAATTAAGTATACTGAGAATGAGAGAGAAGTCAAAGCTGCAGTGTGTATTTAAGTATTACATTTCATATCAGGAATGGTTTGCACCAGCAATGGCACCACAAATGGGCTGTGTGGTGTCTCGGAAGGGAACAATTTCTGATTTAGCTGTAAGGTGGGGCAATGCCTTGGGTCTGTGTCCATCAGGAACCTGCTGAGACCCAGGGTTTCGCAGTGCTGAACCTTGTGCAGGGTGGGATTGTGGGATGGGTGGGCTGGAGGGACCTTAAATCCCATCCCACGCACCCCTGCCGTGGCAGGGACACCTCCCACTGTCCCAATGTCCAGCCTGGCCTTGGGCACTGCCAGGGACCCGGGGCAGCCCCAGCTGCTCTGGCAATTCCAGCCCAGCCCCTGCCCACCCTGCCAGGGAGGACCCCCATGATCAGCAGTTTGTCACTGTAAGCCAACATGAGCTGCTTGAGAAAAGTGAAACAGCAAAATCATCTTCTTCTGTATTTATATCTACTTTTCTGTATACACATCTACTTGGAATTTTGCTGAATTATCGTTGATGAAAATTATATCTAAGAAAAACATCCAATTTCATGGTTCCAGGTCCAGAGTGGAGATCAGAATAGAGATTTTATTTTTTAAAAAATAGAGTTCTTATACTTAAAAATGAAAGCAAAATCCCTTCTGCTTTCTTTCTGCTGCAGGCCTCTGCTATGGCCTGAGTTTGGATTTCTAATTCCCTGTTTAATGAATCTTGTAATATTCCCTTCAGTGAGTTCTGGGGTTTCCTGCTGGGTTGCACCAAATCTCTCCACAAAGCTCAGCAGATCTTGGCTCACCAGAATTCTGAGGTTGTCTTCAGACCCCTCTCTTTTCCTCCCCTGACTGTGGGGCAAATTCAGAATTTAAACTTTGTGACGTTTAATTTTATAGGCACTCCAGATTCAGTTTAATGAGTGCACCCAGGGCTGTGTGGGATTTCATGGGATGGACTTTGTGCTGCTCAGAAGTTCATCAGCTTTGCTTGTTTCTGACATCTCCCAGTCCCTTTTCCCCCCAAACATAGGACACTTCCTGGCTTTTATTTGCACCAAATTCCTGATTATTTCTGGGGCAGGTGTGCTGTGCAGGCTGGTGTGGCCATGGCTTTGGCAATGCCTGTTTGCAGCACTGGCAGGAGCTGCATTCCTGACACACTGGGCTGATTTACCCCAAATCGGATTTTTCCAGGTGATTCCTGGCACCTGGCTGGGCACAGGGCTGGCAGCAGCTCTGCACTCTGCTCCTGCCCAGCCACCGGTGGAGTTTGTGAATCTCAGCAAACTTTGACAACGTCCCAGAACTTATTTGAAATGCATTTCTTGTCATTGCTGGAGAGAGGGGAAAAAAATAGAAGAAAGAAAAAACAGCACTGAAGGGAGTTGTCACACAAAAGTGTGTGGTATGAACCCGGGGACCTAAAAAATCAATCATGGCAATTATTTTACTAAATTATTTTAAACTGTAGTGTGTCCAGAAGTCTTTCTGTTAAATGTCTGCTGTCACAGCAACAAGCTGTGCTGTTTCCATCTCTGACCTTTTCCGTGTTAAAATGCGTGTCAGTATGTAAAACAGAAGCACTCCACACACAAGCTGACTGTGGCACTGCCTCGCTGCGCTGCACCCAAGGTCCTGCGCATCCAGATTTTGCAGGAAATGAGGATAATGGGACAATTCGCCATTTCGTTAGAGGGGGAAACACCCACCAACAACAAGCAAAGGTTGCTTCCCTCAACATTTGTTTTGTCAGATTCCTTTTTGCTCTGATCTGTTTGAGGGAAGGGAATGGGAGCCCTAAGTGGCACGTGCAGGGAATGGATGAGTTGATGATGAAGTGTGAAATGACCATTAAAGCACTGCCCGTTTATCCCTAATGCTCCATTTGGAGCTGAGACCCCGGCGAAATGAGTTTAGTGGTTGCAGTTCAGTTCCTGGTGGACAGCAGCCCATATGTCACTGGAGCCTAAATCAGCTGCTGCAGTTTAATATCAATAACGGCATCGATTCCCCAGAGATGTGGGTCAGACTGCTGGATAACGACTCGAAAGATGTGCAGAGCCTCGGAGAGGGTTTGGGCAAACCCCTGGGGCGTTTTCAGGGCAGGTTTTGGGTTCCAAAGCTGCTCCCACACGAGCACCAAGCGCCCGGCAGGTGCCCCTGGGTTCTCTGGCTCTGCACTCTGCCAGGTGAGACTCTAGAGTGCAGGTACAGGGAGCAAACCCTGAGCTCTGGGTCTGGTTTGCAGTGCAGAATGTCCAGGGTGAGAGCAGAGCTCCAGGTGAGACTCTAGAGTGCAGGTACAGGGAGCAAACCCTGAGCTTGGGTCTGGTTTGCAGTGCAGAGCTCCAGGGTGAGAGCAGAGCTCCAGGTGAGACATTGGAGGGCAGGCATAGGGAGCAAACCCTGAGCTTGGGTCTGGTTTGCAGTGCAGAGCTCCAGGGTGAGAGCAGAGCTCCAGGTGAGACATTGGAGGGCAGGCATAGGGAGCAAACCCTGAGCTTGGGTCTGGTTTGCAGTGCAGAGCTCCAGGGTGAGAGCAGAGCTCCATCCTGAGCTCTCACAGCTCCTGCAGAGGGGCTGGGGCAGGGGCTGCCCCTGTCACATCAGTTCCATCAGTTCACATCAGAGGCCACCTGACAGTGCTGCTGGCCCATCACAAAGGGCTTTCTTCAAGGCCACATTCATCAACGTTTGTAAGAAATGTTTGCTTTAGTGCCTGTGGTGGTGTCAGGCCAGGGTTGGACTTGATGATCTTGGAATTCCCATCCACCTGTAATGATTCTGGGGTTCTAAAGTATCATCTGATGGGGAAAATATTAGCAGTAGTAGTAGTATCATTATCATTATTATTATTACAATTATTACTACTACTACTAACAATTCTTTTATTTATTTATTTATTTATTTATTTATTTATTTATTTATTTACTTATTTATTTATTTTTGTGCTTGAAGGAACTACAGACCTTCCTCAAAGCAGGTGCTCAGTCATCCTGTGCTCTGTAAAGAAGTAAAGAATTATCCTTCCTGGAAATCTTGGGGTCTCTTCTAAAATAACCTCAACTGGTGTTCATCCCTAAGGTTCTGAGGATGATTTTATAAAGCCAGGGGTTGCAGCTGCTGTGGGGAAAGGAAATCCAGCTGTGAGATTGTCTTGGACCACATTTCCACTTTTCCAAAGGTAATTTTTCCAAGGCCTGGTGAAAGGAACTTTTTGAATTCCACAGGCTGTGGAATTATCACCAGAACATTCCCTACATCTCACCAGCCACAATCAAGTCATTTCAGCACAAATCTGCTTCATGGCTGAAATTAGACAATGACATCCTCCAAGAGAGATTTTAATTCAGGGAAGTGAAGTTTGGTGTTACTGTTCTTTTCTTTTGAGATTTAAATTGATGATTAATGAAAAACATTATGTAGTAGTAAGTCACAGGGAAATTATATCCATACTGGGAAAGAATGGATGGATGTATATATTTTTTTATATATATAACATTATATATATTATATATTTATAAACATAGTATATATATATTTTTATATAAAAATATATAATATAATATAATATAATATAATATAATATAATATAATATAATATAATATAATATAATATAATATAATATAATATAATATAATATAATATAATATAATATACCTATTATTTATATAAATAGATTTATTTTATATATTATATATTTATAAATATAATGTATATTTATAATATATAAATATGTTATAAATATGTATAATAAACATGTATTTATATATAAATATTATATTTATATTTATGCTATATGTATGTATGTATGTATGTATGTATGTATGTATGTATGTATGTATGTACATGTATATATATGTATACATATATATATGAATTTTTTTCCTCTTTCCCAGGAGTTTAGGCTGGAAATTTCTGGAATATTAACCAGATCATGTGTAATGATGTGATCTGATAGAGATGCTGGCACACACAGCAGTGGATGCTTGCCATGCCCTGATCAGGGAGGAGGAATTGCAGAGCTCCTGGTCTCTGGGCTGGAGGGAAGCAGTGCAGAGGTGATGCCCTGCGAGGGGAATGTGCTGCAGCATGCAGCTCTGGGTTCCCCAGCCCCAGGGCAGGTGAGCAGGCAGCTGTGCTGAGGAAAATTCTGGAATTGTGCTGCTGCTGCCTGTGGCCCAGCCCTGCAGCAGAGTCACTGGGGCTGACTCATGGCTTGCAGGAAGAGCTCCCCGAAGGGCTGTGCAGGCTTGCGCAGGGTTCCGTGTGTGCAAACAGCCTCAGCTGGCGTGTCAGGATGCGTCTGAGAGGTGGGAGGCAGCTGAGTCAGGTTCACTGTCAGTCTTTAGTTCTCATTTAGCTTTGTGCTGGTTTTACACCACCTTAGCTCGTGGGTGAAAGTGCAGCCGCAAATCTGTGTCTGCTCAGGCTGGGAGCAGCGTCCCAGCTCAAACCCTTCCTGAGGAGGAAGAGGAGGGTGTCAGCAGAGCTCTGGAGCATCCTGGAAGGAGGGGGGTTGGATTTGTGAGGTGCCCTGTGGCAGGAAGGAATGATGAACCTGACTCCATGTTCTTAGAAGGCTCATTTATTATTTTATGATCTATTTTGTATTAAAGAATACTATACTAAACTATAAAGAATACAGAAAGGATACTTACAGAAGGCTAAAAGATAATAATGAAAACTCGTGACTCTTTCCAGAGTCCTGGCACAGCCTGACTGTGATCAGTCATTGAGTCAAAAACAATTCACAGAAACCAATCCAACAATCACCTATGGGTAAACAATGTCCAAACACATTCCAAAGCAGCAAAACACAGGAGAAGCAATCAGATAATTATTGTTTTCCTTTTTCTCTGAGGCTTCTCAGCTTCCCAGGGGAAAATCCTGGGCAAAGAGATTTTTCAGAAAATGTGATGGTGACAGAGAGGCTTTGGGTTGAGCTGGAATGTTCCTCCCAGGGCAGCCCCTCACCTTTTCCCTGGGATCCAGCGTGGAAGAAGCCCTGAGAGGGGCAGAGCTGGTGGGGAATTGTGCACAGAAAGAGCCCCAGAGCCTGCCCTGCAGCAGTGGGAGCTGTGGCCCTGGCCCTGGCACTGCAGGGTTTGTTCAGCCCCAAAGGGCTGGGGGGTGGCAGAGCAGAATGGAGGCACTGCCATGTGTGCCTTACAATTTAAACTTAGCAGTCCATAATGCAGGAGCATGCTTTCTCACTTTATTTTGGTATCTGGAAAGTTTCAGCACTGGCACCATATCAATATTTATTAATGCATTGTGAACCAGAACCTGTGATTATTACTCATGCTATCTCATACTTTACAAGCTTCAGCTCTAAAGAATAAAATCACATCTGCTTTTGCTCTCCCCATATTTTATTCAATGTTTTAACAGCTTTGCCGTAAATATCTCATCCATTATGATTCAGTTGTGACTGTATCAACTTCACATCTCCTGTTTTATTGCTGTCATTATGCTTAAACAACGCACTGTTAATTCTGTTAACTAACAAGTTCATTGTTCTCTGCAGTCAGCACTCTCTGCCTGCGAGCCCACGGCGTTCCAGGCTGTAAATCCCTCCTGGGCACTGAGTGAAGCCTTTTCCTTGGCTTGGGAAACTGAGATACGTCCTTTCTAAAGGCTGATGAGTAAGGGGTTAATTGTGCTCCCGTGTAGCAAAGCTTGCAGGGCAGCTCTGGCTCACCAAGGATAAAAGCTAAAACCAGTGATTCTGCTCTCTGCTGCAATTGTCTGATACACTGAGTGTTAAAAGCTGGGAACTTAATGCTGGGGGGAGGAGAAACCTCTCCAGTCCTGACCAGACAGCAAAAACTTTAAAAATGATGGTAAAAGGAATGAGCAGCGTGCTCAGGAGTGGGGCTGGGGATGAGAAATGGGAAGGGAAAGGAATTCCAGGAGATACCGAGAGAGCGGATTGATGAGACCTGGATTTGTGTTTTAAAGAAGAATTGAACAAAAAAGAATAGAAAAGAAGGTGGAGCTGCTGGGTGGGAGCAGCAGAAAGTGAAATCAGCCAGCAAGGGACAAACCTGAGATCTAGGAAGGGAGCAGAGGAGACTGGGAACCACGTGCTGAGGGAAGGTAAATGGACAAAAAATGTTAATTAAAATCTGACCCTTCACTGAAAGGAAAACTCACCAATGTTACAAACCAGGACATGATGAACTCACAGGAAATGTGGCTCCAATGTAGTTTTTTTTTTTTTTTTTTTTTTTTAATTATAATAAATAGGAGTGGACAAATGCAGCTTTAATGACACATTTGATTGAGACTTTATTGGTTTGTTATCAGCAGGCAGCTGATACCTTGTTTAAATAAGCTGGTTTAGAGTTGTTAAATTTCTGTGTAATTATAAATGCATGGCAGGGAATAACCACAGAGAGATGGAGCACTGCCCTTGGAATTGCAAACAAGGATAGAGACAGTTTTACAATTAAGGCCTGATTTAGGAATGAAAAACTTTCTTTTTTTTTTCCTAAACACTGAGTTTTGGGGGTTTTTAGTCTTTATTTGAGAGTTTGGGGATGGTAATGTCTTGTCTGGGATCTGGATTCATTATTTTATACAAATTATACTATAATTATATCAGTGCAAACCAGGCATTGGGTTTTTTTTTTTTTGTATTTCAGGTTTAACTTTTAAGAAAAAAAATGAGGAAATGAGCTGGGTGTGCAGCAGGCTGCAGGGAGGGCAGGGGGATCATCCACCACTGGGAGAGTATAATAATAAAAACCTCTTGCCAGGCCTTATTGTTATATGCCAGGCAGCTCAGGAGCCCAGTCTAAGGCAGAGCCCGGATGACTGAGGCAAGGCAAAGGCCAGGCCGCTGGGCTCCCTCCTAGCGAGCATGGTGACATTCAGCTTTAGTGATTGCCAGCCCTTCTAGGATTGCAGCTCGCTGCTGGGTAGGAGAGCCCAGGGCAGAGGTGCAGCAGACGGGAGAGAGAGGAGAGGGAAGGAGAAAACGCCATCGGTTCCGCAGAGATGGTTTAGTGGGGAGATCGGCGAAGGGTCTCAGGGCTTCATCTTCTTCCTTATGGGGGTACAGGGAGCTGTTTTTATAGCCTTGGCACGGATCCAAACCTAGCCAATGGCAAAGGGTTGGGGATATTCCTAAATGACCGATAGCCAAGGGTTACAATGGAATTGCCTTAGATGGTTAAAGAGCTGGGTTTGAGTCGGGGGTCAGAAGGGCAGGATATTCCTTGCTGCCTCAGCATTCGATTCCCCAGGGAGCTTTTCCTGTTTGCCAGGGGTTCACTACAGGAGAGGGTAAAATTCCCCACATTTCCCTAAGGATGTGACAGGGTGGCAAGCTCACTCTGCTCTGCTGATGTGGGGGGAAGGAACTGACCAAAAAGTGGTTTTGGGGCTGGGCAGGAGGGAGAGCCCAGGGATTACCCTGGCAATGCCCTCCCCAGGCTGGGGCTGCACACACCGAAACCGCTCCATTGGTTCCCCCAGGGTGGGTCCCTCCTGCAGGGGGGCACAGAGGGGCTCAGAGCGGCTCTGGGGCTGGGCAAGGTCATCAATCTGTGCCAAACACCCGTCACACCTGAGCCTTGCACCTCGCGTTATTTAATTTCAGTCCAATTATTCCAGAAAAAAAAACAATTAAGAAAATGAATAATTATAAAAGTAAGGTCAACTCAATTTTCTCTACTAATGTTTTTAGTTACTGGACTCATTATTGCTAATTTCTTTCATAATCTTTGCCATCTAACCTCATTTGTTTCATTGCCAAGTGGCAAGAAGGGAGCATCATAAAACTTCCCTGAAAACAAAGCAGAAAAATCATGACATTTTAGTGATTTCCTGAGAAAGTAATTATTTGTTGTTAACCTTTATGGAAGGAATTCTTCTGATCATCTTCAATATAGCTGTTAAATTTCCATCTTTCCATTTCTGATTGCAATTTTCCAAATTAAAAGCATAGAGCTAGGTGGGTATTTTAATTTCATGTCACCTCTTTTTCTAATAGTTCTATTATTGAATTATAAAGTACTTTAAAACATGTTTTAGAACCTAAAAGAAAACTATTTGCTGTATCATTTTTACATGTAATCAATTTCACTGCACCAAATTTTAAACTTTTTTTTTTTTTTTTGCTGCCTTAATACATTTGTGCTCATGAAAGCACCTTGAATTTTTCCTGTGATGTTTGAGAGCTCACCCAGCACTCTCTGAAGCCAATGGGAAACTTTCTGTCTTTTCTCTCTGGAAACCCCAAGAGGCATTCCAGCAGCCTCTTCCCTGGCCTGGGAGGTGGGGCTGGGGTCCCCAGGGATCCCCGGTGCCCCAGGGTTGGGGTACCCCAGGAGCTCCTGTACCCCAGGTTGGGGTCCCCTGTGTCCCAGGGTTGGGGTACCCAGGACCCCCCTGTGCCCCAGGGTTGGGCTCCCCCAGGGTTGGGCTCCCCCAGGAGCTCCTGTGGTCCAGGGTTGGGGTCCCCCAAGGTGGGGTCCCCTGTGCCCAGGATCCCCCTGTACCCAAGGGTTGGGGTCCCCCAGGTGCTCCCTGTGCCCCAGGAGCCCCCTGTGACACTCTGGTGACACCAGACCTGTCCCTCTCCATTTCCCTGAGCTGGAGCTGCTGAGCTCCAGCCCTGTGGTTGCACAGACAAACAGAGAAAAGAAATGCAAACAAAGCCCCAGAACTGTCCCTGTCAATTCTGGGTGCTGTTACACCCCTGTGCACATTTCCATGAGTCCCAGGTGCTGTGATACCCCTGTGCACGTTTCCATGAGTCCCAGGTGCTGTGACACCCCTGTGCACGTTTCCATCATTCCCAGGTGCTGTGACACCCCTGTGCACATTTCCATCATTCCCAGAACTGTTCCACCCCTGTCAATTCCATCATTCCCAGGTGCTGTGACACCCCTGTGCACGTTTCCATGAGTCCCAGGTGCTGTGACACCCCTGTGCACATTTCCATGAGTCCCAGGGGCTGTGACACCCCTGTGCACATTTCCATGAGTCCCAGGTGCTGTGACACCCCTGTGCACGTTTTCATGAGTCCCAGGGGCTGTGACACCCCTGTGCACGTTTTCATGAGTCCCAGGTGCTGTGACACCCCTGTGCACGTTTCCATGAGTCCCAGGTGCTGTGACACCCCTGTGCACGTTTCCATCATTCCCAGGTGCTGTGACACCCCTGTGCACGTTTCCATGAGTCCCAGGTGCTGTGACACCCCTGTGCACGTTTCCATGAGTCCCAGGTGCTGTGACACCCCTGTGCACGTTTCCATCAGTCCCAGGTGCTGTGACACCCCTGTGCACGTTTCCATGAATTCTGGTTGCTGTGACACCCCTGTGCACGTTTCCATACCCAGGCCCTTGGCCAGCACTAAGCTCTGGATCAAGGTGATATCTGAAAGGCTTCCTGCCAGGGATTGTGTCCTGCTCAGGAAGGGAGCTGGGCTCAGTGAGCTCATAGATCTTCTCTATCTCTAACTCCTGCCAGTATGATTATGGTTTTTTAATCAGAAAAATGTGTTGCTGAAAAGTACCCAGATTAAGCACCACAATTGCCTGTAACAAAAGCAAGTTTGTTGGATGAGCAGAGATCTGATGAATGACATGATTTGAAATGTTTTCATCCTAATGGCTTCCTCTTCTGAAGTTAATTTTTTTTGTCAGTTGCCAAAACATTTATGAGCAGATTTGTGGATAATGACACTCTTAGATGGGGGTTTAAATAAAAATCTGTTCCATTTGCAACCTAAAGGACCCAGTATTACAGCAGACAAATGGGTTTGGAGCTGATTCTCCTGGTGGCAGTGTAATAGATGGGCTGGGGTCACTGGTGCTGTACAGAGAGCAGGACACAAACTTCTAGGCCAGTTGTGCCTCCCTTGAAGAAGTTTAACAGAGGAAGCGATAAATATATTTAAAACACAATTTTGTAAGAACTGTTCGCTGTGAAGGGCACGGGGCTGCAATCTAGGGGGGTTCTTGTTCCCTTTGTGAACTGAAAAACAGGGAAAGAAAGAGCAGATGGAGGGCATTATGTGCTGAATAAATACCTACATTTAGAATTGTTCCCTTTGTTCAACAGCTGGATTTGTGAAAGGAACAAGAAAATCCATCCTCTCCCAGCCCTTTTGAAAAGGAAGTTTGGCCTGTGGATCAGTGCTTGAATAATAGACTGAACAGAATAATCCAGGTGTGTATGAGCCAGGGGAGGCTATCAGGGGCTGTTTGAGCACAGAACTCTCCTGTCAAATAAGGCACAGCACAGAAATCCAGAGATTTCCTGATCCTGAACTCTGAGGTGCATCCCTGTCACGTTTTGCAGGATTTCTAAAACACATTTGTTGCTCTCCTGTCCCCAGTTCCACCTTTCCAAAAGCTTGGGATGCTTGAACCAGTCTTTTTCTCCAGCTCCAGAGTCTGGATCACATGGAGCTTCAATAATTTCTGTCTTTGGAAGGGCTGAATAACATTTTCCTTCACTTCATGAGAGAATTGACAAAAAGGGTAGAAAACTTGGAAGGGAGATTGCAGGAAGTTCAGCTGCTGTGCAGGCATCAGTGGCAGCTGAGGCACATGGCAAATACCTTCAAAACATTCCCTAAAATACTTCTTCACTTAAAATTAGTTATAATTTGTAAAAACACATTTCTTCTTTGAAGTCAGCTGGGTTACCAAGTTCTTTCAAGCTGAAATTAGAGAATTAAATCCTGGCTTTGAATAAATAAATGGTGAAACTCCCCTTCATTTTATTGCTGCCAAGATTTCAACTATAACTATTTAGGAAAAAGAGCTTGGCATTCCAGGTTTTACCTATGCACTCACCAAGCTTGTGCAGGGCTGTTTCTTGCCATAGATTTTCTAGAGTTTATTTTCCAGACTCCTTCTAAACAGTGGGGCTTTCCTTTAGTGTCCAAAGTACATTTGTTCCACAGCCCCATAGATTTTCTTCATGCTGGACTTTCCATCAACCAGCAAATGCCCACAGGTATCTTCAAAGGCTTCTGAAAAAAGGAATGGTTTACAGGGGTGTTTTTTGCTGTGCCAGGATGATGATTTGTCATCCACCTCGTGGGGTTTGGAGCAGACCCCTGCACTGAGCATTCCTGTTAATGGCCTGGCTGTGTTTGGCAGGATGAAAACCATCCAGCCCCGTGTGCATGCAGTTATTTCTGTGATATACATACTGGGTAAAAGCTTTCTCACTTTCATCATCCCGACAGGTAGCCCTGCTAAATCATCTGCAGCACTCAGGGCAGGCTGACAGTGTGCTGGGGGCGAGGAGGACTCACATCTGAGAGCCTGCCCCACTGTTTGAACCCAAGAGAGGCTGGGAGTTGTGCTAATTTCTGTTGTTTTCCTCTGCTCTGTTAGAGCAGTGAGAGGCTGTGCTTGCTGTGCCCCTGTCACACTCAGGTTGGGCTCCTTGGTGGTTTTACTTCTCACACTTTGTCTCAGCCTGCTTTCCCAAAGCTCCTCCTCCTTCTTGTCCTTCTTGTCCTTCTTGTCCTTCTTGTCCTTCTTGTCCTTGTCCTTCTTGTCCTTCTCCTTCTCCTTCTCCTTCTCCTTCTCCTTCTCCTTCTCCTTCTCCTTCTCCTTCTCCTTCTCCTTCTCCTTCTCCTTCTCCTTCTCCTTCTCAGCTCCTTCTGGAGGCTGCAATCCCCCCTCTGCCAGCTGGGCAAGTTTCATCCCCCCATCCTGGCTGGGATTTGTTTCCCATCTGCATCTCCCAATCTAAGAAATGTTCAGCTGCCTGTTTGAAATGTTTGAAATATTGGTTTTAAACCCCCCCTTGCAGGCTCCACTAATGGTGGGTGCCCCCACAGCAGTGGGGAACAGAGAAATAATGCCCCAGGGCCAGATTCCAGCCTAGCGAGGATGCAAATTCCCAGTTAACCCGGCTGCCCTGACCCAAACCCACCCAGATCCACAGCACTTTACACAGACAAAGTTTGGCCCCCAGGTGGAATTTCTACACTTGAATATCTTCATTTTCTGCAGTGGATCTGGCATATTTATGTGTCTCTGGCCCAGCTTGAGCTGTAGTAGCTGAAGTGCCACAATCAGTTTGGAATGAGAGATTTCCTGCTCGTGATCTTTATCTGGAGGGGAAAAATCAGTTCATTATGTGCATAAACAGAGCAAGGATTCCTGCAGGATGAGGAAAACTAATTCAGTGAACAGTCAGCAGCAGAGCACACCTTTTCCATCTCATTGGTCTCCCCTAAGCTTTTACATCATTTTCTGCTAACTTACATTTTCATTCCTGTTATTTTTAATTTAACACAACCTTTTCTCCAGTTGCAAACATATAATCAGTGAAAAATGCCATGGTTTTCTCTTTTAATTTGTATCCCTTTCCTGTTCCTCTTCTTCCCTGAGCACAGGGTTGCTTTTGTTGTTTCACGTGTGCAGGTTTGTGCTCTCTTTGTTGTCTTGCACTGCCCTACACACCCTCATCCTCTTTAGCATCTCTGCTTTTGTCCTGCAGGAGAAATCTTTTACAGGATTTCTTTTTACCCTGCAATTGTGCTGTTAAAAGGAGAAAAATAAAAATAACAAAAAGAGAGGGAGAGCCTTTAGCTTACCTAGGAAGCTCAGCCAGCAGGAGTTCCAATGAGAGAGAAAATGGAAATAATCAATAAATGCACTTTGCAATCTGGTCAATGTCGATGGCACTCATTTGGGTTTTGTCTCAAATGATCAGAATCACTTCACTTTCTCAGTTTCTGGTCACTTCCTGTTAAAATACAAACAGCATCACTCTCTGAGTGAAAACACAACATTTTTATTTTCCATAAACCTTCTAAAAATCCCTGGGAATATTCCACAGGACCTGATTTGTTCCAGCCATGTGTTATGAAGAAGAATATCAGCGTTTTCTTCTGATGCCTGAAAAATCCAAAGCCACAAAGAGCATTTCCCCAAATCATTCCCACCTCATGTTAACTGCTGCTCCTGCTGCTGCTTCCCCACAGCCTGAAGTGTCTGTCCTTCCTCTGGGGCCACCATGGGTGCTGAATGTGCCACATTTCCTCTGTCAGTCTGGGGGGGAATTCAGGTTATATAGCAAGGCTTTACTTTGGTGCACAACTCTCTGTGAGACACATCACCAGAATAAACCCTGGAGCCTGTCCTGTTGGGAATGGGAATGGGAATGGGAATGGGAACTCAAAGATAAAGTCAGAGCTAATTGCCCCCACAAGCCCCAAATACCACTATTAGCTGTCTTACCTAGGGGTTTGTGGCTAAAGTTGTTGTTGTAATGAAAAGCCTTTCAAATTGCTTTTTAAAAGGATATGCTTCACCACTTTTATTAGTTGTTAATTCCATTTTTAACTACCTATTGTTGGCAATATCCTCTTAGCTTGAATACAATCTCTTTTCCTAGTGACTCTATCCATTTTTAGTTCATTGATTCACTGGGTTGTGGTTTTTTGTTTTGTTTTTTTTTCTTCCCTGGATTACTAAAGCAGGAGAAGTTAAAAGAAATTCTTAATTGTTTGCTTCATTGTTTGGGCACTGGTATCAGCATCGACATCTGGAGGAATATAAACAGATTTGAAAGACTTTTCCTTGTTCATGCACTGAAGGGAGCTTTGCTATGTTAAATTGATTTAAGTTTCCAAATATGGGTCAGATAAACTGAAATAATCTTTCCTGAGTTAATGTTGTTCTTTCTGGCTACTTATATGTAGGTTTTTTGGGTATTAAATAATGTCTGGAGGCTTCAAACATCATCAGATTCTGCTATCATGGGGATCAGTGGTTAACCCCACAACAAAGGCTGGGTTTTCACTCCACTGGGCACTGGAATTGCTGTTACTCCCACCACAGCTCCTTTCCTTCCCTGGCTGAATTTTGAGTTTTGCATTTACCCAAACTGCTGGGAATTCTGGGGGAAGCCTTCAAAGAGGAGAGGCAGGGTTGTGTGGAAATCTGGGTACCCCAAACACAAATACCCCAGCTGGGAACCCCAACCAGGGTACCCCAAACTCAAATCCCTGCCCAGGGAGCAGGGCAAGGCACAAGAACTGTTCTGTTGGTTTTACATGTGAGATTTCTGTGATGTGTGTGTGGATTTTCCATGGAGAAATGGGAGAGCGGCTTGGAATCTGCCATGGAGCTTTTGCCAATAGAGAAATAATTTATAATTAATTTGTTTCTCTCGAAATCCCCGTGTTTAGATGCCCACAGCCCTTCCCTGGTGTGAACAAGCAGCCCAGGCTGGTGATGTGGGCAGGGAGGAGCTGCTGGGGTTTGAACTGGTTTGTGTGGGCATCACCAGCACAGGGCATCCCCTCCTCATTCACTGCTCAGCCTGGACACCCTGGGGCACCCAGGGCTCAGCCCAGCCCTGCCACTGCCCCCTCTTCCCGAAGGTGCAGCCCTGAGCATTTTCCCCTTGGCATTTCATCTGGCAATCCATAGGAACAATGTTCCATTTATTTCCTATAGCATCTAAATCATTAAAAGAAAAGCTTTGGGGTGCAATATGAGAGTGACAAAGATAATTACAGTTTTAAAGCCTTAAGAGGTTTCATGCATCATATAAAATTTTACATTCCACCACCAATTTAAATCAATTACGATCTTTAAATCTATAATTGTGCTATTTAAAGCATTTTAAAGGGCACAATGCATGTGGTATTTCACTGCGTTCCCGAGTATTTTCACAACAGATCTATTTATTGTGTGAAAGCATCTAGAGGCTATTAAAAGCTGATCAGAGGCATTATTAACTCTTTAGTCTGTCTCCTTAATGCAAGCAGCAGATATGCTGAGGCATTATTTAATATTATTTATATAACTCGGTCTCAGTTGCGCTGGATTTCTCAGCCTTTAGTCGCAGTGCTCATGGCCAGGGCTGGACAGACCCTGCAGTGTCCCCATCCCTGCTGCCCTGAGCCTGGCTGAGCAGGGATGTGCTCCCCTCTGCACCAGGCAAGGAAACAGACACTTCTCTAATTGATTCTTCTCATGCTGGACCTGGATCACTGCTCAGGGAAAGGTGGTGCTCTCTATTCTTCGTGCAAAGCCTTCTCCCTCTCTGCTTTTTGTTTATATCAAGGGGTTCACCCTCTCTTTAAGCTACTCTGTTATTATTGTTCTTAGTAAAAACCTCTGTCTTTCCAAATCCTAAACCAGGAGTTCCAAGTGAATCTAGTTTTGGTGAGCCTTATAGTTTTTGTTTTAATGGAAATTAAGACATCTGATGTTTCTACATTCATACAAAAATTGGGTTTCTGGTCAGCATGTTTTCCTTCAACTTTGCTCAACTGAGATTTTTGACAGTACAGAAATAAGAAAGCACAAGTGAAGGACTGGAAGTCAGTCAAATTAAAATATCTCAGTAATTGTTCTTTGAAAATATATGAAGAGTCAAGGGGCTCCATATTTCCAGTAATTTTAACTGCAAATCTTGCCTGCCCAACTCTTCATATATTCAGGACTGAAATCTCACAAAGAAAAAACCACACACACAAACAACAAAACCAGACAGTCAAAAAAGGAAAACAACAAAGAGCAAACAATTCCCACTGTATTTTATTAGCAATTACTGCTGGGGAAAATTTGAGTTATTCCCTTGTCCACACCACTGCAGCTCCAATGGCCATTAGTGGGAGCTGATGGCAATAAAATAATTCAAATAATTAGTCAGCTTTTGGGGAAGGCTAAGGGGAGGGGAGCTGCTCAGTGCTTTTCAAACATTATTTTAAGGGGAGTTTTGCTGCTGTGCAGGTAAATGCCAGCCCCATTTGTGACAGGAATCTCCATTATCATGGAAACAGTTCTGAAACTGAGTGGACACAACCTGGGTGGTTTTTTTATAAAAACAGAGCTGTGGGTAAAGTTCCCCTGTGCTGCTTGGACAGATCCTTTTTTACTTTAATTCCAAACCCACACAGCCCATAGTACCAGCAGCAAAACCTGGTTTTCTTCTTAAAGAACTCAGATTCACTAGCTCATGTGTTCCCCAGGAATCGGCAGTGATGAATGCATTTGCTTCTTCTCAGATTTTTGGGCATCAAAGATATCAAGTGGTTCCATTATAAAGCAGCAAAGAAACCACCACAAACTTCCAAAATGGGAGAGGTCTGGCATTACAAACCATCAGGACTGGCGTATTTGGGGAAAATCTGGGGTTTGTTTTTAATCTGTGCCTTTGAGGGCAGGCTCAATAAAGCTCTTGGTGTTGGAGGTTGAATGCAACAATCTCCATTATGAAAATGCCATGCAAATGCAGTATTTCACAAAAAGCAAAAAAAAAACCCCCTAACCTGCATTAAAAATACTTTTCCCCCAAAGTATCCAGGCATGTAGCCCAGTAAATAATGTCACTGCAGGCTAAATAGATTTGGAGATGATAAGTCTTTTATTTTTGCAATAATAGTAGCAAATAAAAAAAGGCCATTTGAAATCTGAACAATGTTTTTTATGTTCAAATAACAAATATAAATTTCCAAGTGGTTATCTCTATATTTCTTAATGGTAATGCATTCCCAGTTCTAACTCCAGCAAATACCCATTTTCATTTCAGAATTAAGTTATCCTATAAAGTAACAGCAACTGATAGGAGGAATTTATAGTGAATGGAGAGATTATTGATTCTTAATGTATAAAGGATTCATAACACAAACATCAGTGGCAAAATATTTTTGCATTTTATTTTTATATTTATTTGGAGAGTCTATAACTGCAATGGCTTATTTTACTAAACTGAGAAAAGGAATGAAATGCTTTGGAATAGTCTTAGCTACAAAGGTAATAAGTGCTTAGATTATGGGTAAAATGTGGTTTTCTTTGAGTAGGATACATCAAAAGAATCAGTTTAGGCTTTCTGAGCATCATCATTCAAGGATATTCACTTTCCTCCAAGTGCAGCAAAGCCAAAGCATTGCTCAGAGCAATCAGAGATGGACAAACAACCAAGAATGATCATCTTACAAAGTAATCTGATTTTTATAACAGGTTCTTAGCAGAACACCGACCCCTTAGCAGCCCTTTTAGACACACATGAAAAGCAGTGAGAGCTTTTACAGGGGAACAGCTCCACTTCCACTTCCCAAGATTTTTATTTTTCTGCTGCAAAAGAAATCACTGTAGGAACATGAGACTTTTAAACTCACAAAAATAACTCAATGCTGCCCTTTTAAATTGTTTCCAGTGACAAGCTGAGCCACGGTGGCATTTGTTCCTGCAGATCCCAGCACACACATGTATCCATAATGATCCATCCCTCCGATGGCACAGCTCCTCTGTGCTTGCTACCTGTCAGGCTTGTACTCCAGAACCTTGAATATCAGTGACTCACTAATGTTTTATGATATTTTACCTCACTTTATGGTAGTCATTTATGACAGGACCAGAATGACATAAACTGCCATAAAGCAAAGCAATGCAATCACACAAATGACCATAAATCAAGATAGCAACAGAAAAAGGTCATAAAAAGGGAAGAAAATTGGAGAAAACAACATTTGAGTTCAGGTTCCGAAGTGTGGAGTTAGCAGCAGCGAAGTTCAGGCCAGATGGATGTGAGCAGTGAGAGGATTCAGAGCCCCAGTGATAGCAATCATTTTGGGAGGCACTGACAGTGATGCATGGATGGGCTCCTGTTGCTTTTAGGGCTGCTGTGATCTATAAAGAGTTTATTGCAAGTGGGTGAATGGGCTTTTTTTCTCCTGTGAAGTTATCTGAGCTTTGTCCTACACCCCAAGCAATTCCCAGCTCGGGTGACCTTTGGAACAACTCTTCCATAATCTCTATTTGTCTTTAGTTTTCAATGAAAGATGTTCCTCTGGCAGTCAAGGCCACCTGGAAAGGAGTGGGATGGGGATGCTCTTCCCTGGGAGGCTTTTCTGGGTGTGAAGGAGCAGCTCCTGACCCAGGTGGAAGCTGGGATGGCCAGGGGTGCTCAGAGGGGATCAGGTGAGTTTAGGATTTGGAGTTGATTTAAGTTTAGGATTAAGGTTTAGGCTGGGTGGGTCTGAGCTGTGGTGTTGTGTGAGGTCCCCTGGCTGGTGGGGACAAGGGCAGGACCAGGTGACATCAGGGAGGATGAGGAGCCAGGATCTGAGCCTAATGGGGCAGCAGGAGCTGTAAGCAATGAGGTGGAACGGGATGTAAACCACACCTTAAAGTTATACCCCCATAAAAATGAGAAACTGCTGGTGGTGCAGATAACAGCATTTATGAGCAGAATTTATGGGCTGCTCATGTGGTATAAATATATACAGTACACAAACACCAGTGGGAATAAATTCCACTGGACAACCCTGTTATTTTAACAGTAACCTTGAAAATATTATGTTATTTAACTGAAGAAAGTGTTAAAGGAACAATACATAATTTAATCTCCTCCTCTGCCCTGTCCAGCTCACCCCTGTTTCAGCAGCAGTGCTGTTGCAAGGAGTGCATTAAGATAAACACTGATAGTTAATTGCATTTATTTTACCATCCCCGTGCTTCTCCACACACTCCTTGTGCTTTCAGCCTGTTCTGAAGGAGCTGAAGTGCTTGAAAAGCCCTGAGGACATATTTTTATCCTTAATCTTGATCCAAGCCCTCTAATTCTTTCCCTGCTGCGCTTCTCCCCCTTCCCAAAGTTGCTTTCCTCTCTTGTAGTATCACTTGTGCTCACAGCTGCCAGAACCATTTCTGGTCATTTCTTTGAATTCTTCCTTGTCCGAGGACACCAGAGGAGTAAATGGAGATGACAGAAATGTAGCAGATAAGCAAAAAAACCACAAAAAACCCACAAAAACAAACTCAGAAAACGCAGAGCACTTGAGCTGGGAGCTGCTGAGCAGGGAGCTGAGCTGGGGGACAGGACAGGACAGCAAAGTGAGGGTGCAGCACAGGGATGAGCAGCTCTTGTCCTGCCCTGTGCCCCATATGGGACTCAGGGACAGCCTGGCTCCCTCCCTGTCCCTCTGAGGAGAGCATCTGCAATATTTGGGATGGCTCCAGTTCCTCCTTTTCAGAGCCAGGACAGTTTCACTGGGCAGGGAGGGAGGAGATCCCAGCAGGGCAGGGACCTGAGGTGGGGAGGGAGAAGGGACTGGGGA
The DNA here is from genome assembly GCA_024865655.1 of Emberiza elegans. Taxonomy (NCBI): domain Eukaryota; kingdom Metazoa; phylum Chordata; class Aves; order Passeriformes; family Fringillidae; genus Emberiza; species Emberiza elegans. The sequence goes on along the minus strand of JALJVW010003097.1, from coordinate 1,603,354 downwards.
TCCGTGGAGAGCTGCAGTGCCTGGTGCTCCACCTCAATCCCTGCTGATTCCCCATCCAGAGCAGGAGACAGCATTTGGAACAGGGAAATGCCTTGCCCTGCACTTCAGAAGAAAATTTGTTTGCATTTCCAACTCTTTCCAGCTCCAATTTCAGGAGTTGTTCACCAAGGTGCAAATTCCCTTTCCCTCCTGCTGCCAGGAAAGTAAACTAGGACAAGTTAACAGAGTGATCCAAGAGGAAAGGAAAAGCTGGGGTCTTAATTTTTGATGCAGTCTATGTGTTCTCATTATTACATTGTCTGTTTGTATTACTTTTGATTTATAATGTAATTGGGGAACTATAGAAATGTTAATGGGAAAGATACTGTTCTGAATATGACAAAGTTGTTTACTAATTGTTGCCTTTAACTTGGGCTAATTTTGTAGTACTGAAATATTTAAAAATGTTTTATTTCTTTATTTTTGGGTTGTCATGAAAACGTTGTTTGGTTTCAACACCATTCTCAGATGAGCTGAGCTCCCTCCCCCTTTAAAAGTAGGAAAATAGTGCAGATTAAAGATTTGTTACACTGGGGTTCAATCTCAAACCTTTAGGCAAGCCCATCCATTTTGTTAAATATTTAGATGAGAAATCGTTGCTTGGCTGTTTATTTATTTATTTTTCCAACATCCACCGTGCTGCTCATTATCTTAGGGGAGATGGAGAATATTGCAATGATTATTAGTAAGCCTGGTAATGAGATTACTGAACCGTTTGCAGTTGACTTTTTTTTGTGATGCGTAATTACAGGGCTTTATTTACAGTGCCTTCAGAGGGTTTGGTTTCGTTTTTGCCTTTTAATGATTCACATTTATATCCTTTGTTCTTGGTGGAAGGGATAAGATTGTGATTGTATCTCTGAGTGTTTTGCATTTCTCCCTCCCTGAAATGAGAGTTACACTTCAGGTGGAAGAATTATCCAGCCAGGTGCTGCCCATCCTGGAAGGTGTTTTATACCCAGTAATCTGGCTGATTTTCACTGGGAATGCCCAGGTAAATGGGATTATCTGTGCATTTATCCTGGGTGATTCTCCCCGCTGTGCTCAAGTCAATGGAGAGAGTCTCATCGACTCTCTCTGGCCTTGTCTGTCTCGTAAATGTGATTTATGAATAGAAAACAGTGGAAGGGAAGAGCTGCTCTGCAGGCCTTAAATATCTCATAACTGGGAGTTGTTAAGGTTGGTCACATCATTGTCACATTTATTACTCCCATTCTCGACTGTTACCCACTTTTCCACCAAAACAGTTGTGATTTCAGCAGCTCCTGGAGCTTTCAGTGGGGGATTCCTGGCAAGGAGGAGAAAATAAAAAGAAGAAAAGAGATTTGGGGCAGTTACTGGGAGCAGGTACAGCAAAGTCCTTGGGGAATAGGGAACTATGGAATAAGATGGTGCTACAGGACCTATTCATGGAGCAGAACCCTTTATTTGGAGATCACAAGGGTTAGACGTGTGAAAATACAATATCTTGGTTTGCCTGGTGGCTCAAAGTCTGTGGGGATCAGTTAAAGGTCCCCCCCTGCCTCACTGGGCTCCGTTTCATTGAAACCTTTCAAGCTCTTTTTGCTTGGCCAGATTTCTTTACAATAGGTTCAAGTCTAAATTCAGGTGGAAAGATGGGAAAATTTTATGCACTCAGCTTTAATCACCTAAATAGTGCACAGGCAAAAGATGAAAATTGGGGTTAATATGTGACATTAAAGGTATGGCTGTAACCCAAGCTATTATTTAGAAATCAGTGGGATATTTCACTTGTAAAAATTGCAAGTTCTGGGATTCCTTTCATGTTCAAAAGCAGGTCTGTGTTGAACACTTGAAATTTATATAAATCCACAGTTAAAATGCCCTAAATGCAAAATTTATTTTTTCCTTCAGCAGCAAGCAAGTCGCTTGCTGTAAAAACCCAAAATCACACAGAACATTTCAGTTTAGCTGCAAAAAATTAGAATGTAAAAAAATAAAAACAAAACCCAAAAGGACAAGAAGCCCCAGAATAATTGCATTTCCTTGCAGAATAATGCCAAAGCTAAAAACTTGTTTATTTTATCTCAGGATGTGTCAGTTGACTGCTCCATTACAACACGAATAAAAGTGCACCACAAAAGGATCTGTGACTTATCCACGGGAATTTAAAGGCAGGTCCCAAACAGCCTGGCTGTAACAGAAATGAATTAATAAATCCAATGGATCAAGCCCAGTGGAAGGGAAGGAAGATGGTCAGTGCCAGTATTTAACTCATTTAACTCCATTCCGGCCACGAGCTGTAATGCTGAATCCACCTAAGCCAGGATTAGGAGCCCAACACTCCCCTTTGGTTTTAATTGCCCCGAGTTTCTGTTCTCTGAGCTGAGGCTGTGTGAGCTGCCTCACAGCACTGCTGCTTTCTGCTCCTTTTTTCTCTAAAAGCACATGAATAATGTCACCTGAGGTGCACAAGGCAGTGACAGCCACCACGCACACACTTGATTTCTGAACTAGTGCATTACAAAGCCAGAGAACCTCATTAGAATAAAACGTTTCTTAGCGAGAAAAGGGTCCCAAAAACCCTTTATTGAACAGCCAGGGTTAATTTTTACTCTGCAAAATTCCAGATTCAGCTAAGCAGCCATCACCTCGTTGGGATGACTTGTCACAGTGCTGGAATTTAAGCACCCCTGATCCACTGGGAGCAAACATCCTCCTGCTCAGTGGCTAAAGGATGGGCACCCTGGGCTTTCCACCAAGCCTCACCACCATATATTGATGCTGGGCTCCCTCCTCCCCCTGCTTGGAAGCACAATTAATCATCTCACTGAGGTGCCCTGCGTGGTCCATAATTAACGTTAGACATTGACTTGGCAAGAAAGCTTTGGGGGGATCTGGATGATCCACAAGAAATATGGCACCTCCTTTATATTCAACAGCGAGCTGGGGAAGGTTGAGCCGCTCCAGTTTGAAAGATGAGGAGTGATGAGAACGTTTCTTTCTCACCCCTTGTCCCCAACACTTGTAGCATTCTCTCTGTTCAAGCCCTGCCCTGGTGCTAATTTTTGCCAAAAGGGAAAGAGAGGGTGAAAAAATCATTAATTCAATTTCTCACTGGTTTGCCTCTGGTGATTGCTGTCACTTCAGGTAATAGCTTGTCTGTGGTTCTGACCCAATTCTTACACCAGTCCTTCCATACTCAACCAATTAATCTAATGGTTCATTAATTGCAAACATCTGAAATCATTAGAACCTGATTGAGCACAAAAGCATCAAATCCTGCGAAGCTGTGACTGCTTAGCCAGCAAATGGTCTCATTGCAAAGGAATGTCAATGTTTATAGTAAATGTAACCTAAACTAGGGTGTTCATTGACATATCCCTCCATTTGTATACAACGGCTCTGACATCTATCAGTTCAAGAGTGCATGATTTATCCACTGCTATATCCTGGAACTGACAAGCCAAAGATTACAGCTTAACCTACATGAAAGCAGAGGCTGTATGTATTCCTAAAATAAATATTTAGTAACTGACAAGCTCTGGTTAATATTAATTCCTGATAGAAAGCAGTCAATTTAAGCTTACTTCATGCCAAAATCTATTTGTATTTTGTAAATCATTTTTCGTGAATACAGTCTAGAGGATCTCGAGGAAGTGTGTGGGTGGGGGTGGGTGCCTGCATCAGTTGCATTTTCTATCTCCCACATCTGCATTGAGGAGAGCCCTTGGTGTGCCTGGGAAGTGGGGCAGGGCACACACAGCACTGGGATGGCACCTGGAAAATGGAGACTGCAGCAAGGGAATTTAGTGAGTGTGAAAGGTGCCAAATTGGGCATTCTGGAGTCATGAAGCCTCCTGTTTATCCACGGGGCACCAGCACAGGTGGCACTGAACATCACTGCCAAATGGCATCAGGGATGCCTCTGTCACCTTGATGTGGAGACAAGCCCAGGCCCTGTCATGCACTCACAGTGTCTGCCTGGGATTTTTCCTCCTTTTCTTTGCTTTTTTTTCTTTTTAGTGCTCTGCTCTGGTTGACAGGGAGGTGACTGCTCAAAGGCTGGGCCTGATCTCGGAGGCCTTTTCCAACCTCGTGGTTCTGTGATTCTGCTTCTGTTTGTTTTTAGAGGCTACTGATTGCCCTACTGATAGATAAATAGGGAAAGAGATGACAATGTCCATTAGAATGTTGGCACTCCCGAAAATATTTCTGCCCTGCTGCTCTGGTGGCAGCTGCCTTCCCACAGGGTCCAGTCTGGGACCCCTTGTCACCACTGTCCCAGCATGGCTGGTGTAAGGGGGGAAGGACATTTTCCTGTTGAGGGCTCCTATCCCTCCTGTTGAAGGATATTTCCCATGTCTTGATAGATGTCTGCATAGGAAAACCTAGTGGGCTGCAGAGTTTCTGGTTACGAGTGTGGAACTTAGTGCCTGATGCAGAAATGAGCTCCCCCTGCCCTGCGCAGGACAGGTGCTGGCTGGTGGGGTAACAAAAGTGAGTTCTGTGTGTTCACCAGGCAGGATAAAATCATGAACACAGGGTGAGCTCTGTGTGTTCACCAGGACAGGATAAAATCACAGGTGAGCTCTGTGTGTTCACCAGGACAGGACAAAATCATGAACACAGGGTGAACTCTGTGTGTTCACCAGGACAGGACAAAATCATGAACACACCTGGCCAGGTCTGCATTTTAGCCCCCCAAAGCTCCTCTGGCACAAATGTGTGTGTGTGTAACTGATCCCTGTGCTCCCAAAAACACTGCTCCTATCCTTCCCAACCTGCAGCCACAGGAACAGCCCACACAGAGCTGTCCTGCCCTGGAATATTCCCATTAAAAGCTGGATAAGGGGGCTGCAGAGTGGCACCGAGGTGCTCCAACAGCTGTCCAGATGAGCAGGATCCCTGTGCTCCTGCAGGTGACAGCAGGATGGCTGGAGAGGAGAAGGCTGTGTGCTCCTGGCAGGGATGAGCAGCACCAGGAGCCCCAATGATCCAGGGCAGTGGCCTGAGGAAGTCCTTGGAGTGTGGTTTCCTTTATCACTTTTACTGGGCTGCCCTTTGGGGATGAGTTACGACCTGCTGGTTTGATCTTTTGCATTGTGCACGGGGTTATTGCACCTTTTAGTTCCTGACAACAGTAGTAAAGCTGCCAAGTATTACTTAAAGTGTGGGAATGTTTATAAGAGCTCAGCAAAGGAGAGTGCCTGGTGCTCAGAGGGCTGGGGGAGCAGCAAAGGGGGTGCTGGGTGAGCCCCTCCTTGGCAATGACCTCTGCCAGCTGCTGCAAGGAGCCTTTATCAGAACCCCAGGGCCAGGAGCAATGGAAATCCTGAAAAGCACAATTCCAGGCTCTGTCTGTGCTGGTTTTTAAGGAGAACCTCGTGTGATTCTCTATATTCCTGTATGTTACCATCTGCAGATGAAATCCCAAAGCATGTTTGTTCTGAACGTGAAATTTTTGCTTTTTGACAGTGTTCTAATGGAATCATAGTTCAAAATATTCCGTGAAAACATTACACTCCCCCATCATTAAGGTGAATTTTGTTTGCATGCTCTTTTCCCAGAACACTGATGTTAATTTTTGCTTAACTTTAGTCTTACAAGGTATGAAGCAATTTAACAGACTGGGTAACCTTTCATTAAAGTTCAGTGCAGTACTTAAGCATGTTGGGTGCATTAATTGTTAGCTGACAGCTATTATTTCTGCGAAACCCTTTTGTAGGAAAAATTTCTGCTTGATGGATTGGATTTCACAGAATTTGCATTTCACTGAGCCAGAGTTAGCTGGTACTCAGAGCTACAGCAGATATTTAAATTGGAAAACAATCATTCTTTAAATTATTGTTAAATATCTGTTCACACTATGAAACTTGTTTGGGATAAACTTGATTATGGAGCTCCTATCCCTGCAGCGCTGGATTTGACAGATTATTGTAACAAAACTGGGGTTTAATACAGATAGAAGTGAGGTCTGCAGCCAGTCCTGAGTGCTGGCACAAGGGAACCCAGGACAATCAGCACTTTGGGGTGGGTTTGGGTGTGTTTCCAGGGCAATCAGCACTTTGGGGTGGTTTTAGGAGTGTTTCAGGGCAATCGGCACTTTGGGGTGGGTTTGGGTGCGTTTCAGAGCAGGCAGGTGCGTGCATTTCCCGAGGATGCTGTGTGCCGCAGGGTGAGCAGCTCTGCCGTGCCGGGAGCGGGGCATTGCTCAGGTAATGAACTCGGGAGGCTCTCATGGAGTCACAGAGTTCTCCTGGCTGCTGACTTTGCAACGACCCCTGCACGGAGCAGCCTGAGCTCTGCGCCAGCCCCAGGGGCAGGGGAGCATCAGGGAAACTCACTGGAGTAGCACCAGGAGCAGGGGAGCATCAGGGGTTCCCGTTACTCACTGGAGTAGCACCAGCATCAGGAGTTCCAGTTTACTCACTGGACTAGGACCAGCATCAGGGGACCATCAGGGGTCCCAGTTTACTCACTGGGGTGGCACCAGGAGCAGAGGAACATCAGGGATTCCCAGTTACTCACTGGAGTAGCATCAGGGGTTCCAGTTTACTCACTGGAGTAGCACCAGGGACAGGGGTCCCAGTTACTCACTGGAGTAGCAGCAGGAGCAGGGGTTCCCAGTTTACTCACTGGAGTAGCAGCAGGGACAGGGGTTCCCAGTTACTCACTGGAGTAGCAGCAGGAGCAGAGATTCCCAGTTACTCACTGGAGTAGCAGCAGCACAGAGCAGACACTGGGAAAGGAGTGGGAAGTCCCAGTCTCTGCAGAACGAGGATGAGGAGGAGCTGGCAGGGATGAAGGGGGGTGAAGCACCTTGGGAAGAGCACGAACTCCGTGTTTCAGCCAGTTGGTTCCAGTGCTCCAGCAGAGCAGCTGGCAGCGGCTGGGGTAAAAATAAGAATTAAAAAAGGCCAAGCTCACACGCACAGCAAATGGGGATCCACCAGCCTGGAGCACCTGGCTGATCTGTCAGCTGCAGGGAAGGTGCTCAGAGGGCTGGGGACCAAGAGGAAACCAAATCCAACAAAGAGGATGGGCTGAGCTGAGGGAGGAACTGCAGAGCACAAAACATTCCCAAATTGAGAAGATCAAGTAACACGGGGACATTTATCTAAAAGTGAGGAGCGCTACATCTGTGTTGTTGTATATACTCTGGTTTTATCAGTGATCCACCAGCATTAGGAGCAGTTGAATTTATTTATTTTTTTAATACACATCTGTGTATTATAAAATACACAGATGTATACACTATTATAAACTATTATAACAATAGTTGTGATCTCTCTGATCACAGCCCCATCCATTCCATCATCCTTCCTGGCTGCCAATACATTCTTTACATTCAGATACAGAAATCCAGGAACATGCTTCTGAACAGTCATCACCATAACTATACAAGTAACAGCACCAATACTGTATTATTTTATATATTTTTAAAGTGGTTAAAAATGTAACACCATTTTCCAGTAATGATTGAATAAATTAATATTTTTTTGATTATGGTAAAGATCTGAGTAAAAGTTGAGTCATGGTTCTCTATCACTAAATCAATTACGTGCTGTAATTTGGTAAATTTAGCTGACTTTACCCACTAATCTGGGATGCTTTATTAAATACAGAAGAGTAACAAGAAATTCCTTAGATCATCAGTATTATCTCATCAGGAGTGGAAGAGAATGTTACCTCCCTCCAAATCCTAGAAATCTGATGGGGAAAGGAGAGACACAGACAGAAAAGTGAGTTAATTATTCAAGAAGGAGTTTCCTCTTCAGCAAATTCCTCTCTCAGCTCAGCCAAACCTTGTCATTCCAGGGCTTCTAATTTTAGGAACATTTGGATAGCAGGTCAGAACTTCAACATTTCCCTACAGAGTCCATGGCACAGACAATGCTCAAGTATTTTCACTTCTCTGTTAGTTAAGGTTTCATCAGTGTCTCATGGTGAGACCCCACAACCCCAAGTCCTTTCTGTGCTCTCTTCCTTCAAAAATGTTCTTCATTTCTGTGCTCAAGCAGGGAGAAAGGAGGAATAACTCAATAACGCTGCAATTTGAGCAGCATCCACCCCTCTGTCCTTTCCATTCCCAGGGGTCCATTATCCCCCAGGTCCCCTGCATCTGTCACAGGATGGGAAGGAGCCCCCAGGGTGGAGCTCAATCAATACCCTGACCTTCAGCAAAATCCTTTGTTTGGATCAAGTAGACAATGAAACAAAAATATTACATGGAAAAATAGGATTTTCATGATAGGATACAGAATCCATGGATGCTACATTTGGGCAAAATGCTTGGGAAATGGAGGCTGTGGGGTGGAAAACATGGAAATGTGAGTTATTGCCATCCAAATTACTCCTGACCTGTGGTGTTTGTGAGAGAGGGGCTGAGATCAGTCACATTTCACCCAAACACAGGCAGGGATTTGTGCAAGGTGTAAGATCCGGTAGAAAAATGGAAATAAAAAGGAAGCAGAGCTCATTTGGGGAATCTTCATTACCGGGTGTGGCAGAAGAGGAAAAGCAGGAAGATCTGCGAGGGGATCACGTGAGGCAGAGCTTGAGAGATCAATTTTACGTTGGTTAAAGCAGAAAATTGGCCACATTTTCATAAGGGAATTGCCATAATTGTGTTCTCATGTTTTTAAAATGAAGCATTCCCCAGGGCAGTGAAGGATGGGGAAAATGTCTCAGTTGAAGTGCTGGGGTTTAAAAAAACAAAAAGTGTGTTGGTCGCTTGTGTGGTGCTCTGAGAGGACCTGAGACAAAAATATGTTCTTGGGGTGTGCAACACACCTTGTGATGCTACTGGACTGGTTGGAAATGTGGAAAAACATGAGCAGGAATGTTAGCAAGCAGTTTGTTTGGGGTTTTTTTAGTGAAAATTGTATTTTGATTCAAAGTTTTGGAGCAATTCTATAAAAGAAAAGCATTAAGTCTTCAAAATTTCTGCTGAAACTAAATGTCTTCTGGAAATGTTCTAGGAGTGGCTTACAGGGATGCTTAGGACAACAGGGTAACTCCTCCAACAGCTTTAAAAATAGAGGAGTTAAAGGGAAACATGCTCAGTTCACAGCCTGATACCTTGATGGATATAATTTATTTCTTAATTTAACCCATATTTCCAAATGAGGCAGCTTCTTGCTCAAATAGTGTTTCTATATCAAAGTATCTGTGCTTTAGTCTACCTTATTTGTAAATTGGGTAGGGAAATGCAAAATTCATGATCCCAGCTGTGTGGCCACTTTTCCTGCAGAAAGGTGTTTGAAGAAAATTTTACATTATTAAATACAAAAGTCATATTTGGGAAGATCTATCCTGGTTAACTTTCCTTTTGAGTTCTTTATGAACTCTGGTACTTTTTACATACTCAGGTCTAACAAGAGATGACCAAAGCATTCCACCTCCAACTTGTTTTATTATTAATTTTTCCAACAAAGGGCAGAGGAAAAGAAGAATTTATAAAATGTGAGAAGCTTCTTGAAAGGAAATAGATAAATGGGAAATATATCCATTTTCCCCTGCTTTTATCATCTCAGATTCTAGAGACAGCTTGCATTCTTCATTGACAAACAGAGAGCCACTCCAGGAGTGTAATCATAGTAAAATTCACAGCTAGGGTAATGTACAACTGGAATTGTGTCTGGAGGAACCGAGGTATGCCTTGGAGGAATGCATTGGATGCTATGGTTAATTAACTAATTTACTCAATCAAGTTTAACAGTGGTTTTAACTTTAATGGCACCATTACATTTTAATATGAAAATAACAGGCTGGGTTCCTGCGCTGCCTGCAGCCCTCCCCTCTGCAGCATCCCCTGCACAACTGGGTTTTGATTTGTGAGCTCCTCAGCCTGCTGCCCTGCCACCCCCCAGTGCCAGCGTGGGCAGGAGCCCTGTCCGTGCCCCCCTGCCCACCCAGCCCATCCCCAGAAGCAGGGCTCGCACACTGCAGAGCCCGGCCAGGCTCTTGTGCTGTCTGAGGGCTGTTCTCAGAGACTGGAGCTGCTGCTCCTGCCTGCCACGGTACCAGCTGTGGGTTTCTCTGGGGCTGGACTGAAGGCATTTGGGACAGTAGTTCATGTTCACACTCAGGTGTTTATCATTCCTTATCAGTAAAACAGTCTCACTGCTGGGAGTTCTGCAGCTTTTCATTAGAAGGCACAAAATGGCAACAATCTCTTGGTACAAGGGCTTTTAAGACTAAACTATCCAATTAAGAGCTGACACCTGGATTATTTCCCTTTTAACCCAATAACTGATCCCACAGAGCTGCAATGGGGACTTTTCTGCCCATTACAAAATGCCACCCAAACCCATGGAGAAGAAGAATGAAGAAGAAACCCAGGACGGCACCCTGTGCCCTCCATCTTGCTTCCATCCACAACATACTAAAAATCCCAAAACCTCAATTTCTCACCCAGTGACACACCTACACTGCTCTCTATAATCTATTTCACACTTTTGTGGATTCCAATCTATCTTGAAGTTTAGGAAACTTACAGCTCTCCCTACCAATGGGCTGCTGGGGGTAAAATAGAAAAAGCCTCAGTTTCATGTTTGGGTTTATTTGATAGCAAACCCTTTAAAATACGGTCACCCAGAATGTGTTGACCATTTTTGTGAGGATTTGGCCTGGGAAGTCCATGTGGCTTCCACAAGGCCCAGACATGCAGTTGGATGGCTGGCACAGCTGAGAGAGCTCTGTTCCTTCCTGGCAGAAAATATCTGAGTGCTTAGACACAGAATCCCAGAGCCACAGAGTGGGGAACAAAATCTCCAAGGTCACAGAGTCCAAGCTGTGCCCAATCCCAAATTTGTCACCAGCCCAGAGCTCTGAGTGCCACATCCTGGGACAGCTCCAGGATGGGCACCCCAACCCTCCCTGGGCAGTTCCAGTCCCTGACCCCCCTTTCCATGGGGAAATTCCAACTTGAACCTCCCCTGGCCCAGCCTGAGCAGTTCCCTCTCCTCCTGTCCCTGTCCCCTGGGGGCAGAGAGCAATCCCCACTTTGCTATGACCCCAGATGTCCCCTGGCCAGCACAGAGCAGGGGCAGAGCCCCTGGGGCAGTCCCCAAGGGTCACAGCCACCAGACCAGGAGGAGGGCTGGGAGCAGCAGCTGGAAAAGGCAGGGGCACAGCAAACCTGGCTGTGGGTACCACATCCACTGATAATAGATTTCACCTGATGGTGGCAAGGCACAGTAAATCACTGCTAAACACTTCTGTGTGATTTTATAGAGAATTTTTATTATCATCGGGTACAAAGGCCGTACTTTGGAGATTAACTGGGAAAAGTTTCACAAGACAGTGGAGATAATGAATCACAAATTCCATGAGGGCGAACCTCCCGTGCTGAATCCCAGTGCAGCTGTCTCATATTTGCTCCGTGTGCATTTTGCTACTAGTAATTTTGTCATCAATTTTCATATTTTGTTTAAACATATTTGTCTTTTGGACAAGATAGGTCATATTTCACCCATTTGATGAATTTTCTCCTTGGTCCAGTTTTACAGGATTTGCACTTAATTAATTGCACAACCTTTAATTCGACAGACTGTTTTTAATGGCTGTGTAGTTTCAAATGCATATACAGGGGGAAATTTCAAAAAGTAATTGTTTTTATGTCACTACCATTGAAAGTTGCAATTATTAAAATACACAGATAATGGCAGAGAATTCCTTAGCTGATGATATTAAACATGCACAAGTTTTTAATGCAGATCTTTAGGAGGTTTCATGGAATTTGGGGTATGACCTCTGTATAGGAATATTCATATACAGCCCCTGAAACTTTGTGCAAACTCACAGATTCCACTTGGCAGATTTTGCCATGTGTGCTTTTGGCAAGATGAGCCTCGATTTCAATTTTTTTCCCAGAATTGTGCTGCAATTCCACTAAGAATGGGTGATGGGACTGCTTGATCAGGCTGTGCTTCAAAGTGCTAAACAAATTTCCTGCTTCCAAAGCTCGGGCAAGCGCAGGGAAGGGAAGCCCACCTTTTCCTGGAGAGCTCAGCACTGACAGCCTCGGCTCCCTTCAAAGCTTCCTTGGTTCTTAGCAGGCTGAAGGAGAGGCCGGCTCACCCTGCTGCCTGCAAATGTGCCCATCAAACGTGTTTGTCAAGCACCAGGCTCCGCCACGCCTGGGGAAAGGCAGACAGGAAGGAGTAGGCAAAGGTCAGTCCTTGTCAGCTCTCTGTAAATGTAATTGTCCTGGCAGCTTGGGAGGCTGCCGCGTTCCCTAGCAACTTTGGGTGTGCAGGAAGAGTTAAATACACATTGCTCAGGGATGCCTTTTTAACTAATTTTGGCAATAGGTATTTTTTTGTGTGTGATTTCGTTTTATTTATTTGCCTCTGTGTATGTTTGGAGGTTTGTGGGCATAAGCTGCAGGCTCCCATCAGCAATTGTGTAAGGCTTCAAAAACGAAATCTGTTCCTGAGGACTCACTGACTTCTGAGTTGGAGGATAATCATGATAATTAATCCAGATCCTGGCTTCCTTTGTTATGTGGCTCTGAACAAATGTCATTTGTGAAACAAATTCCACAGAGCCCCAGGTTTTGGTGTTGGTAGAGGTGAGCTGGCACCAGGATCTGACCTGGTATCACAGAGTGCTCCGGGAGATCTTTTATGCTGATGGTGATTACATGGGGAACTTTTAAAGTATGTATTTCTCAAATTCCTCCTGCTAATGACAGCCAAGAGAGCAGTGATTTTAAGGCAGATTTTTGCTCAGAGGAGTGAATTCAGGGATTCAGCCAAGGCATTCGACTCCAGTGCGATTTCTGTGGCTCTGAGAGAGCTGACGAGGCCACTGGCAGGTGACAGGAGGTGTCTGCAGCTGGGACCTCAGGGCTCCAGAAGGGGAAACCAGGAGATTTAAGTGAGCAGGCTGGGCTGTGTGAGGCCTTCTGCTGATTTTTCACACTGCCATCAGCTCCCACAGCCTTTTGAAATGCGCTCACAGCAGACCTGACTCAGGGGGATTTGTGGACCCAGAGCATCCTCCAGCTCCGGTTTCACAGCCTGTGGCAGAGCAGCACATCCTGCAACCCTCCAGGGCTGGCACCAGGGACTCAGGATGCTGCTCCTGGCCCCAGGCAGAGTTTGCTGGGTTTGCTCCTTGTAAAGATTTACAGCAACTTCATGACTCCTTAGCAGAAAGAGTCATAAAGGAGGAGCTGGGATTCAGGCTGTGTCCTGGTGAGATTCTCATCTTTGTTCCTTGCAGATGTTAAGTCACTTTGAGATGCAAGTCATTTCTTTGAAAAAGCTTTCTTTGGGGCTGAAATGTAATGGCAGGAAATTAGCTGTTAATCCTGTCTGTTCTTGGACAGACCAGACATGCATAATAAACTCCCCCTTGCCTCCTCCTGCCTGCCCAGTGATTCAGTTTGACCTGAAAGCAAACATTTTCTTCCAAAAAGACAATGTTTATGAGGTGCAGCCCCAGCCTGGCTCTGATGATTAGAGACACATGGATCAACCTGTGTGGAAGCTGGGATGGCTGTTTGAAAGGAGCTGCTCAGGAGGGCTGAGATCACCAACCCTGTGAGAATCCAACCAGCAGCGCCAGCCTCACGTGTTCCAAACCTGCATCCAGGCTCCCAAACCTGCATCCAGACTCCCAAACCTGCATCCAAACTCACTCCCAAACCTGCATCCAGACTCACTCCCAAACCTGCATCCAGACTCCCAAACCTGCATCCAGACTCCCAAACCTGCATCCAGACTCCCAAACCTGCATCCAGACTCACTCCCAAACCTGCATCTAAACTCCCAAACCTGCATCCAGACTCCCAAACCTGCATCCAGACTCCCTCTCAAACCTGCATCCAAACTCACTCTCAAACCTGCATCTAAACTCCCAAACCTGCATCCAAGCTCCCAAACCTGCATCCAGACTCCCAAAGCTGCATCCAAACTCCCAAACCTGCATCCAAATTCCCAAACCTGCATCCAAACTCACTCCCAAACCTGCATCCAGACTCCCAAACCTGCATCCAAATTCACAAACCTGCATCCAAACTCACTCCCAAAGCTGCATCCAGACTCCCAAAGCTGCTGGGTAGCCCTTGCTCCTGAGGAGCAGAAGGCAGCAGAGCTCAGGGATTTGTCTGGGAAGGAGCCACATCCCACCCCTGTCCCTGATTCCTCCTGCTCAGGGGCTCTGGGAGAGCCTTTGTTCCTCTCCTGATTCCATCTGCTGGTGAATTTAGAATCACAGAAGGATCCAGCCCCAAACCCCCACCCTGTGCATCCCTGGCAGTGGTGCCCAAACTCTCCTGGAGCTCCTGAGGGTTGGCAGCAGTGCCCAGTCCCATGGAGCCTGGTCAGGGCCCCAGCACACTGGGGAAAGAGCCTTTCCCTGAATCCCCCCCAAATCCCCCTGGCCCAGCTCCAGCCCTTCCCTGGCTCCTCCTGGGGTGAATCCAGCCCCACAAACCCCTCAGGGAGGCCCTGGGCACTGTTCCCATGGTGGGCACGGGTGCCAGGGTGGCTGTGGGGTGTTGCTGTCACCCATGCACGAGGTGCTCCCTCTCTCCTCTCGTGCTTTGTGCCTTATTCCTGCCCTCCCTTATCTCTAAAAATAGCAGTGCTGCAACATCTGCTTATTTAAGTAGTTCCATTTGGTCCTAAATCCATCAGGTTCTTGTAAAAAGGACTTTAATAGGTCATTTTTCGAGTGAATGGCTGGGAGTTACTTGAACTCCTCAGGCTGGGAAATAGCATTACATACTTCTCTGTTGCATTGATTAATTTTTTTTTTTTTTAAAGAATAAGCTGTTTTGAAATTTTAGTTAAACCAAAAGGAATTGAAGTGAAATTCATATGCCAGGCAGCGGCCTTGTGAAATGTAAACTGAGTTATAAACCTATAGAAAATGGATTTTATTATGGAAATGTAAACTGTCCCCTAAGCATAGCAGAGGGAGGTGATGCTGTAACAACATACAAGTAAGTAATAAACAATAGCCAGTATTATATCAGATGGCTGGGTACAGCTAGAAATGTATCTGTTTGGGTGTTGAATTATCCCCAAATTTGAATTATGGGCATATAATTCAAATTATCCCCTTCCAGCCATATAAAGTCTGACAGACATATTTTTTTAATATACTTCTTGTGCTGTTTTGCATTATGTCACATCCTCCAGTGTTAAAACCACAGCTCTCCTAACATGATTCATCAGAAATCAGGAGGGAAAAAGAGTTGAGATCTGATATAGTGAGTACTCTTAAATTACAGAGCAGCTTGGAGTGCAGTGTGAGACAGGGGCAGGGTGAATAAGTGTGTCTGAGGCTGTCATGTCCATGAACTGGGAAACTCACTGGCTCACTGAATCATTTCCTGGTCCTCCTGCTCATCCATCGACACCCAGAGAGCCAGGCTGGGCTTGCTGAGATGAAAGCCAGAGTAATTCAGAGCCAGCTGTAATTCTTTATAAAACATACACCAAGTATTTTTGTTGACTCCTGCATGACATTTCCAAGGTGGCTGGGAAGCCAGGCCATTTGTTACCCGGGATCCAGATCAATAGCAAGCACAGAGGAAAACAAGTCAAGTTAACATCCAGTGGGGAGGACAGGACACCTTCCAAGTTTGCACATCTCAGCTGAGCTCAGTGCACGTGTCAGGGGAACATCCTGTTCTCCACAGCAGCATCTGCAGTCACTGAGAAATATGAAGCATGAGGAAAAGCTACTGCCTTACAAATCTGTAATTGTCAGAATTGACCAGTGACTAGAGCAGAGCTTTGCTTACCCTTTTCTCCCCCTTTTCCTTCTGTAGCTTTCCTGTCTGATCAGTGGCTCATTTTTGTAATGCAGATTACACAAATATATAGTGCTCTGGCACACCTGAATTCCCCCTTTCACTATTGCCAGCTCCTTTATCACCCCCAAATTACTACATTTTACCATAGAGAGAACATAATCCATCCAAAAAACCTAAATACGCATTTTTTGTCAGACACGATCTGTCCAAGATGAAAATAATTTTCTGTATTGGTTCTCAAATAATCTTGATCAAATTTCATCATAAAGGCTCTCAATGACTTCAGGGGCTTGAGGGACTGAAAGTTCTCAGGGGGTCTGGGCTCATGTTTCACAGTCTGATTTGAAAGCTAACTTTTCAAACATCCCTTGTTTGATTCAGAACCTTGTACAGACTCAGGACTTTCTTCATCTCATTTTAAGGATCAAGTGTATTCCCCCTTGTATTTTGGATGCTGTCCTAGCTCAGGGAAGTTTATAACCAGGCTTTTAGAGTGCCCTATATTAAAAGATAGAAGGGTAAAAAAATTGCACCTCATAGGTTTGTCCACGAAAACGGTTCCTGGCTAAGATTTAAAAGAATTAACACATCACCTGGACTTTGCATGTGAAGCTTTAACTTTTTGATAAACAGCAAACTCATCTCCTGCTGTGCCAGCTATTTTTAACCCACCTTGTGAGTATGCTTTTTTTATTGCTTTATACAGCATATCTGATTCTCTCTAAAGCACAAACTAAAAAATCTATCGGGCTGTCATTTGCTGCAGAGTGCCATCTATCATCATGCAGCTTGGCAGCTGTAGTGCTGGGAGGGAGGGGGGCCGGGGCAGGAGGCACGCTCAAGGACTTTCACATGTAACACCAAAAAAAAACCCCTTGTCACAATTATTTATGGCTCTTGCTGGGGCACATAATAGGACACATAAAACCTGTGTTTGGTGCGGAGCAGCCTCGCAGCCCCGAGCCGGGCGCAGGCAGTTCTGCTTCACACACACATTTCCTGAACATTGTTCATTTCCTGAACAATGCCGAGCGCCCGGGCAGTGACAGTGACAAATTCTGGAGGCTCTGGCTGCAGCTCTGCAGGCTGGCAGGGAGCAGGGGTGTCAGTAATGCAGGAAGGCTGCCAGTGACACCCAAACGCCACCATGGCTCTTCCCCGTGCTCCCCGCCACGCTTTCCTTCTGAAGCTGCAGGGAAGTTCTTGAGAAGAAAGTGGCAGAGGAACCTGTGCCAAGAAACAATTCCTCCTCATTTGATCCTCTGTGCAGTTTGGTTACTCCAATTCTGCTGTTGCAGAGCGTTCCCATGAATATTCAGCAGTTTCTGTGAGTGTTACGCGGTGTGAGGGGTTTGTGGGGTCTGTGGTGGCAGCTCTCTGTGGCCCTGCTGAGCGCTGTCCCCCTGCTTCAGGTGCCACTGATGGATTGATTTCTGGCTGCTCCTCTCGGAGCCGTGGAGAGCTGTGCTGCTGAGGAAACCAGGGTTTGGTAATTAAACATAAAACTCGGGTCCCATCCAATAAATTGTCGCGCTTGCAGTTTCTGCAGAAAGAGCATGGACAGATATTAACCTTGATGTCCCCATTAAAGTCCTCTGATACACTTTTTATTCCCCATATCTCATAGCATTTCTGAGCTCCAGTGTTAAGCACCAGACTCTTTAATTAGCACAAGAGAGGCCAGGATAGGTTTGCTCCTCTGTTTTGAAGGGACCATCCACAAAAACACCAAGAATATAAATTAAACAGAAGCACCTTGAGCACAAGGTATGTCACTTCTCTCAAGGAGCCACAGACAGCACTGAGGTACACACAGTAACTGTGCCTAAACCCTATTAATACATCAGGGTTACTTTATTTAAGTGCAATGAACCTGCCCTCTTCCTGCAGGAAGGAAGGTGGTGGCTTTGGGACAGCATCAAATGACAGAACATGCCTAGGAAAAAAAAACAAACCTGAAAGCCCAAGTTAGCAAGAGTTGAACTGTAATTTTTTATGTGGTTTTTCTGTTGAACTAAGTGACAGAAGTTCACTCAAGCTTGCTTCTCGCTGTTCCCAGAGCAGTTCCTGCAGGGCAGAAGTGCTCCTGCAGGAGGCAGGGCTGGTTTAGGGCCTTGCTTTCCCCCTCCAAGCTCCCCCAACCCCAATTCTCTGCAGCAGAGCTCCTGCAGGACAGAGGGGCTCTGGGCACGTGGCAACTGGAGCAGCTCAGTGCTCTTTATCTGCACCCTCGGAGTCCCAGCCCTTTTCTCCTCGTGGCTTCTTCCATCACAGCCTGAGGGGGACAAAGCAATGGCTTTTTGGGGTATTTGGGGAAAAGCACAAATACTGTGAGGTTTTGGAGGGTTTACATTTGATAGATCTGTAGAGTAGCTAGAGAAACTATGACAGTGCTCCTCAGTGTGGTTCATCTGGTGGAGTTGATCTTATTCTCCATTGAATTTATTGCCCAGTCATATGGAGATGGTTTGGTTGGTTTGTACCATGGTGATACCACAATTTACAGAATGCATGACTGGTGCAGCCTTCAAACAGGTGCATTTGGAACCTCCCACTCCCAAAAAAGTCTGCCCAAGAAAGTTCTTTCCAATGCTAATATAAGAATCCTAGGAAAGCAGAGGGGAGGGGAGCTGCAGTGGATACAGAAAGTGTAGACTTGATCATTTCCTTACCAACTGTTCTTAATAATTGTGCTCAAAAGTTCAGGGTGTATTTTTACATTTCTGATTTTCTGAGTGTGCTTAGAAACTGCTTTGCCCACTCTGAGGCTGTAAATTACCAAGTAATTAGTATTAGAAGGTAAAAATATCATTTAAGGTTTACATTGATGTGAAAAAATCCAAAATGCCCCATCTATTCTGCTGCCACCTGAGTGCCGAACATCAGGTTTCCAACAAGTAAAAAGTGCATTCTTGTAAAAGAATTTTACATTATTTCCAATTTTTAGAAGACAAAATATTTTTATTATACAAATACTTTTAACTCTTTGCCACCTACTGACTCTGACACAATCAGAGCTTTTCCATGAGTCAGCACACCGTGTTTCCAGATGGGTCGGGTTTTTTTCCAAACCAATCCTTCATAAACTTCCAGCCCATTTGGGGTTTAAATCCTTGCAGTGCCACCCCACGTTGTTCCTGACACCAGTTTAGTGAGATGTGGCAAACATGCAGCTACCAAGGAAATAGTTTCCTTAGCAACGAGGAGCTGCTGACACCACTCCCCACGAGCCCACTCCAATCCCACTTGCTGGGGCGGCTGTTCCTGGGTTCTGGCTGCTCTTTGCAGCTGCACAAAGCAGATGTTGAGGCCCAAACTGTGCTCTCACCATCTTCATGAGAGGAGGAGCCCATGGGCAGCCACCTGCAGCATCCAAACTCTGGGATTTAGCACGGCACAAACCAGCCACGGTGCAAGTCTGAGCTTAGCAAGGCTCCTGTGGCTGTAAGCTGAGCCCAGCTGACACATCCAGCATTCAACAGAGCTCAGTATAAAGCAATGGGAGCAAAAAGTCCTGGTGGCACTGCTGACACAGTTTTGTGGTCAGAGGTATTCATGTGCTGCTGATGTAAGGGCCTGTGGAAATGCAACGTTAAGTTTAAGGCTGATAAAAATAAAATAAACATTCCCCAATCCCAAATGGGAATAGTTGCATCCAACTCACCCTCAGGGAAAATAGCAACAAAAATGTTGGCTTTGGCAGGGGAGGGAAAGGCCGAACCTGTTTCAGTGGAATTTTGGTTAAAAAGTCCCATACAAGTTCCACCAAAGCAATTTCACCAGGACATTCCTTGTTGGCTGAATTTAGGTGATATCCTGGCTCTGCTTTCCTGCTTTGGCACCAATATGTCAGGGATGGCCCAGTGCTAATGGCTGCACCCTGAGCCCAGAGGATATTTGGAACAAATCCCTGCTCTGCCACATTTCCCTGCGCAGGTCCCCAGGGACTCAAATTCCCAAAGGGATCAGAATATTCCCAGTTTGGGACAATCCCCAGGAGACCCTTGATGAGAGATGATCTGGGAGAAGTGCTAAATGCTGATTTAACTCTCAAAATGAGATCTCCTTGAATTGTTCCCTGATAGCACCCAAATTTAAATAGCAGTTTTGCTGTTGCTTAAAAGATGTGAAGTTTCATTAAATATTTGTTCTTAAAACAAAAAAAAAGGAATGAAAGGAGTTTTTTGCCATACTGTACATAAAAAAGCAGCACAGACATGCTAAATATATAATATTTAATATAAATTTAATAATATATAAATTAATATGACTTCCAAATAGCATCTAGGTAAAATTCAGTGGCTTCTCTCTGCCAGTTTTTAAGATTTGGGGCAAATTTTGAATGAAAGTCTCTCTTGAAACAGGCAGCAGTACCCACACAGTGTTAAAAAATGCTGTTAGATTTATTTTCACTGTAATTGGTTAATTAACACTCTACAACAAAAGGAGAACATTGCAGAGGTGAAAAAAATATCTGTTCTATTTCAAACATGAGAATCAGCAGAAAGTCTTTGGAATCAATAAGAATCTTTATGATAGTTTGGATGTAAAGATCTGATTTTGAAATTAAAGCCCTTTTTGCTTGCACATAAATAAATGTAGAAGTTACTGCACAAATATCTCAAGAAATACGTTTGAGGTCATTAATATTTGCTGGAATTAAATTATTAGTTTGCCTTTAGCCCCACTGAGCTGAACTCTAGATAGATCTTGCTTTGTGCTGAACTCTAGGAAATAATGTTCTTCCAAAAAAAATTAATATAACTGTAAAAAATTGTGCATCTTGAGGACCTGGAATCACCTGCTTTTGGGACTGTTTTGTTGTGGTTTATTTCTGTATCCCTTTCAAACCTGCGCCATCTATTAAGGAACTTTCAGCTGCTGAAGTGCTGTAATTAAGTTGCTGTTTCAGCAGTTCCACATGGAGCCTCTCCCTCATTCTGAGTGGCTGTGATTTGATTATCTCTTCCCTGAACCCTGGCAATTCTGGATTTCCTTTTGTGTAATTAGATGGATTTGGTCTGAAAATCAACAGTATTTCCTAGCCACTGGGTTTAGAAATCCTTGCTAGAAAGAGCACTTGTGATAAAATGATTTTTTTTATTTTTATGCAAATTGCCAGTATTATAACCTGCCATATAACTTTAGCATCAGTTCTTCAATTTGAGGAAATGTTGATTTAAAGCACAGCTTAATACAATTTTTTTCAGTGAAGTGTAACAGTAAAAAACCCCAGAAAATTCCTTGTTTAAAATTATCACAATAGTTTGCCCAAAGACAGAGTTTCATTTTAAAAAGAAATTTAAAATTTTGAGCTGGGATAGTCTTTAAAAATATATATTAAAAAACTTCTCACTACCAAAGTCACATTTGTAAGTATTAAGTAATAATATTTATATTCATTGTATCTAAGTAATAAATATTAAATATTGAGAATATATTTGTAACTACAACAATGATATCTAATGCAGGGTCAGGTTTGGGGCTTACTTGATACATTTGTAATTTGACTTTTAGTAAAAAGAGCCAAGCTGGTTATACTGGGATACAAAAGATAATTAAAGCCTCATTTATTCCATAGTGCAATTTTCCCCAGAGTATCCACTAAAATATTCCTACAAACTCATCCTGTGGAATATTGGCTGCATCCTAAGCCTTGCTGGGTCCCTCCTGGTGGGGCAGCAGCTTCCAAACCTTTTTCCAGTCTCAGTCAACACCTGGATCAACATCTGTCCTTCCCTGGTATGGCTGTGAAAATGGGGTTCTGCATTGCTCCTGAATCCCTGGGGATCCATTCAATGCTCCCGAATCCCTGGTGATCCATTCCCTGCTCCTGAATCCCTGGTGATACCATCCCTTCCTCCTGAATCCCTGGTGATCCACCCTCTCCTCCTGAATCCCTGGTGATTCATACCCTCCTGAATTCCTGGTGATCCATCCATGGGGTCCCAGATCATTGGTGATCCATCCCCTCCCTCCCAAATCCCTGGTGATCCCATCCCCTGCTCCCAATCAATCCCTGTTGATCCCTGGTGCCTCTGTGGCTCCAGCTGGAGCAGCAGGGTCCCTCTCCCTTCCTGTGCTGTCTGTGCCAGCTCTGCCCATCCCAAACCCAGCCCAGAGCCAATTCCAGGGCAGCTCATCCCAAGGGCAGCTCCAAGGCCTGTCCCAGCGCTGCCAGTGTGGGGTCACACAGGGCTCATTTCCCACCGAGCTGGAAGGGGTTGACCCTGATCCTCCTGCAGCTCTCCCCAGCCCTCCCCTCCCTCACACTCAGCCCAGGTGAGACTGCTTTTCTTCCTGGAGACAGACATTTCAATTTCATTCTTTCCTCTCTGGTGGTTAACGATGCCAAAAAAGCAGCATTAGGGATACCTTAGGACTTCAGCTTTCCTGACACTTATTAAAAACTCCATGTGAGGACAGGGCTGCCTGTCGAGGTCGCTCAGGCAGAAGGGCTGTGGCACAGAGCCACAGGAAACTGGGCCACTAATGAACTCCTGGGATCCCTCCCGCTGCAGATGCTCCAAACTTCTCCAGCAGGTTAAAAAATGGGGTGGGAAAGGTTGTGCACTTTTCTGAAGTCTTTTCCAAGTGCTGGGGTGGAGGAGACATTGAATTTTGCAAGACCATGGGCTCCCCAGGGCCAAATTGTGCCAGGACAGGGAAGAGCAGCTGTCCAATCTGAGATCTGCAAGGGACACAGGGCAAGCCAGCGCATCCTCCTGCCTACAGCACAGAGCAGGGGATTTAGAGGGATTGATAGCGAAAATATTAATTATCCACCTGTGGGAGCTCTGCCAGGCTGGGCTTTGGAGTGAGCTCTGCCAGGCTGGGCTTTGGAGTGAGCTCTGCCAGGCTGGGAATTTGAGTGAGCTCTGCCAGGCTGGGCTTTGGAGTGAGCTCTTTCAGGCCTTTCAAGGCCAGGTTTGGACAGGGCTTTGAGCAACCCTGTCTAGTGAAGCACAGTCCCTGTGTTTGTTTTTCCTCATTCTGGAATGGTTTGGGTTGGAGGGACCTTAAATCCCACCCAGTGCCACCCTGCCATAGCAGGCACACCTTGCACTGTCCCAGCCCTTCCAGCCTGGCCTTGGGCACTTCCAGGGGCAGCCCCAGCTGCTCTGGGAATTCCAGCCCAGCCCCTCCCCACCCTCCCAGCCAGGAATTCTTTCCCAATATCTAATCCCTGTCCAACCTGGCCTCTTCCTGCAGCTCTTCTGCTCCATGCCCTGACTTGACTTCTCTGAATGTTAAATAAGACCCAGAAATGTCTGGAAAATTTCAGTAATTCTGTTTTAGTAGCAAATGAAAACTGAAGAGTCTTTGGACAAATTAGTGAGGTTGATCCCCACCATTGCATTAGGAAGTCTTCAGTGTACACTGAATTTCCTCTTATCCATATTTATATCTGCTGCTTGCTGTTCTGCTGATAAAAACACCAGCCTGATTTCAAGTGCTCTGCCCTGAGCAAACTGCACAGAAATAGGAACATTTCCTTAACACAACATCCCCTGACAGGCAAATGGTGGTACAGGACCAGCTCCCCTTTAGAGCAGGCATTGTCCAACACCAGAGGGTCACAAGAGATGAAATGCTGGGGAGCAGCAGCCTTGGGATGGTGGTGTGAGCTCCCACCAGCAGCCTGGAAAGCTGGGAAGGTCCAGTGACTCCTGGCTGGGAGCTGCTCCCTGTTTCTGAGGTTAATGAGAGGGGAATTAAGCACATTCACATGTGCTATCTCTGAGCTGCTTCTGTAAGAGCTGCTAATGTAGCACAGAAGTAATAAACCAATAAATTAAAGGTTCTTAATTATCATTAGAAAATATTGCTATCTTTAAATGCAGATGCAAACTAGGGAGAAAAGAAGTAAAGAACTTTCTGTTTTTAAATTAGCATGAATTAAGAAAAAACACAGCTCGGATTTTCATTCTGACTTGTTTTAACTGGGGAGATGCTGAATATGCAATGATTTTTTTTTTTTACATTAATAATAATAGGAAATGGTAGATAGTGGCATCTCAGCACAATTCTAATTTAATGAGAAACAATAAAATAGTTTTCCAAAGGGGCCTATTTAGGTCCAAGAAAGGGGGATATTAAACTTTCAAGATTTATTTTACTTTCTTTAAGGTGTGCTGATGTGCATTTTCTATGACTATATCCTATCTGCTGATTAGATCTTCTATAATTTCCGTGCTTGGAAAAGAGCTGATATTCTTTCAACAGGATAATGTTGAAAAGGTGTCAAGCAGGGCACCTCTTTTCTAATTGTGGTTGGGTCAATCTACATTGCAAAACATTTCCTTTGGGAAAAGAAAAAGGAAAAGGAAAAGGAGAAAAGGAAAAGGAGAAAAGGAAAAGGAAAAAGAAAAGGAAAAGGAAAAGGAAAAGGAAAAGGAAAAAAAAGGAAAAGGAAAAGGAAAAGGAAAAGGAAAAGGAAAAGGAAAAGGAAAAGGAAAAGGAAAAGGAGAGGAAAGGGAAAGAAGAGGAAATTCTTGATCCACTTGTGCAGGTCTGGATCTTGTGGAATTTAGAAAAGAAGGAGAATCATAAACATGGGAAATATCACAGAAGCTTCATGCCTTTGTCAGAAAAATTCCACCACAGTGTGAGACTCCTTGCAGGGGACAGGGAGAAGGGAACTGGAGTCACTGGGGGATGTTCCAGTGCCTGCAGGACAGACCTGAGCCATCACCTGCTGCATCAACTGTCTCACACTCTGATAGAAAGAAAAAAACTGATAACAGATTTTTTAGGATATTTTACTTTGTTAGAAATTCCTCTTATTTACCTGTTTTTCCTGATTCCTCTGCAGAAATTGGTTGTGTCTTGCACATAATTAATAATCTGTCTCACAGAGTGAGAGCTTTAGTTCTAAGCACACAACCCCAAGCTCTGCTCCCTGCAGTGTCTGGGAAGGGTTTTGGGGTGCCCTGCTGAGCCAGGTGCACTTGCTGCTATTTGGGCTTCAAAATATGGATTTACCCTAAGAACAGCAGGATAGGAGGGCAGCATCTGGGCAGTTTCAGGTTAATAAATTAAAGAATTATTTCAGGAACAGCAAGAATGCTGATTTTTGGATCATTCCTTACTGACTTTGTTTGCAGTGATCCTGTCACTGCCAATCCTTTGGGAGGCCGTTTTGGATAAATTTCAGCAGACACCATTATGATCAAAATATAACATATATTTGTACTTGAAGCACATAATTAACTGCTGGAATTCATATTTAAACCACGCTTTGCTCATTTCCGTTTTCTCTTATGTCTCTTTAGTTCTCTTTTTTTGTTGTTGTTGTTCCAAAGGTCTCTGTTGAAAAGCCCCTCTTCCCTGGGAAGGACACTTGCTGTAGAATCCTTTGTTAGGATAACAGGACCATCTGGTCCCATCCATCTCCCTCCAATTTGATGCTGGGTTAATTGCAGCCTGTCAGCAGGCGTGATTGACACCCTGTTTTCTCTGCTCACCAAGAGGAGTCTATTAACAATGCTGTTTGTCTGGATTCTGGGACATCTTTGCACAGCTGCTTGTGTGGGACCATCCACTCTGCCCAAGTTTTGCTCTCAGCCATTACAATGAAAATACATAAAAAGTAAATTAATCATAGCTGCGCTCAGATTTGGTGGCTAGGTGCAACCCAGTGCATTCTTCTCTAAAATGGAATAAGCTGGTTTGGAAACAGTAAATTAGGGGGTTCATTATTGCTTTAGCAGAACAACAATGGCATCTCTCCTCATCTTGTTGTTGTGCATTGTCCCTGCAGTGTGGCAGGAATTAATGGGCACAATTCCTCTGACTTCAACAGAGCTGTATTCATTTATCTTAGCCCCAGTTTGACCTCAAGTTGTAAAATACTTCATACAGAATGCATGAATGTCTCTGTAAATAAGCACTGAACAAACCTGGCAGGTGCTCGTGCAGCACAGGGTGTCACTGTCCCCATGCCACCAAACAGCACTGCCAGCTGTGAGCTGGCTCTGCTCCACTGTGCCTTTGGGATCTGTGTGCTTCACCCAAAGGATCCACGCTGGATCCTCCCCTCCTGTGAGGTCTCACTGGTGCCTTTTGGGACTACCCGAACACAGAGGCCAGACAGAGTTAAGGCAATAAAATGCAGTTTTTATTGCAGGGCCTTCAGGTACATTTCAGGCAGACAAAGCCCCCCAGGGGCTGCACCCAAAATGGATGACAGGTCATGGGTTTTAACACTTTTATAAGTTTGGTCCATGTGCATATTGGAGGTTCATCTTCCAATTACAGCTTCAGGCAATGAAGTCATTTACCCCCAGTTTGCTCCCCCAACTCCCTTTTGTTTAATCTCTGAGGCCTGAGGCAGTGAGGTGTCCTTGGTTCCCAGGCCTGGAGAGGAACTGTTGTGTCTGCCCAAAATGGGACAGCAGCAGCTCACACTGTGTGTGGAGTTTAGAGTTATACACTGAAGAACTGCAGGATTACAAGTGTATAAAAATATAAATGCTAAAATCCTACAGCATCCTCGCCACAATGCCCAAGGTTCCTGCCCCGTCCTGCTCCCACAGCACACGATTTCCAGCCCCTCCTCTGATGGACAGCCCAGATTCACTGCTTGCCATGAAAAGAAATGGCCCAACTAATTCATCACTTTAAGCAAAGCCAGTTTAACAACTCCACGGGTTTTACTGCTCAGACTCCTGCGAGCTTCAATTTGTTCTGCTTAAATCATTGGTGGGAAAGCCTCAGCCCGGCAGCCCGGCTGGCTCCTGGCTCTGCCAGCACAGCCCTGCCACCAGGGTTTGACACCAGGAGAGCACGTTTTGTGTCCCCTGACTCCTCCTCTCACATGTGCTGATGTTCAGCCCAGGGAACTCGTGTGTCACTCAGAAAATCCACTTTTCCTGAGGCTGCACTGACTGCAACTGCTGCAGGGACGCTGCAAATAAAGCACAAACAGGTAAAACAACCTGCAGCAGTCAGCAAGGTGCTCAACATTTAAAACAGACCAGTCCTCTGCCTGGCTGGGAATTCTACTCTGGAATACTGCCTGACTGCAATGTGTTTCTCTGGAGTGATTTGACTAAAATTTGATGTTTTCAAGGTTTGTTCAGAAAGGTCGGTGGGGTTTTTTTATGTCCAGTGTCATCTGGTCAAAGTAAGACAGAGCCTGACTTCAGAGCAGCTGAAAGCTCTTTAACAGCAGTTCTTGTGTTTGCACAAAAATATCTCCAAAGTTCCGGAGTGATCTCACACACAGCTCTGTGAAACCACAATGCAGGGAGCCCTGAGCACATCCCAGCAGGTGCCAACCTGAGCCAACACCTGACTGGGGAAAGAGCTTTTGTAACAGAATGGCAGAAGGAAAATCTTGGTGTTTCTTCTGCTTCAGAACAGAAAATTTTCTCACCAGCTCAATTTCTGATAATTTTTAATTTGTTATTCTTTTTTTGTGCTGTAATTCTCTACTTCCATAATTTCAGCGTGCTATTTATAGATCTCCAAATCCCAACTCCCTGGTACATGTGGCTGAGAAATACTTCCTTCTCTTCAGTGAATATTAGGCCTTTACATAACATATGTGCATATCACTTACTTGCTCTAAATTTGGTCTCATCTGCTTCCACTCTGAAAATGTTAATCTGTGAACCATTTCTCCAAAATTCTTTGTAGAGTTATTGGTGGTTGGCATTCCTATTGTGAGAGATCGAGGCACCAGTGTAGCTTTGTAATAGAAGTTGTAGATTTTGGGGGGGAAAAAGTGGAATTGCTTTGGAAGATGGCTCAGTGAGGAGCCCCAGTTTTGATTGTCACATCCTAAATGACAAACTAAGCTCCCAGTTGTGCTGTGAGTGGCGCTGGGATGGGGCTTTGCTCCCCTCTGAGGTTGGGTAACTGGCACATCCCCACGTGTGAGGGCATGTGAACACTGCAGTATCATCAAACCCCATTTCTAAGGAAATGACAATGCTTTCTGTTACTTTCATTGGGACTTTTACACGGCAGTTGCTCTAATTTGACGTAATTATATCTTTCGCTGGGTTTTATCCTCCTATTGTACAGATACTCATGTTTCCTCTGATGATAGTTTTGATTGCAGCTCCTGGTTTTCTTATGGAGAAATTAATTGCTCACCTTGCAGCACCTCCAGAGGTGTGACCCCCTCAGATCCTTGCTGGATATTTTTCCATCTCAGGCTCCTCACTGATGAAGCAGGGAGATGCCTAAACATTTCTATTCACACTCCCTCTGTCCCCTACTGGATTTTGCAATTGTCATGAGAATAGTAGTTCCTTGAATTAATCTTGTTCCTAGTCATCAAATTATTATAACTTAGTTTCAGCAAATACAGTAGCTACTGAGAAAACACATTACTTTGTGGAGCTGGGTGAAATATTGTGCACATACAGCAACTGCGACAAAATTTGCCACTTCACTGGGTTTGCAAAAAGGGAGAAAAGGAGGAAGAAATCCCCCCCTTTTCTCCTGCTGTAATATCACTAATTACCTCATTATCAAAAGGCCATTCCATCAACAAAAATGTGCTTTTTGTACATTTTATGCAAGTGACCTTGAAAGTTCTAGATGAAATAGAGGTTTTGTTGCACTTTTTTGGGACCAAAACCAGCAAATACCTGCTGATGCAAAAGAGACTGGAGAAGGAGCAGCTCCAGCCCCAGCCAGGGCCAGGAGCAGCAGCAATGCTGGAGATTCCCCCAGGCTCAGTTAAATTCCTCTCATCTCTGTGTCCCTGCACAAACCCAGCCAGGCTCCTGCAGCCCCTGCCCCGCTCCAGGTCCTGCCTTCCACACCGAGTCACATTAGGAGATCTTAGGGACACAAAATTGTCTTTTATTCTCTTTTATCTTTATTAATTGTATTTGAAGTGTCTGGTGGAGGCTTTCCAGGTGCAGGGTGTGTGCAGTAGTGCAGTGCTGCAGAAGTCAATTAAAGTGTGTTGATTCATGCTGGCTGAAGAACTGTCCATCTCCAGGAATTTCTGTCCATAGGGAATCTTCCCTTTCCCAAGTTCTCTGTGTGATTCCACTGCTGTTTCTGCTGATGATGAAAACAGTGTTTCAAGAGAAAATGAGTGGTGTTTCCATCTGCTTTTCAGAACTGATCACCAGGACATTTCAGCTTCCTGGAGAAGAGCATTTGTAGCCATATTCCAGTGTGTACCCTAAGAAAAGCGAATAACTATTAGCTAAAATGAAAATATAAATCTCGTTTGTAAAAGAATTTACCTTTTTGAAGGGTAATTTATCCAATGCAGATAGAATTCAGATGGTTCTTTGGGCTTTTTTGCAATTTCAGACCAAACTCATGGAATCAGGCTTTGCTCATGCCAAGTGCAGCCCTTCAGCTTGGGCAGGGGCTCAGTCTTCCTGCAAATGGGCTTTTCCCAGGAGAAAACACCCAGGGAAGGAATGACCAGCCATGGCTGGGGTGACCCTGCTGGTTTGTGCAGCTGAGTGAAATCAGAGCAGAGGCAGGTGCTGGGGAACTCAGAGTGGCTCTGTCACAGCCGGTGCAGACACCCTGAGCACTGCAGAGCCCAGCCCTCAGCCCAGCCCTTCCTTTGCTTCTGTGGGAAAAGGGTTAAAAAGCACTCAAGCAGCAGGATCCTTCCTGGCTGTGTCCCCTCCCTAAATATCCAAGGTGTCCCCACCTTGGGGACAAAGCCAGGATGTGCTGGGACCATGGAAAGCCATGCAGGTACAGAGCAGAGAAAAGGAGTGTGGGAAGGGAGGCCCAGCTTATGGGATGGTGTTCCTGCACTCAAAATTCGGGTTTAGCACCACCCGGGCTTTTGCTGCCTGCGAGGTCTGACTCCTGGAGGCACAGCCATTCCTGCAGAGCCCTTTCCCACTGTCAGAGCTGAGGGAGGAGATGCAGCCAGCCATTAAAAGGTGGGAAAGCATCCTGCTGTTATGTATATGAGAGCAGGGCTTTGTCTTGTCACATGTCACCGGCACAGCAGTGCAGGGAGAGAAAATCCTATTGGTATGTGCTGGAGTTTGCAAGATGTCCTCCAAACCTTAATTATTGGAATGTGTCCTGGGATAAGTGATGCTGTCATTGAACCCTGATTAGTTCAGAGGCAGGGTGGATGCAAGAGGGAGGAAGCATAATGTCAGACTGGTTAATTAGCAAGCAAGCAAGAGCAACCCAAATTGTACAATCTGATGAGCAATTTGTCACCCACTCGTTTGAAATGAGAAATGTGGTATCACTTTGCATTTCCTTTGTGTTTTCCATCTTTGGATCTCTTTATACAGGAACCAATTTAGTGGCTCCTCTGTGGGGTAAGCAAGTGTTAGAGAGATAAACTCAGGGCTCAGAAGTGACTTGTGCACACATGAAGACCACTGGCAAAACACCTGAGGCTGAAGCAGCAGCCAAACACTTTAACTTGGATTAGAAATAAGGAAACTCCATGCAGGGCAGTTAGAGATGGGA
Source organism: Emberiza elegans (assembly GCA_024865655.1). Taxonomy (NCBI): domain Eukaryota; kingdom Metazoa; phylum Chordata; class Aves; order Passeriformes; family Fringillidae; genus Emberiza; species Emberiza elegans. Next base: position 1,573,140 of record JALJVW010003097.1, on the reverse strand, counting down.
AAGAATGTAAAATTCAAGGTCAGAATATTTGGTCTGTGGATTATCCTGCCCCCAGCACTTTGAGGTTTTGGTTTATTTAGCATTCCCTAGTGGGTATATGAATTTTTAGGGCACAAGCTTGGGGTAAATATATTTTGTGCTATTTTGGGGGTACAAAAGCTACTGAAAGCTGATTTAAAGTAGCAAGTGGGAGTTTCTGTCTGCATGTGGATGTTCTTCAGTGACACAGTGCTGTCAAGAGGGTCCTCCACCACCTCAGCACCCGGAATCTGCACAGGGGAACCAGCACTGGAGGGTCAGGAGCAACCCCATGGGTTTGGGGGTAATTTTATCACTGTAGGGACTTGGCTCACACAAAATCAGAGAGATTCCTTCCACCCTTGAATTCCTGCTCCTGCACTCCATCTCAGATTTCTGAGGAGTGTTTGTGTTGAAGTCTCCTGTACCTGTGATGTTAACTACGTGAGCAGTTCCTGGTGCTGGTGGTTTGAGCATCTCCCAGGGCAAAGCTGCCTCTCAGCAGCCTCTCATTTCTTTGGAACCCTTTAACATGGAGAGGGACAATCATCCAAACCTGAAACCTGGAAGTGTTCAGCCAAAAAAGCAGAAAATCATTTGCTGTTGTTCTTCCACCACGGGAAGAGGGGGGTTTTCAGCCTTTGAAAAGCACAGAGTGCTTTGGCATTTCCTGGATCACTTTTGAAGACTTGCAGCTTCTGAAGGAGCCCTTGAGTGATCTTAGGAACGAGCAGTGCTTTAAAGCATCATATCAAGCTTTTATAATAATGTCTTCAAGATGTCTATCACATTTAAAGGCTGAAGAAGGGCTTGTCTAGCTGAGGGTTTGTCTCTTTTTCACATCTAATCAGTTGATCTAATGAAAGGCAAACTGCATATTTCTCATCTCTTCGGAGCACCACAGTCCCTGTTGTGACTGTTCCCACCATTACAGGTACATCTGGGCATAAATAAACATTTCCAGAAAATGATAGAAATGACCCATTTAAAGATTGGTCTCTTTAAAGAAGAGAAGGGGGGACAAAACTTTTAATTTTAAAACAATTGGTATCTTAAGGGTGCAGATTTCCCACAATAAATCCCCTGCTGTTATTCAAGGATTCAGGAAACGAGAACAGCCCTGAAATTCCTGCTCTGTCCTTGTGGCACCAGCAGTTTGTTGCTCTTTGTCAGTTATTGGACTGATATTGATAAGTGGTTTCCAGCCCAGAGTTTCTAGCAGGTTTGTGGTTCTGGATGAGAGATCTGTCCTGGGTGCACAGGGATTTGATCCTTCAGAAGCCCCTTCCTTCCTGCAGCAGTGGAGCTCAGGATGTGGCAACTGCATCGGGGCAGGGAGGGGGATTTAGGAAGGCTCTTTTTGCATTTATAGAACTTTGGAAATTGATATATTCATAGACCCTGCATGAGCTCAGCTGAACCCAAAACCCAACATTCAACCCCAACACCAGCATTCAGTGTTGGGATTTTGGCAGAGAGATTTCCGTGATCTCCTCCAGGTGTTCCAGTGGGGACAGGAGCTCCCCACTCCCACCTGTTCCTCAGGGTAGGTTTTAGACTTTGCCTCCAACTCCAGATTAATTTGATACTGTCATAAATAACATTTGTTTTTAAAAGTTTGGGTTAGATTTCAGCAAGATGCTTGGGTTAGATTTCAGCAAGATGTTTTGAGTGAAATCAAGGTGAGCCTAATCACTAGTGGCCTGCATGGCTGCAAGTGAGGTCACAACCATCAGGATCTCAACTGGTAAAACTGGGTTTTGAGGGGATTTAGTGTTGCTTTCCTTTCCAAATGTGGATTTAGGCTGGACTGGTGCATCTCCAGGCTGTCTGTGCCCAGGAGCCCCTGGACTCTCCATCCTTTGGTTCTTGGTACTGATGGGGGCCCTTGGTGGGAGTGAAACCAGCCTGAGCCAGCTCCTCTCCCTGCAGGGATGACTTTGGTTTTGGAGAGATGAAACCTGCCACAGGCTGCTTTAGCCCAGCACAAGGCAGCACGGCCCCCTCTGATTGTTTTGAGTTATTTCAAGTCAGTTGCTGATTATCATTTGGGCTCAGGAATATTGACACATCAGTATTCCAGCCGTGGCTGCACTGCCACAGCTCAGAAACACCGAGCTAAGCTGGCAAGTACCTTTTGTTCACAGCTCCTCAAATTAAAGACAGGTACTTTGGTGTGTCTTCAACCAGAAACAAACTGTGAAAATTCATTTCCCAGTGCTATTTGGGTATTTTTGTAACTCACTATGATCACACTGCATATGCAGATCCAAGTTAAAAATAAGCTTTTCAACTCTTGCTTGTTTATACAATATTAGAAGCACTTTATAAAAGTGGATGTTAATTAATGCTGTATTTTAATGGCGCTCCTATGAATTTGTAAGTACATTCTGGAGAGACTATCAAATATAATTTACTTTCTAAACAATTGGGGATTATCATGATCAAAATAATTCAAATATTATTTTTTTGATTTTCACTACCCTTACTGTGGAATGGGTTATGTTTAGATGTTTCACACACAGAGAAAGGGAAAAAAATCTAAAGAATTCTTTCTTTTTTTTTTTTCAGAAGTGATTTTTAAAGAGATTTTCCACCTTCATTTCCATCTAGTAATTTTCAAAGAGAGCTAGGAATGCAGTGAGTTTTCAAAGGGACAAGCTGTCCATTTGTGCTCCTGAAAACATGGTTCTATATTAATTTAATTTCCTATTTAATGCATCCTGTGTGCATCCAGCTCTCAGCCAACTAATCCCATGCAGTCAGAGGAGCTGTAGAAACCTGTTGAGCACAGCAGCAATCACAAAGAAGTTCTCCACAGAGATGAGCTCCTTAATAACTCAACCTAAAATACTTAGGGGGTTTAAATGTTTTTAGTGGAAATCATTTGTGGTGCAAACTCTTCTCCTTCTACCCAAAACACAAAGAAAATATCATGTCCAGACAAGAAAATTATTCAGCTTCCTTTTTAAGGAAAGCACAGGAAATTTTTATATCTATCTATTAATTTTTATATATCTGTCAATTTTTATATCTTTCTATAGATAGATTTTTATATCTATCTATTACATCTAAGAGCTAATATATAATAGATGTAATAGATAGATATAAAATCTATTTTATCTAATAGCTAATATCTAATTGATATAATGGATATAAAATCTATTCTATCGAATAGCTAATATCTAATAGAGATAATAGATATGAAATCTATTGTATCTAATAGCTAAGATCTAATAGATAAATATAAAATCTATTATATCTAATAGCTAAGATCTAATAGAGATAATAGATAGATATAAAATCTATTGTATCTAATAGCTAATACCTAATAGATATAATAGATAGATATAGAATCTATTGTATCTAAATAGCTAATATCTAATAGATATAATAGATAGATATAAAATCTATTGTATCTAATAGCTAATACCTAATAGATATAATAGATAGATATAAAATCTATTGTATCTAAATAGCTAATATCTAATAGATAGATAGATATAAAATCTATTATATCCAATAGCTAATTTCTAATTGATAGAACCCTGGGCCATGGACCCAGCTGCCAGCAGCCCCCCTGGGCCCCCTGAAGAGGACAATAAAGACCCCAGCCCCAGGTGCCTCCTGCCCCACCAGAGTGGTGGCTCTGGGGCTCTGCAGGAGCTGTGTCCCCTGCGCTTTCCCCTCTCCAGGAGCCCTGCTTAGAAAACATTTTCATCTGTGCTCTCCACCAGAAAGCATCTGCATTTTATTATATTTCATCTCAGAGCCAAGAAAGGAATATGTTTTGGAATTTCTGAGCACCATCATATAATTTTCATTAATAGAAGGAGGAGGGAAGCCCCAGCACCCAGCACTTGAAATGACCTTACAGAGAGCCACAAAGGAAACAAAGGCTGGGGTGCAGGGAACTTATCCGTGGGGGAAATTCCCTGGTGTTGCACCAAGAGAGAGCAATCCATGGCAACGTTTTGGCATTAAAATAGTGAAGAAAAAAAAAAGAGATTTTAATAAAACTGATCCTGATTACACAGAGAACATAAAATACTGCTCTGCTGTAGTAGCCATATATCAGCTGAGCTTACACATCTTCAGCAGTGTAACTACAATGAGCCATGGCTGCCTGGGTTTTTAAAACCTTGCAGGAGAAAGCAAAGCCTTTGCAGCATTTCTTATTGGCATTTATTCCTGGGATAATCCCTGCCAGAATTTTCCACTGTCAGCAAGGAGAAGGCTGAACCAGAAAAGCAGAAAGAACCTGCGGTGGTGCAGCCACAAAACCAAAATTCCCAGGCCTTTCACACCTTGCTCCTCTCATCCTTCCATTTATTATTTGTATAGTAATCTGAATTCTATCAGTGTGTTCAGTCAGGGTCCTGGTGGCCTGTGAGGAGCAGATGTTCTCTGGAGCTCAACCTTCTTGGAAAAGTTCTTTGAGATGCACAAGAGTGAGCTCAGCCCAAGCACTCCTTCCCTGTCCTGCTTTCCAGGGGCATTTATGTTTTCCATGAATTCAGGAGATCATTTAATCCTCCTCAGTTTCCCAAAGTATAAAACTGGCCTTGATGAGCCCAGAATTAGGCCAAAAAGGTCATTCAGAGCTGAAGGTGGGAAGTGCTTTTCCAGTGCAAATTCTTTTTCAGGCCTGGACTTTTCTGTGAAGTTCTGGAGATAATATTTTAGCTTTTTTTTCCCCCCCAGTTTTAAATTGTTATCTTGAAAATGCACAATAGCAAATTTCCCCAAACTTCAGCCAATGGGGATCAGCCCTCCCAGATAATGTAAATACAATTAGTTGATTTAAAGCACATTTCATGTTCTGCTTATCTGCTAAGTGTTTCAGTTATGGCGTTCATACAGAATGAGTCACTCATACATATTCCTCAAGGAAGAGCCAAAAGATGGAAGGAAAATACAGCCTGAGGAAAAAGTCTATAAAGATTTCTCGCTTTTCTAATCCCTTCTCTCTAATGTTTCTTTGTAAATTTGTCAGATGGGAATGAAATTGCCTCATAACTCTCCAGATGTGAAGAGCATCACTGCACAAAATTACGTACTTGTCAAAGCAAGGGGGAATTTATGTTGGTGTTCCTGAGATGTGATTTTATTCAGTCTATTTCCTTTGTGCACATCACAGCAACTAGAAAGACAAAAACAGCTAGTTTATGTATATCTTCTTTTTTTGCCCCCCCTTTTTTTCACCTCTGGTGAATTTTTTAGCTTCTATTTTTCCCTTTTGTTTTCTTATCCCCCTCCCCTCCCTCCTTTTATCTACTGCTTATTGCTAGTGACAGTAAACTTCATCCAACAACACTCTGATGAGAGCAGCTATGATTCTACCAGCACCAGGCAGTTCAGACAAGTGCTACAGTAATTTTCCCAATGGAGCACACAGAAAGGTGTGGCTTCTCTCCTGGTTAGGGAAGGTGTTTGTTTAGAAACCTGCAGCGTTTCTTACAGGCAACCAAATCATGATTGCATTTGATATTCTGCTTTATATTCTAGTATTTTAATTTAAACTTTGTGCATTTTCCCTCCAGGGCTCCTGGAATCAAATATTGTGGTCAAACGCACCAAAAACTTCTTCCAGTGATGCCCAAGTAAGTCCAGTTTCTTTGTGCTGCTTTTGATGATATTGTTGGCAGGTTTTGTGCAGTGTTCCTTCCTTTAGTTTAAAGCTCTGGTATTAAATGAAGTCTAAACCATAGGGTGCATAAACCACTCTGAATTCCAGCTCCTGCTGGCCATGACCTCCTTGAGACATTATAAAAACTTTCAGTTCTTTAATCCTCCTATTTGTGTTCCTCCAAGACACACAAGATGGGTTTAAAACCGGTGTAAATGGGGGGAAAGACAATGAGCCAAGTAAAGGAGATCTTCAAGGCATTATTCATGGTGGATCTCTGAACCTGTTCTGAAGACTGGGGGGACTCCTCTCACTTAACAGGGACTTTTAGGCCCCACCAGTCTCCATTATCCCTGTCCTAGCACAGCCCAGTTATGAAAATCAAAAGCCTCCTCTTTTTTTCTTTTTTTTTTCCCCTCCTCTCTTCTTTGTTTTCTTCCTCTTTCTGGTGTTTCCTTTGGAAACCGCTGTTCACTTCTCTAATGTATTTAAAACCAGCCACACTCTGAGTGCTGAGAGGGTGAATCTGGGGTTGCTGGCACACCAAGACATGCCATGGATTTACAAGCAAAAGAAATACTCTCAGTTATACAAGAGTAGGTGCTGTGCTGAGGATGCCAGGGTTTCTCAAGGGAATGTTAGTAAAAAGTATTTATCTGGACATTAAATTTACAGGGAGCTGGACTGGGAGGTTATAAATAAATGTAAGTGTTAAAGCCCAACTTGGTTCTGTCTCTGCTGAGAAAGCACCTGTAAAAACACCTTTGAACTATTCTGGAACTGGTTTTAAGCTGCTAAAGCCTCCATCAGGGATGAGAACACCTTGGAGGCTCTGGTAGGGCAAAGCCGGTGCAGATCCTCCTCCTGTCTCTTTTTATACCCCACTAGAGCTTCCTTGTGACCTTCCAGGTGTCATCCTGGTGCAGTCAAGGCCAATCTCTCACTGGAGACAGCTCCAAAAATAAACACAAGGTTGCTGTGCCCCTTCCTCATCCCCTTGGGCCTGTCCTAGCAATGGAATAATGGCTGGGAGAGTCAATCCTGGAGTGCTCACCAGGACACAGAGGCTTTGTGCTACCTGTTGGACCAAAAAATTAAAGTGTTTCCTTTCCTTCATTGTGTTCTGGTCCTGCACAGAGTCTGTGTGTGAAACAGTCCTTGGAATGAGTGAGTTAATATTAACATCCATCAGCATTTAATCCTGCTGAGGTGTAAAACACTGCCTTAGAACAAGGAAGGAGAGCTCCTGGAGCCAGCCCAATGGTTTCCTAAAGCAGTTTTCCCTGTGCTATATGGGGTATAAAATTATCACGGTGTTGGTGGAGCTGGAGGCTGCTCAGAGCAGCCTTGAGAGGCCTGGAGATCCCCTGGAAAAGCAGCAAAGTAAATGGCAAGCCACATATTGTAAAGTAACAAGAAGAATTTTTATTATTGCCTTTTTTTCCCTTTTGTATTTTTCTAACCATTTTGATCAGCTGTACATTGTTTATAACCCCTCGTTTACCGGCCCCAAATATCATTACAACGTCTGCACCATGATCTATGTTTGGTTGTTACCCTTTTAATGGATAAAAAAAGATTTAAGTACTTCATTCTGTTGCATTTTGACAGCTGTTAGCCATCATTTTTCCATTCACCTGCATTTAGCAATCCCATAAAGGGAGGCAATCTCAGAACTAACAAGAGCTGGGCACTGCAAGGTGATAATTCTGTATCACTTTGGCCTATAAATACCTGCCAGGCTGGGGGCTGAGTCAGCAGTCTGTAACAAAGTGGCAGCCGTGCCCTTTTATCTGTGTGAGTGTTTCACAGCAATTGGACTATCAGCCCCTGCAGTGAAAATCCATAGTATCGATCAGGCTATTTCTCCACTGTAATTCTTTTGTAGGAAATCCCTGATGACAAATTTTATCTGCACCACTTTTTGATTGCTGGTTTGATGTAAGCGATCTCCAAGGGCAGAGTTAAGCTCCTGGCCGTTCCACATTATCAAGCACCAGCTTTATTTACTGAAACTACACTTGTGGTCACCAACCAAAATAAAAAAAAGGGGGGAGACGGGGAGAGGAGGAGGCAGAGGAGGCTGAAAATTAAGAGCAAAAGAATATTTCAAAGTGCAGGAGTGCGGGGGTGGAATCACTTCTATCGGCTGCTGCATTGTTAAGTAAAAGCTTGTCCTGCATTAACAAATGCACAAACAGGGAAAATATGTTTTGATAAAAATATCCGTGGGACACAGGGCTGCGTCTGGCCGGTGGGTTGGGCTGGGAGCTGATCCTGCAAGCTCTTGCTCAAGGGAATGATCCCACAGTTCCCCCAGGACCCTGCTGGGAGCTCACTGTGCTCATCTGTGAGCAGGATGAGATTTCATTCCCAAACTCATTTTACTTTATTTTATTTTATTTTATTTTATTTTATTTTACTGTATTTTATTTTATTTTATTTTATTTTATTTTATTTTATTTTATTTTATTTTATTTTATTTTATTTTATTTTATTTTATTTTATTTTATTATTTATTCTATATTTATTCTATATTTATTTTATTTTATTATTTAACTGATATTTATTATTTTACGCTCGAAATGTTGGTGTTATTTGTGATGGATGGGGTCAGTCCCAGGCTGGATTGGATGGTCCTGGAGGCCTTTCCCAACCTCGGTGACTCTGGGATTCTTTGTTAGGGCCTTACCTGTCAACTCTGAGGTAACAACTGATCCATTCCCGCAGTGATTTTGTCCTCAGGTGTCTCAGGGCACCCAGGGTTTGCTGCTGTGCCCAGACCTGAGGTTTGTTGGGGCTCTGCTCCCACATGGGCTGGGAGCAGACACCAGTGCCGAGCCCCAGGGACAAACCTCAGGTTTGACTTGGAAACCCTACCAGGGGAATCGCAGGATTTCCAGTGTCCCTCAGCTGAGTGAGGGTGGGGAGCCTCAGATACTGCAGAGCACAGAAATGCCACTGCTGGGAATTCAAAATTTACCCCAAATTCAAAATTTACACTTTGATTTCAGCGTAGGCTATTGCCCCAGCAGAGCTGTTACAGATTCTCCCTGGACAGGCGAGTTCCTAATTCCTGCATTGCTGCTGAATGAAGCCTTAATTGCTGAGCCTCAGGGAGGTTTTCTGGTGGCAGCCGCTGCTGTAGCACACGGGGTTACTCACTGTGACTCTGCAGAGATGTTTGCTTTTTGCTGAAGTAATGCAGCATGAAGCAGGGAAATGATGTCTTGTGTTTTCTGCACAGCCCTGAGTCACCGACGTGTCCCAAACACGGCACGTGCAGGCCAGAATTACTCAGGAAAATAGTCTAGCTCTGGTTTGGGGGTTTTTTCACCCAAAACATGTAAAGCACAAAACTAAAAATAGCTGGCATAGCAATGAGACCTCCATCAAGGAAATATCTGTGTGTGCTGCTGGGCTCCTGCCTCTGACTGTGTCACTCTGCTAAAATTCAGCTGCCTAGAAAATATATACCTTTGGCTGGAAACATATATCCAGAGGTGTGTGTTTACTGAGCAGCAGATATTGGATTAGGCATGGAGCCAGTCCAATTTCATGACTACACCTTTGAAAAATTGTCTGATTAACACTGAGAGGAATAATTGTATGTGAAAGGAATAGTAAACATTCCCCACTAGAATGGATTTTCACAAATAATGTGAAATACCTTGTCCGTTCAGAACCCTGTCCCAATGAAAGCACTTTAATCATTTTCTTAAGCAATAGATCAGATTAAATAAATTAATAGCAAGTCAGTATTGAGAATAATTGGGATTATTTGGGAGAAGCTATTTTGGCTTTTTTATACTGTTGAGCACATTCCAAGGCTGAGTAAGTTCAAAGTTTGCAAATTTGATTCATAAAAGTGGAATCATAAAATAGAAAGGGAAGACAATAAGATTTCCAGGGGGACTTGAATGAATTTAAAACTCAGTGAAATCCTTTATGTAAGTTTTATGTACTGCACATCTCTACCCAAGATTTTTGATATAACTTAATCCTTATTTTTGATATAATTTTTGATATAACCAAATTCAAAGGATGCAGTTTAGCCCAAATTCTGTTGTTATTATTGGTGAACTCCATAAATCCCAAACCAGTGTGTGCTTCCCCAGGACCCTGCTGGGAGCTCACTGTGCTCATCTGTGAGCAGGATGAGATTTCATTCCCAAACTCATTTTACTTTTATTTTATTTTATTTTATTTTTTTTATTTTATTTTATTTTACTTTATTTTATTTTATTTTTATTTTTATTTTATTTTTTATTTTATTTTATTTTTTTTATTTTGTTTTATTTATTTTATTTTATTATTTATTTTATTTTTCTATATTTATTCTATATTTATTTTATTATTTAACTGATATTTATTATTTTACGCCTGAAATGTTGTGTTATTTGTGATGGATGGGGTCAGTCCCAGGCTGGATTGGATGGTCCTGGAGGCCTTTCCCAACCTCAGTGACTCTGGGATTCTTTGTTAGGGGCCTTACCTGTCAACTCTGAGGTAACAACTGATCCATTCCCCAGTGATTTTGTCCTCAGGTGTCTCAGGGCACCCAGGGTTTGCTGCTGTGCCCAGACCTGAGGTTTGTTGGGGCTCTGCTCCCATGGGAGCAGACTGGGAGCAGGACACCAGTGCCTGAGCCCCCAGCACAAACCTTAGGTTTGACTTGATGCTCCCTACCAGGTTTGACTTGGAAACCCTACCAGGGGAATCACAGCATTTCCAGTGTCCCTCAGCTGAGTGAGGGTGGGGAGCCTCAGATACTGCAGAGCACAGAAATGCCACAGCTGGGAATTCAAAATTTACCCCAAATTCAAAATTTACACTTTGATTTCAGCGTAGGCTATTGCCCCAGCAGAGCTGTTACAGATTCTCCCTGGACAGGCGAGTTCCTAATTCCTGCATTGCTGCTGAATGAAGCCTTAATTGCTGAGCCTCAGGGAGGTTTTCTGGTGGCAGCCGCTGCTGTAGCACACGGGGTTACTCACTGTGACTCTGCAGAGATGTTTGCTTTTTGCTGAAGTAATGCAGCATGAAGCAGGGAAATGATGTCTTGTGTTTTCTGCTCAGCCCTGAGTCACCGACGTGTCCCAAACACGGCACGTGCAGGCCAGAATTACTCAGGAAAATAGTCTAGCTCTGGTTTGGGGGTTTTTTCACCCAAAACATGTAAAGCACAAAACTAAAAATAGCTGGCATAGCAATGAGGCCTCCATCAAGGAAATATCTGTGTGTGCTGCTGGGCTCCTGCCTCTGACTGTGTCACTCTGCTAAAATTCAGCTGCCTAGAAAATATATACCTTTGGCTGGAAACATATATCCAGAGGTGTGTGTTTACTGAGCAGCAGATATTGGATTAGGCATGGAGCCAGTCCAATTTCATGACTACACCTTTGAAAAATTGTCTGATTAACACTGAGAGGAATAATTGTATGTGAAAGGAATAGTAAACATTCCCCACTAGAATGGATTTTCACAAATAATGTGAAATACCTTGTCCGTTCAGAACCCTGTCCCAATGAAAGCACTTTAATCATTTTCTTAAGCAATAGATCAGATTAAATAAATTAATAGCAAGTCAGTATTGAGAATAATTGGGATTATTTGGGAGAAGCTATTTTGGCTTTTTATACTGTTGAGCACATTCCAAGGCTGAGTAAGTTCAAAGTTTGCAAATTTGATTCATAAAAGTGGAATCATAAAATAGAAAGGGAAGACAATAAGATTTCCAGGGGGACTTGAATGAATTTAAAACTCAGTGAAATCCTTTATGTAAGTTTTATGTACTGCACATCTCTACCCAAGATTTTTGATATAACTTAATCCTTATTTTTGATATAATTTTTGATATAACCAAATTCAAAGGATGCAGTTTAGCCCAAATTCTGTTGTTATTATTGGTGAACTCCCATAAATCCCAAACCAGTGTGCTCAGAAGGTTGGTGTTATTTGTGACAGGACTGACCAAGGTGAGAAGGGTGGGGATCAGTCTCAGGTTGGACTGGGTGGTCCTGGAGGCCTTTTCCAACTGATTCTGGGATTCTTTGTTAAGGCCTTACCTGTCAACTTTGAGGCACCAACATTTGAAAAAACAGGTGACACAGATTGTTTATAAATTATTTGGGTTTATTTATTTGGATTATAAATAATTTATAAATCATTTGGATTATAAATTATTTGGATTTATTTATTTTACATTTTATATTTACATTTACTCCTGATGAAAAGCACTGAACTGGCACCAGTGGAATCTCCTTTGTGGGTGAGCTATGGACAATCTGTGCTGCAGTGACCACCACCCCATGTCACTTAAAGCACTGAGCAGCCACTGAGTAACAATGACTCCAATCACTCCTAATGTGGGCTAGACTGGAACCTGGGACCTTGGAAGAGTCTGGACCCCATTAACAGTCCCAGAGTGCTTGATTGTTCTCAATGCAGCCAAAGAGCTTGCCTTCACTCTCATTTATTTCTTTTTTTTATAAACTGCTTAAAATCAGGGGTGGGGAGGCATTGAAATACTCAATTTGCAGTTTCCCTCTATCTCTAATACCACGTCTAGAGGAGCAGCTTTCATTTGCACTGGGAATACCTCCTGCTGAAATGAAATTCTCTTTTCATTGATGCCTTGTCTGGCACTGATGGATTTTGCACACCTAGACCTCCACAATCAGTGAGAGCTGCCCTGATTCTGCCTGGCAGGACATTGCAGCATGCTCCCATACTCTCATGATGATTCCTGGGATATCCTTAGTGTTATGGAGTGCACCAGACAGGAAATGAGCCATTAGATGCTAATTTCTATCTGCAGAATTCCTCCTGTTACATTTTCTATATTAATTATTTTTTTGTCATTATTTTTAATCAATTCTCTGTAAAAAAGTACTGAAATATTTGGTATTTTCAGCAGGGCAAGCACCACATTGGTCTGTTTGATACCAGCACTGATTGCACCATGAGTGGCCAAAGCTTGGTCTTGGTGATCTTGGAGATCTTTTCCAAAGCTAAATGACTGTGTGACTCTGGGAAGAGCAGGCAGGGAAGGAGAGGACAGGGCTGGGGCTGCAGGTGCCCCTGTTGGGGTGGTTTGTTTGGGATGGTTTGTGTGCTCCAGGTGCCCCTGTTGGGGTGGTTTGTTTGGGGTGGTTTGTGTGCTCAGCTGCCCCTGTTGGGGTGGTTTGTTTTGGGGTGGTTGGTGTGCTGCAGGTTCCCTGTTGGGGTGGTTGGTGTGCTGCAGGTTCCCTGTTGGGTTTGTTTCTGTCCTGGTGGTTTGTGGTTTTGGGTGGTTGGTGTGCTGCAGGTTCCCTTTTGGGTTTGTTTCTGTCCTGCAGGCTCCCCTGTTGGGCTGGTTTCTGTGCTGTAGCTTCTTCTTTTGGGGTGGTTGGTGTGCTGTAGGTTCCCCTGCTGGTTTGTGTGTTCCCCTTTGGGGTGGTTGGTGTGCTGTAGGTTCTCCTTTGGGGTGGTTCCCCTGTTGGGGTGGTTTTTGGGATGGTTCCCCTGTTGGGTTTGTTTCTGTGTTGCAGGTTCCTCTGTTGGGATGGTTCCCCTGTTGGGTTTGTTTCTGTGCTCAGGTTCCCTGTTGGGGTGGTTTGTATGCTCAGGTTCCCTGTTGGGGTGGTTTGTGTGCTGAGGTTCCCTGTTGAGGGGTTTTGTGTGCTCAGGTCCCCTGTTGGGGTTTGTTTGTGTGCTCAGGTTCCCCTGTTGGGGTGGTTTGTGTGCTGAGGTTCACTGTTGAGGTGGTTTGTGTGCTCCCAAGATGTGCCTTGCTGGTAGCAGAAAGCACAGCAGTACCTCTGTACCTGAATGCTAAAACTCAGCCCCAGCGCAGCATCCCCCCAGCTGCAGGGCTGGCCAGGCCATTTGCACTTCTCCAGGCTAAACCAGGCTGGCTGCAGCACTCTGCTGCACTCTGTGACACCTCCTGTGAGCAAAAGGTGGCAGCTCAGGGTGCTTTGTGACCCACCACCTGCCTGACTCACCTCTGCATTACAGAGACCCTCTGAGAGTGCTGGAAAATTTCACTCCACTTTCTTCTCCCGATTTCTGGTGCTTTGGGGCAAATTCAACATTTTCATTAACATTTCAGATAAGTCTGGAAGGAGCACAGACATTAATGCAGATTACAGGCCAGAAATGCTAAGCAGCAGCACTTCCTTTGATCTGCTGAGATATGTCAGTGGTAAATATTTCTGCAGCCCTGGAAATCAGTGGAGTCCTTGTCCAGATAAATGGGAATTCAGCCATCCTGGGACCCCCGTGGTCCTGCAGTGCCTTCCCAGCCCTGTGGTTGGGGCTGATCCAAGTGAGCACCACTTTTGGCAGGGTTAGCAGACATTATCCCCCCACATCTCAGTGGGTGAGCAGATCCCCTTTGAGGGACTCATTTCAGGGCAGGTCTGCATCTTAAACTGCCATGTTCTCCTTCAGAAAATGCACCAGCAGCACAGTGGGCATTTTAAAATCAAACCTGATCCCCCATTTCCACCTTCTGCTTCCAGGAAATGCACCAGGGCATTGCATTCAGTTTTAAAAGAAAGAACTTGGCACTTTGCAGAGGAGGGAATCAAACCTGGATCCCCCATTTCCACCTGATGCTCCCACCCTGGAATCTGGGTGGGCATTGATGCTGTTATTCAGTTTTAAAAGAAAGAACTTGGGCCCTTCTCCTATACCAAAAGTGGTTCCTGAGCAGGAGAGAGCAGGAAAGGACAGGAATATTATTCCTACAGGCAGGATTTATCCTATTTATTTCCTCATTTCCTGGACTTAGGTTTCTGCTCTTCCATTGTGGTTTTGGCCCTGTTCTCAGGGCTCTGGTCCACCCCATATCCTTTATAGAACATTTAAATGCCTGGCCAATATAGGATTTTACTAGAATTGTCTCAATTTAGGCTTCAAATTGAATACTTCCTTTACAAGGGCCTTGAGAGTAACAATGTTCAGTGGTGGGCTCAATACATGGGGAATTATTCAGCTGGAATTTACAGCTGAGAGGCTACTCACGTTCAGGTCTCTGACTCAGCCCTGGAAAGTGAAACAAGTGCATTAAAAACAGTATTTGTGTAGATGTTTCCTTCCTGATGGTGTTTCCTGGAGAGAGAAAATGATTCCTTTGGGCACGAGGACATTTACCTGGGGCAAACCAAAACTGTGGGAATCTATCTCCCAAGGAATTGAACAAATGAGCTGGTGAGGTTTTTCCCTTTAAAACCCTGCTGATATTAATTAGAATTGTAAACTGCATGCCTGGTTTCATCAGACCTGTCTCCCACCATCAAACAAACACAGTCTAATGTCACATTATTGAGGTGTCCCAGCTGCCAGAAATTCCCCTTCCCAGCTTCCAAGTGTTTTTCCTTCACCACAAAATAACAAGCGAGTCCCATGTGTTTGTGGGAGCCCTGCAAGTGCCGTCTGTAAAAGTCATGTCACAACCTCAATCAATCACTCAGCACTGGCCAGAGCTCGGGTAGATGATCCAGAAATCCTCCTGCCTGGGATTATACTGCAGGAAATAGCACAGTGCTGCCTGACAGCAGCAGCAAACTACTTTAGAAAGAGGCCAAATCTCCAGAGTTGCCCAAACAGCTCCTTCCTGTAGCTTCTGGGGCTGCATCTATTTCCACATGGGCCACAAAGTGCCCTGGAAGCTGGGTGGCAAGCGGAGAATTTCATCATTTTTTGCTTGTTCATGAAAATATTACATTTTCTAGACTGGAACATATTTCACTAATTAATCCATCTGTTATGGAATAACAAAATGCCATGGACCACTTAGAGCCATGGAGAGCACAGCCTGTAGAACCTAAGCTTCCTTAGACTGGATATTCAAAATTTATGTATCTGCCAGTCAAGTTATAATAAAATGCAGAAACATGCTTGTAAAAAGAAATGTGATATTTACTGTTCAGCCATGTAATATCTCCTACTTATACATCTCCTTTGAGGATATCTCGGTGTTATTGGAAGAGTAGTTTCCTTAGACATGCTCCCTTTTCCTCCTTTCTAGGTCTCCTTTTTTGTTATTTTCCCTTCTCTTTTTTTTTTAATTTCCTAATTCTCTTTGGAAAGTGCCAACCCTTATATTGCCATACTAGAAATTAGTAGGGTTTGAGACTTAATAGTGGGTTTATTTTAATCAATTTGTGATGTAAAGCTGAAGAGCAGTTTAGAGTGTGTAAGTTTAAGACCATGGAGGATTTAGGCTTGAGTTATTTGAGCCAGTCTGAGCACAGCCTGCATGGACATCCACCATCACTAAATCAGCACCAGGAAAGGCAGAACTGGGCCCTTTCAGTGTTCCTGCTGATTCCAGCCTGTAGGGTTCTGGCTGTGTTTTCCAAGCAAACTTTGGGAATGACAGACCCCTTGCCTGTAGGCAGATGGTTAAAGGAGAGGTCAGGCAGCTGTGTCCAAACTGGAATACAGCTCTGGATTTAAAATCCTCCCAAGGTACCTCTGTTATCCCGAGGTGCAGGTCTCTGTGTCCATCAGTCTGTCTGCGTGTGCAGCTCCTCTTGCAGTGCCAAGCTGAAAGGAGGCCAGTTTCAGGTCTTTGAGGAGCCATCAGGGTGTTCTGTGATACTCAGTGAAACTAGAATCATTTCATGCTGCCTGTTGGTGAAAGAACAGAGAATACACCCTGCTGCACACTGTAACTTCAGGTCTCCTTGCTTTTATCACTTTCCCTGCTTTTATGATGTGTGCAGTGAAAAAAAAAAATCTCTTGTGAATGGAAGTCTTGTTTGCCTGCAAGGGTTATGAAATGCGGAGAGGCAGCACAGGCCCCTCTGCTGCACCTAAAAGGTGTTGTCTGTGTGGCCACCAGATGGGCTGCCTTCCCCTAAACCAGCCTCCATCCCAGTTTATCAATAGTTTGGGGAAATCCCCGTGATGGGGCAAGGAGGAGGCTGTGGATCCACTCTTGAGTCTCCATGCTCCGTTCAAGCAGCCTGGAGGAGATGGAGCTGCTCCTGCAGCATCCACAGAGGGCTACACCGTATGCCAGATTTGTTCCATGAATTTCTCTCCTCTCATTGCCTTAAGCACAATTACAAATACATTATGCAGTGTGAATTTTCACCCTTTTTTAGCATTCAGTGGTGCTGTGAACCACCAGCCTTTCCCCTCAGTGTACTGGGTTGAAATCAGTGCATTCCCCAAATATCCTGCTGCCTGTGCCACCCTGCCGTGACCCACGGAGGGGACGCCACTACCAAATGCTCCCCCTGATGGGGTTTAGTCAATCACAGCCATGAGATCTCCGGTATCCTCAGCCTTCAGAGGGGTCAGGGATGCACGGCCATGCTGCTCCCGGGTCAGTGCACAGTGAGTGCTGCCAGAGACAGCTCTTGATTCTCAAAGGGGAGCCTTGGGTGGACAGGACACAACAAACCAGCTCCATTTCTCCATTTAAGGGCCACACCAGTCCTGCAGGGCTCTGGCTGCTCCTTGCCTGCCTGCTTTAATGTGATTTTTGGCAGGAAGGCCCTGCCCAGCACCAGTGCCGTGCCGAGCAGGCTGGGCCGCCTCGGCCTCTGCTGCCTCCAACAGAATTTGACAGAAATTTAGCAAAACCTGGGCTGCGGATTGAGAGGCCGTGATCAATTCTGACAGCGTCCTGCTCTGCTCAATATTCCCTCTGAAGTGCCTGGAACCAAATGCCAGCGCAGAGCATTTCTCGCTGGAGTTCAAGAGGGGAGATGTAAACACAGGCCGTAAAAGACCTGCATGTCTGCAGCTCACAGGGGTCGTAATTCTTCCCAGCAAAGTTACCTTTCCTGTTTCTATGAATTACTCTTACATTCTTGTAAGAGATACGGTTTGAGGTATTTATGGTGCATTCAATTCTGCTATCATTGATTTACTGGACTAAACCTGCTCCAGGATATGATGTAAAGCCCCTAATTCCAAAAAACTCTTCCATCTCGGCGAGAACAGCATTTTCTGCCCTGTTGCCCTCCAGCAGATGACCAACGGAGATAAACAGAGGGCACTCCACTCCCGGTTGCAATGTGCTTGGTGATGTGAAGGAATCAATCAGACAAAAGCAGATTATTAGAGTGTCTGAGAGAGATCAAACATTGCTGGCATCTTCACCCACACACGGTTGATTTACAGGCAAGCTGATAAAGTGCTGCAGCTCACTGTCAGAAGTACATGACAGCTCCTCTAGCTCTATGGATAAATTATTGCTGAAGCCCATGATAACATTTCTCCACCTAGCAACCAAACATAACAGGATGTGGCTTTTAGTACTTGGAGCCAGAATGATACAAAGAGAAAACACAGAAACTCTTCAGGCAGGGAGGCAGCACGCAGGGAAGGCGGGCAGGGAGGGATTTTCACACACACACACACGAGGGGGGAGTGTCTGTCCAGGCTCTGCTGGTGAAAATTGGCCAGGTTGGAGCTGTGGACCTGCAGAGACGCTGCCAAAAAGCCTGGATCGCAGGCAAGGGCTTGAATGGGGGTGTGGGCAGAGCCCTGGGGTGGGTGGTGAGGATGCTTCTCTCACCTGAACATGCCTCAGACCTAGAGCAAATATCAGGTGTTCCCTTTGGCTTGGAAAGGCACCAGCAAGAAATGCATTCATGTGCTCTAAAACAAGGCAAATCAAAATAATCCGATTAGGTGGGAGACGGTGCTAAAGAAAGATGCAGTTCAGATATTCTCTTTATTTTTATCTGGTGGCTTATAAAATAATAAGTGATATAATCTGCTAAATATTGCATCATGGCTATTAGACATTGGGGCTGTGCTCAAAAATTAAGTTGGGTTAATTAGAGCATGTACTATGTGCCTATAAAAGACTAAATCCGGCTCTGTCTCGGGAGCCAGACGTGAGTGCTTTTCACAAACTGAGAATGTGACCCTGACAACTTAAAATCTAAAGTACATTGAAAGTACTCACAGGTTAGAGGTTCTGCTGCCTCAGATGCCTTTCATAAATTCTCTTGCTTTGAAATGCACTTCCTTATTTAAATTATTTTTTTCTCTTTGTTGCTCTATCAGAAGTCATCCCACAGAAGAGTAGGGAAATGAATATGGAAATAACTGTATTAAAGAAATTATGGAACCTGTTTATCTGTGCTGTTCTGCCAAATGAACAATCAGAAAATGTGATTATTTTTTTCTTTTCTCCCTGTGGCTTTTTCAGTTACAAGAATTTAGCAAAGGTGAGAGGTAAGTGAGAAATTCTGAGATGTAAAAGATGTAATTTGATGAGATCCCTGAAGTAATTCTTTACAGTATTTGTTAGTTTGTCATATTAAGGGCTCAATGTTGTTTTTATGGAGGGCTCGGTGCTGTTTATGTGCAAACAGACCTGAGCCCAGTTTGCATTTGGAGTTTTGGGGGTTTCTTGGGTGGCTGCTGTGGTGGGAGGTGGCCCCAGCTCCTGGGCTGCCCCAGTTAACCCTTTGCTCTGGGTAATTCCTGCCCAGCTGCGTTACCTGCCCACACCTGAGAGGGAGGAGGGACTGCCTGCAATGTTCTCCTCTCTCATTTCATGGCCCAGGTCCTGGTGGATTGCCTGAAGCCCCCCTTCCCCTCCTGCGAGGCCAAGGGTGGGTCCTGTGCTTGTTGATCCCATTTTAAAATCCCCATCTCACATCTCCACCCTCTCTCATGCTCCTCCAGACATTACAGGGCAGTTTCTGTGGGACCTCACGGGGAGGATTTGCCAGATCAACTCTTGTAAAAGCCAACAGAAATTGCGTGGCTTAATCCTCGTCTGCTGCATTGAAAAATTACCCATAAATATTTCACCATTATGTTTTATTATTACAGTCAAATTTGTTTTATGTACTTATTATTTAAGGGATAATAGGGCAGGTGTCCCGTTTTATGAGGCAATAATCTGGTTCACGTTGGCTCCATAGTTTATCCCTCCCAGAGAGCTGCATTATCGCCAAGGGACATGGGGAGCTTGTCTTATTACAGTAATAATGATAATAACAACACCACCTATTCCTACAGCACCTTTCCTCTGGAACCCAAAGCATTTTATAAATCTGATTTGATTTTTGACAACTGGGGTCATCTCAAGGATTATTTCAATAATGCCAGCTCTGCAGTGAGGATGGAAACCAGACTTTGGAGCGCCAGATATCGTCCCCTGGATCTCTGGAAACCTTTGGTGTTTCTCTGTGCCTCACTCAGGTATCTGGGGTGCAGGAGGTGAGCCCCAGGTGCTGATGGATGCCCTGATGGTGTGGCACCAGGGGTTCAGACACTCTGGGGGTGGAACACAATGCCCTTTAATTCAGATCCACCAGAAAGCTGCTCTGGGGAGCTGGGCTGCAGGCAGGGACAGCCTCTCCTTCATGGAAGGTTTGCTTGAAACCATATCCAGGAGGAGGGATGGATTCCCACCCCTCCATTAGGGAATGCTCCCTTTCCAGGTGATTGGGGTGATGTGTCCTCAGCATGGTCGGAAATGCTGGTGCTCACAGGGGCTGCCGGCCAGAGAAACCAGACTGAATCCCCCTGTGCAGCTCAGCTGTGCACTGCTGGGGGTTGTGCTGGTAAATTAGCTCTGCTTGGGGCTATAGATATGTGCTATATATTACATATTGTTATGTAATTATGTACTGGATATTAGTGATAGATATTAGCTGTATGCAGTGTTTTAGCCATACTCAGGCTGCTGGTTTTTCCTGAACACCAGGGTATAAAACTGAGGGTGCCTTCAGCATCCAGCACCAATGTGTGCCCATTCCCAGCCCTGGAATGAGTCACCCAGAGCCTTGGCTTTCCCTGGATGGGCTGACCTGTCATGGTTGCCTTGAGCTCTCAGCCCTTCAGCCAAGGTGAGCCAGGAATGATTTCAGAGCTTGGCATTCCAGGTTTTCCCTCAGAGCCAGCCCCTCCTAGGGAAACATTCCCAAACTGAGATGAGGTTTGCATTTTATTACCAGTAAAAAGAGGATTTATCTATAAATACTGCTGGGTTTTTGCTTCTGCTGTTGCTTCTCTCTTTTAGATTTTTTCTTCCTTTTGTTCTCTTTCTTTCCAGAAAGGCAAAAAACCCTGGGATGTTTGGCTGTAATATGAGTATCTAATAATTTCCAGTAATAGAAGTGGTTTATTTCTACTTGAAAGTTGAAGCCAGCTCTGATGAAGTTATATATTCTTTGATTAAATAAGATATATAAGGCTGAGTCTGCTCTCTTAACATCCCAGAGCCACAAGGGCTTTAGCTACTCAGAGGCTGTGTTACTCATTCCTCCCTTATCCACAATCCCAGGCTGACCTAAAAAACTTTCCCAACTAATGCCTGACTGAAACTGCCAGATTTCCACATGAAGTCAGAATTTTACAATTTGAATTTTCCCCACGGAGGGGGAAAAATACCTTTACAAGAAATTTCCAGAGTTTTTCTTACTTACATCTTGCATGATTCAGCATTCTCTGAATTTCTCTGAACCCTGGTTTTTGTCAGTCTTGGAGGGAAAAGGACCAATTTCTGCCACCTTCATAGCTGATCAACCAGATATTTAAAATATTAGTGCCTAGGTCTGCCAGTGGCTGCTTAAAAGGATTTTTATGAGTTCTTACCTGTGTTTGTGAGTGCCTCAACACCTCCAAATGTTTCATCTCATTATACATTGTATTGTGGTGAAGGGAGAGCGCTTTCATTAGATCCATCAGCCATTCACAAAATATAGCTGTGTGCCACATTTACATCAGGAAAACAAATCATAGTGTGCCTCAACTTTCCCCCATTAGGAGCTGGATGGATGTCTTGCCTCACCCAGGCAACGGGAGATGTCAAAAGTTCATTGGATTTACGGATTACAAATCACCAGTTGTCTCTCAAGCATTGTGCAAATGATCCAACGTTGTTTTATGGCACCGAGGGAGCTGGCTGGGCAGGGATTCAGGCGTGTGCTGAAGCACCTTGTTGACTTCAGCATCTAAATATCTAAAATGAACACTTTCAATGAGAACAAGAGACACTCCCTCCTCCTTTCCTGGACCAAAGCGTGGCTTGGTCCCCAATCCCCTCCCTCAAGTATTAAAGTCAGTCCAGGGGCTCAGCACATCAGCACCTCACATTTGGAGCAGCTGCATCTAAATTGCCTCTTTTCATTTATTTGGGTTTGTTGGTGGGATTTTTTGCTCGCTTTTTGCAAAATGTCGTGTTTTCCTAGCTTCCAGAAAGTTGATATTGCAAGAAAAAACCCAAGTTGCATCTGCCTCATTATATTAAAATGTTAACATTTCTAATATTTCCTAATGGCGCCACTATAAAGTAAACATTGGAATGAAAAGTTCTGTGCCAAAAGTGGAGCCTGGAGACGGTTAATGGGAACGTGTTCCTGGGGGGGCTGGGGGTTTGCTTTGGGGATGTATAGATGATTATAGAAAATTGGTTCCATTATTCCCCCAATTACAACGTGCAAAGACATTTTACCCTGCACTGATGGCAGAGTGGGGACCAGGCAGGTTACAGTGAGAAACACGATGTAGCTTTTGGGTTGATTTCGTATTTTCTGCTTGTGCATCGTGCCCTGTGTTCCTGCCCGTTTTTATGCAGGGTGGCCCTTTGTCATCTGGTTGTTGTTGTTTTAATAACAACCCAGACACAGGGCACATCCCACAACAGCCCCATTCCGGTGCTGTATGGACCGGTGGAGGTCCCTAAAGGAAACAATGGGGTTTTTCCAACCCAGCCGAAAGCACCCACAGGAGCAGGGGTTGGAGGATGGGGGTGTTAGCAGAGCTGTGTGATGCCTCTGTGATCAGCAATTCTGTATTGTGAGGAAGGAACAGATGAAGTATGGTGTAAAGTAGCTGTTGTTCGTGCTTTATTATCTTGAACCGGTAATTGAAGAGCTGCTAAGTGCCGGGTCCTGCAGGGAGAACCCACCCTGCAGCTCCTTGGTGCTCCTTTATGCTCCAGGAGTTCATCCATCCAGCCTAATTTATGGAATGCCCGCATGTTCTGGCCTTCCAAAACTCGACCGAATGTGTTTCAGATGCGATGTCTCTATCACAGCCCGTGCTCTATGGCAGGAGAGGAGCAGGGCAGCGCCTTTCTACCGACTCATTGCTGTTATCATCGCTGTTATCATTGCTGTTATCATCGGTGTTATCCCTCTGAACACGCAGCCCACACAAGGAACCCCCGGAAAACAAAGCAAGGCAACTGATAAAGCTCGGCCACGGCTCCATGCTGAACTTTGCAAGCAGGAAAAGCCTTCTCTTTGCAAGGAGGAAAACCTTTCTCCCATCTTTGCAAGCAGGAAAAGCCTTCTCCCATCTCTGCAAGAAGCAAAAGTCTTCTCCCATCTCTGCAAGGAGGAAAACCCTTCTCCCATTGCAGCTCAAATCCCATCAGGGAAGGCTGGCACAGCCACAGCAAGGCTGGAGCAGCGTGCTGAAGGTGCCACTCATCACCTCATGGAGCGAATCCCTGGTGGAATCGGCGCCCTGGACTCCCATCAAATGGGAAATAAGCCCTGCAGAGGTTCAGTACTTTTAGGCCACCAGCAGCCTGAAAATCTGTGTCCTCTAGAGGTGCCTGACCTCTCACAGAAGGGACACTGTGCTTGGCCATGATAAATTCACTGGTGTTTTGTTTTAGGACTTGAGCTGCTCCATCAGCAGCTCAGATGTCCCAGAATCCCAGAACTGCTGAGGCTGGAAAAGCCCTCCCAGCCCATGCAGTCCAGCCTTGGTGACCCATCCCCAGCTTGTCCCCAGAGCTCTGAGTGCCACCTCCAGCCCTGCCCTGCCCTCCTGGCTGCACTCAAACCCAGAATGTGGAGCTTTCTTCCACGACCTCTATCCCAACACATGGAAATGGGAATTCCCAGGAATGTTGTCCTGGGGAAATGTAAGCAGCCCAGAGCTCAGCAGTGGCCAAATTCCTGGCTGAAAATATTGACAGAAAAAGGAAAGAAAAGCTCCCCATGGTCACAGAAGGTCTCCAAGAGCTCAGGGTAGATCCATCCAAACTGCTGGATGCTGCGAGAATTGTGAATTTGGCTCGGCTGGCTGCCTCCCTCCTGCACCAAAACTTCAGCGCAAACAGAAAATGAAAATTTCTTTCTTCAAACACATTTAATTGCTTTCAAGTTTTGGCATTTCTGTCACTATTGGATTTCCAGGGCGTCCCATGGTAATGATTAGAACTAAGCAAATACCTCAAAATATTTTCCATGAAAACTCCTTTGAATAAAACATTGAATAGCCTTCAGCTGTGTTCACACCCCTTTCATATTTGCTTTCTCTGAATATTCCAGTGACTGATTTATGGGCAGAAATGTTAACTGAAACAGCAATTTTAAAGGGAATGTTGCATAACATTTATGGAAAGCAGATTTTAAACATGGATATAGTATCAAAACGTAGCCTAGTTGGAGTAAAAATAATACCAGGTGATTTAGTCCCTTCAATCTGAGAAATCATCTCAGGGTCCAAAAGTGCAGAGACCACAAACAAAAGGAGGCTCTGTCCACCAGAAAGACCAAAAATGAGGGTCAGATGCAGGCAAAGCTTGGGAGGTGCTTGGTGAGTTTGGAAGAAGTGCCTGAGCAGCGATTGTATCCAGCTCCTGTGGACAGAAATCCCTTCATGAATCTGGCCCTGACTCAAAATAAATGTTGGATATTGAACACATTTGAAAAATGTGAAAGTAACTCAAAGTTAATTGTGAGGAGTGAGGAGGAGAAGAGACTGAGCTGGCTGAACTTCAGCTGTTTACTCTGGGTAAGTTGATTGGCCTTGCTAATGATACAGGAGCCTTGGCTGCTTCTTGGAGATGTCATTGTCAAAGAGCAAATATTTGCATATTGCTCTTCAACATCATTAGTTTTGTTTTGGAAGGCGAGTCATTAAGACCAAGGTTTGAGGAAGTGTACAAATATTGCACATCTCATTTGCATCCGTGACTAATTCGTGCATAAATCAGGTGAGGTGGCTCTGAGCTGACCAATCCTGGCACCCTGGGATGTGCAAGGATGCTCGCAGGCCACTCACGTTATCAGCAGTGCTTCAAAGAGAAATTAATAATAATTAAAAAAAAAAAAAAAAAAAAGCTGAGCAAAGCTTTAAAACTCAGTTTTTGCATATGAAGCTCTTCTCCATTCTGTAGCGTGTTCCAGGGAGAGAGAGCGCTGCTGGTACAGGGAACTTGGACAGATCTGCATTATTCCCCTTGGAGTGCGAAAATATCTTCATGCCATCTCGGAAAGAAGCTCATTTAAATGCTCTGTGAATGCAGCCCTTCCCAAAGGCCACGATGTAGTCATGTATTTTGGATGATCTGCAGCTAGAAAAGCGTGCAGCTAATGCACCCATCTCACCACGGGAAAGACTGAAACAAAAACACCAAAAAAAAACCCAGAGAGAGAAGCTGAAAGCCAACGCACAGCCTCTAACCCAGATTCTGCTCTGAAACAAAGATGGTCTGGGGATGTTCTTGTTACCCAATTCCAGCGACAGCCACGGCTTTGCTCCTTGAAAATGAGGAGCCAGAGCATTTCCAGGGGGACACTCACACTCCATTGTGCCTTTCCCACCCTCCTGATTACCTCTCTCTAAAATATCCTTATCAAGCAGCAGTTTCAAGGCTGGAGAATGATTTGTGTTCTCTTTCTCTGAGAATGGGAGAATTTCCAGTGATAAAAATTGCCAGCAGATAATCGAGGAGCTTTCCCCAAGAAGTGGTGAAGTTCAGGCTGAGATTCTCCACCACCATATCTTTGGCATGGTGGATAAATGAACACACTTCAGTTTCCCTTTCTTCCCTAAAAGATCATTTACTTACCCTCCTGCCATCACATGCTAAATTAAGTCACGTCTTTCTTTTATTAAGGAGACAGCTTTTTTCTGAGCTTCTTAAACTTTTCTAAATTTTCTTACCACAAACACTGCTCATTTTGTTTCTTATCCAGAGACTGATAACAGGGTTTCTATAAAAATGAACATTCATGATCAAAGAGCAACTCTGTATCATAAACAAATTACAACAACTGGGCATGCTTTGAAATAGCTTAACCTAATTAAGCTCAAACACTTTCGCAAAAGCTTTAAAAAAATGGGTGTAATTGGAGCTCCGTTCAGGTTCAGCTGACTTCATATTTTTAGTTTGGTTGGCTTTTTTTTTTCCCTTTTAGAGCTTTGCATAAACAAAACATTTTGACAGTGTTGCCTTCCTGGGAAAAAAATGTTGGTGGTGCTGAAAATTCAGATTTCCAAATGAAACACAGTTCTAATTGCTCATTTTTGCAGCTCTGGGGACGTGTGTGAGATGTGCCAAAAGCAGCCCCGAGTGCTGTGATGGTGGCACTCGGGTGGCATTCAGGTGGCACTCGGGGCAGCGTGACTGGGCCAGTGCCCATCATGTGCTGGGCCACCAGGAGCTCCCAGGGGGCACTGGGAATGAAAATCATTGCATTTTTCTGTAAAAAAAATCAGTTACAAGGGAGGTTTTGAGGATTAAAATGGAAATCCCAGTGGTTTTCCCCTGTTAAACCCCATTGTGTGTGGAGCATGTCCGAGTGTTAGTCCAGCCATGGATTTCTCCATCTTTTCCATGGCATGGGGTTGGTTCCTTGTGGAAAATTAACTTTAGGCTGAGATTATCAGGAACTCAGCTTTTCATATCTTATTTCTCATCTCACTCTCTCCCCCCACTTGAAAGGTGGTGTAAAAACTTGGTTATAAACCTCTGAGCCACAAGGATTGATCATCCCCTTAAATCTGATTACAGGGGAGGAATAATAATAATAATAATAATAATAATAATAATAATAATAATAATAATAATAATAATAATAATAATAATAATAATAATAATAATAATAATAATAGTACACCTGCATCCTTTAATTACTCAGGTCAATGTTTTGTAGGTCCAATAACACCTGTGGATGGTAAAATGGCCCTCCAAAAATCTCTCTTTACTGAAGCATCAATTTTCTAAAACTTAGAATGAATGAGTCTTCTGTAATCTCTATAGAATTGTGCCCTTCCCTCATCACCATAAAGCCAGAATGCTTTGGTTATTATCTGCTATAATCTGTTGTTATCTGGTCTTTTCTGCTGTAGTGAATTATTTCCTCTTTTTCAGAAGATTTTAATTTTATTGATTTTTTATTTCATAATGGAAACAATTTGCTGTTTGCCCAGCTGTGGAATTTCCATAAGGAGATGGTGATTTGCTGAAGGCTCTAATTTACACGTCTCAGGAATATTTGTGGGAAAAGGATTTCAAATCCATTCTTATCTGCTCCAGGTTTTTCTGCACAAGTGTTAACACTGAATTTTGCTCTTTGCTTGTAAAAGTTTACTAATGATTACTGAAGGCTTTAATTGAAACAAATTTATGCATATAGCTCAAAAATACTTTTGTTCTGCAATGCTGGTTTTTTAAAATATATTTTTCATTTCTTTTCCATTTCTTGAGGAGAAAATCTTCCACAAAATTTCTTTTCATGATTGAAAAGCACCAGAAGTGCTAAGCCAAATTACCTGTAATTATATAACCTTCTGATTCTGCCTGTGTTTAACAGATTAAATGCTCTGTCTTTACAACTTTCAAGGTTAAGTGCCCATAATGGGACATGCTGGGGAGTAGGGTCATATAATCCCCAGCAAGTGGCACTCAGCAGCCCAAATGGAGGAGAGTTATTAAAATCCATAACATGCAACTTTCATCTAACACTCAAATTATAAGGGAGCCACTTGGAAAGAGCCAAAGGCTATTTGCAGGTTCAATATATTCACTTTGCTCTCAACAGTGATCAAAGTTGGGAGCTTCACACGGCTTGGGCTGATGGAGGAGCTAATTTGGAGGAGCTGCAGAAAATGCTGTTCTGTCCCCAAGCTACAGCAGGTTCATAATTGGAGTTTTCCACCTGGGAGGGAGCAGAGCCTGCACTGCCCAGCTCCCCACAGGGCTGCACCAGCTCATGGGCAAGGGTTAAAAGCCAGGCAGATTAATCTGGGCACCAAGACAAATTACACTTCTATTTTTTACAGAAAGTTTTCTAACTGGAGTGGTTCTGTTTTAATTGGGGACTATTACTTTAAATGAAATGCAAGATTGAGAGTCTTTTTTGCAGGGATATTTCAGTCACTGTCAAGACCTCCCAATAAGTTCCTTCCTGCCTCTCTTCCACAGATTATTGTTTTTTCTTCTGGAATTTTCTAGAGCTTACTGATATTTTCTTTTCCTAATCTACCCCACCTACCAAGTCTATAAAGTTGGGTCCAAAACCTATTTATCCTTGGGGGGACACATGAAAAAAAACAGAGTGGTTTTCTTTTCCCCCCAAAAGGCCCTTTTGAATGTGTCACTGTCACACTGCAACAACTGCAGTGAAAGCCCTTGATCAAAACAACCACAGCACCTTTGCATGGCTGTTTTTGCTCTGTCAGTCCTTGAAATGACCTTGGCTTAATTACCTGCATCTCAATGAGTGAATCTACATAGAAAGTGAAGGTTAATTAATGAAGGATCATTTCTTACTTAAACCCATCAGGCAGTGGCTGACAAGCAAGTCTGGCCCGTGCAGTAGCAGCCTCTGTCTCATTAGAAATGGTCAGATTGATGTGCTGGGGCTGCTCTAGAAGCAGGGCCAGGACAGTTTGTTAATGAAGAGAACTGATGGGCTCCTGCTAAACACTCAAAAGCCTCTGTCTGTTATCACCAGCATCACTGAACTTCAGTTTTTGCCACCAACTCCTCCATTTCCAGAGTGCCATTTGTGCCTTTTCAACCTGAACTTGGAAGATTTCCACCCAAAAGCCGCAGTGAGTTTTCTGCCTGGCTAAGATGGGCAGAGCACTGAGATGCCCTCTCACATATTGGGGTGGCTGGCACCAAAGCCAAGCAGCTGCATCATCCCAAAGCTGGTGGCTGCAGGAATTGCTGGGGTGAGCTGCCCACCTCCAGCTCTGGGGGATTCCCTGTCCTGGAGTGCATCCCTGTCCTTCAGAGCTGGATGTGCCTCTGCTGCCATTGCACAGCTGGACCAGGCTTCCCTCTGGCATGTGCCTTCCCCTACACCCAGGCAAGCTCCTCCCGGCCCTAGAAAGGGCAGCATTCCTGGTGGAGATGACAAACAGGTCATCAAGGAGTTGCACTGAAACTCCAACACCAACATCTTCACCCTGCAGCAGCTCCTGGGGGTAAAACACCAACAAAGAGCCTGAAAGCCAAACCAAAAATCCAGACAATAAGAATTGGAGGAAGACAGTTCCTCAAAGCAGGTGAAATTAAAGCTCAGAAGTTGTGCTGAGAGCCCTAAATACCCTCTGAACCTGAGCTTGCAAAGAGCCCAAATCCCTCGTGGGGTTCCCAATTTTAGAAAAGCTCTTGCCCTTCATCTGTTTGGAAGCCCATGGGGGAGAATGCATTTTTCCAACAATAAACAGTGTCTCACCCCTGCCCATGGCTTAGGTTGAGGGAGGGAACTGGGTCCTGTGTCAGGGGAACTTTCCAAACCCCAGGTGAGGCTCAGCTCCCACAGGAAGCATTTGCACAGGGTTCTATGGGTCACACCTGGCTCACACCTGCAGGGACTGGTGGCACTGCAGAGACCCAGCCACCCCCTATTCCAGCACCTTCCAAAGGAAAACACAGCATGGAATAAAGCTCAGGGAGATTTCTGGGGGCTGTAACCCGAGCAGAGGGATCCTGCCTCACCAGGAAACCATTCTGGGCTTCTGAGCACTGATGCTTTGAGGCCAGAAAGTATTTTCCTTTTCCTTTTCCTTTTTCCTTTTCCCCTTTTCCTTTTACCTTTTCCTTTTCCATCCCTCTGTTTTTGACTGGGGAGCCAGGTTAGAGCCATAATTGCCAATTTTCTCACCCTCAACAGGTTTTCCAGAAGTGGCCAGAGAGGCAAACATTTCTCCTGGTGAGCTGATGAACAGAAGGTGTCAGGCCAGAGGTTTGTTCCCTTCCACATTGTGTCTGTTTGATCTTGCAGAGTTACAGATTTGGCTGCCTCACCTCATCTCTTTTTTCTTCAGGTTATAATGTGCCTTTACCTTTTCCAAGCTCTTCCCTTCTCACTCTTATCCATTGATTAAGAAATAACAACTGAACAAGTCTCAAATATTTGGCTTTTCTCATCCTTTCTCTTGAAGGTTTACACGAGTGAAGGTGGGCTGAGCTCAGAGGTAAAACTTGAACACACTCTAGAAAATAATTGAAAAGGGGAATTGCTCCCACCTGATATTAAGTGAAAAATACCTTCTGTGACCCTGTTTCTGTCTGATCTATAAAAATTGATTTTTTTTCTATATGCAGAAGTATTAGGAATTGTTTCTGGCTTGAGCAGGTGCCAGAATTTAACTCACCACTCTTCTACTGTTTCCAAGTGCTGGAAAAAATTATATTAAAAGTTTTCTGTAACTGGGAAAAAGAGCTCATTTACCTTTGTAATTTTCTATTAATTTACTACTAGGATTCATTTTGCATTTAATTCAGTCCTCTAATGGCTTAAAACTGTGTCTTTGGTCTTTACACATTTGTGGTCTCAGCCGTGTCAAGCTTTTTCATCTACTTTATGTTCATTTATTTTAACTTTTAGTGGTCTTCTAGCCAATTCTTTATCCTTTTTATTACAAGAGCATGAAATTTTATAATGCCCTAGAGCTTTGTTAGTCAGCTGCTACAAGGTTCTTAACCTTAGTTAATTTATTCTTTCACTTTTGACTTTCAGATATGGAGCATGCTTTAATATTTTGGTTTTGAATATGAAAGCAACTTTTATTAAGTAGGTTTATGGCATTAATAGATCCTTATTTCATTTTTACAGGAGTGTTTAGGTATCCTGCTAGACACAGAATGTATCATTTTCCATAATTATCTATAATTTTTGTAATATAATTTAAACTCTACTATATTAAAATATTGCTAATATAACAATCCTAACCTTTTTAGATAATTTTACTCCAGAATCATTGTAAACAAGCATAAAAATGGTTATTTTTCATTGTAAAACCTGATTTTTTTTGTTGCTTATTACATTAACAAGTAATTAAGTCATGGCAGTTTGCTTATGTAGAGAGAAAAAAAGGAGAAAGTTCTAAAATTGCCGCTTGCTGTAATTTTACATAATTATTCTGAACACATCCTGTATCCCAGCAATGATGTCATGCTGGCCATTCCTGCAATTTGGGAAGTGCCCGAGGGATCCATTCAATCCCTACCCACCTTCCAACCTCAACAATTCTGATTCTGTGGCTCCCTTGGCTTCATGAGGTTTCTTCACAAGACACGGCAGGAGAAGATGCAAAGTGAAGATCTGATAAAAAGATAAAATTCATCACCAGACAAACAGCTGGAGCTGAGCAGCTGGACAGTGGGAGCAAGGGCAAGGAAAGGAAGGAGGGGATAAACCAAAATTTCCTTTAGCAGAGAGAACAAGTGCAGGCTGCTCTGCCCAGCCTGGTGCTGCGGAGGGAATGGGAATGAGAGCAAACCCCAGCACTGGAATTGCAAAATAAACCTCTGGTGAAGGACAGAAAGTGATTGCCAAGGAGTGCTGGAGCCAGAGTCCAGGCACAGCATCCCTGGGAAAGTCTGGGATGGATGGAATCCCTGGGAGAGGGACAGGATGGATTGAATCCCTAAAACAGGAATTGGATGGATTGAATCTCTGGGAAAGGGATTGGCTGAATTGAATCCTGAAATAGGAATTGGATGGATTGAATCCCTGGGAAAGGGATTGGATGGATTGAATCCCTAAAATAGGAATTGCATGGATTGAATCTCTGGAAAGGGGATTGGATGGATTGAATCCCTAAAATAGGAATTGGATGGACTGGATCCCTGGAAAGGGATTGGATGGATTGAATCCCTGTCCCTGTGGATAGGGATGGCTGAAGGATCCAGCCTGTAGAGGCACACAGACATGGGCTGTTCCAACAGGGAAAACAAGGCAGGTTTGAAGCAGCAGATGTTCAGTGTCTGGCTGGTTCAGTTTGCCTTCGAGGCTGCATGCACCAAGAGCCCAAAATACCAATTTTGGGCAGCAATCACCAATTCAAAGGGGAGACAACTGAAAAATTATTAGCAAGGGAAAAAAGAGTTCTTGTGGAATCAACAGGCTAGGCTTGAAATAACCACATTTGTCTGCAGAGTTCCATTTTCATACCTTTTGGCTTCCAGGAATCTCCATTAATCTGTAATTTTAATAGAAATGCATTTTCATTTCAGCCCAGGTAAGAGTCCTTGCTATAATTCTCCTTCTCAATGTGGCTGAGTTGTTATTTCCCCTCCATTATTTACTCATGTGTAAGTACCAAACCAGCTCCACTGCACTGGAGCTTCATTTCTGTTCCACAGGGAGCCAACACTTTATATGATTATATATATATATGTGTGTGTGTGTGTGTGTGTGTGTAATATATATGAACATTTCTTTGTCAGGTAGAAGCTTTTAGTTATTCTGACATGAGGCTTTCACACTGCAAAAATATTACTAATACTATTTTGCCTCTAAAGTGCATTTGTTATCAATATGCACTTAAACTGGTGATCAAGAGTTGGTGGGAGAGACACCTGCTCTGCATTTCTTATCTTTTTTAATACCTTAGGGATACATCACTTAATAATTTAGTGCTAAACCATTTAGCATTTTAGCCCATCATCTCTTATATTACACATAGGATTTCAGTAATGTCTGATAAAATTATGTGTTAGCTGCCTTATGTGTGTGTAAAACTTAATAAGTCTTCTTCCCCCCCTCAAGTTTAATAACTGATTTCTTACATTTATGGATGTGAAATTTTATTGCTCATGGATATAGTTTGAACCTAAATCTTCATATCTTATAAATTGATTTTTAGTTTCCTTTTTGACCTTATGAATTTCAATCAGACATTGACCTCTTGTTGCTCATGAATCTGACTGATTTAGTGCCATATAACAATAATACTGTAGAAAAGCATTATCATAAGAGCCCACAGGGTTTGCTGAAACCCATAACTAGATTTTGGAGGCCTCTAGCAATAATAATTCTTGACCCAAGACTATTCTCTAATACCTTCATCCTTTCCTGTTCTGGACTGGCCAATCCTTGTTTTAGTACATTCAAGGAAAGTGGTGGAGACTCCCAGGAGGATAGGAGCTCAAACTGTGTGGAGAAGATAATGCTGAATATACTCCTGTAAAATGAGGCTTATAAAAGACCAGCTCTGGGATTTGTCACATTTTGAAGTGAGAGGGAAAGACGATTTAAAAGGAACCTTTTGTGACAAAAATTGGTATTTACTCAGTGTTTGAGATTTTTGAAAAATAAAAATTTGATAGTAATTGTCTTTACTGGAATGTGTTGTTATTCTTCAGTCTATCACTATGGCTGCAGCCTAAATAGAGGACTTGAATGATTACTGCTTTGTTTGCTTGGCTGTGCTAATTTAATTTAATTTAATTGTTTATATGCTTTGCTTTACTGAATAACTGGGTGTTGGTGTTCATTATTCCTTATTAAGAAAGAATCTTAAAGTGAAAGCAGAAGTGGGAAGGCCGTGGGGCTGTGGTGCTGGTTTACAAGTGCTGACTTTGGGTACACACATTTCCTGAGTGCCCGTGCATTTACTGAGCTTCTCTGTGCCTGTCCATAGGCATGGACATGGCAGTTTTATTCATCAACTGATCACCAGGACACGAGCAGGGAGCCAACACCAAGAAATCAGCTAAAACTGCTTGTGGCAAGCAGGGCAGGGGGTTAGGGAGGGAGGCACGAGCTGTGAAATGCTGCTGGAAGCAGAGCCCAAAGGCTGCAGGTGTTCCAGCAGGACAGGGCACAGAGAGCCCAGGCTGCCACAGCCTCCCACGCAGGGGGATTCATTGGATAACAGGTTTGCAGCATCCAGTGTTACTGAAACTTAGCTAAGAGAGACCTCTCAGATTAATCCTTTTCACTTGCGCTTGGTGGTTCCCTTGCTGTCACAGCAGAGTTGCCACAAAGAAAGGCAGAACTTGCAGCTGGACACGAGAGTCTGTGCTGCTCCCCATCCTGGCTGCAGAACTGGATGAAGAGCGCACTTTTTGGCCTGTGGAAGCCAAAACTGATCCCTTTGCAGCTGTCTGGGAAGTGAATGTGAGGCCACAGGTGCTGCAGGACGGGGCCACATCCCTGTCCTGTCCTATCAGACGTGCTCACAGGGCTCCTGCGGGACTCCTTCATTTCATGCTGGAAGGCAAGGGAAAGGCAAAGTGCTCCTGTCCTTCTCATGAAGGATATCACATCCTTGATGCTTGGCATTTAAAAATGAATTAAAAGTGAAGCCCTCTTCGTGGCAGTCCAAACAGTCCCTGGCACAGAAGCAGGACCATTTCCTGCAGGTGCCCTGGAGCCCTTGGCACTCTGCTGGGCACCACCGGCAGCTCCCAAAGCTTCCAGGGCACACACAAAGCTTAAAACTGGAATTCCCAAAAAGCAGCTCACAGCCTCCTCCAGCCCCATCTCCTTGGAGGAGGGAGTGCAAGGTGGAGGGGACTTGTGGTAGTTTGGAATAAATGATGCCAAGCATTGCTGAAGGACCAAAACTCACTCGATGAAAAAAGCAGATTTCACTTGTAACAAAAGAGCTTCTGCTCCCCCATGGGCTGGGAGCTGCTAAAGGAGGAATTTGTGTCTGCTATATTAATATTCAAGGCTTTCCAATTTACTCACAAAACACAAGAGGTGAGTAGTCCAAAATATAAATATATGAGTAGAGCTGTGTACTATTACTACTCTGTTTATGATGCTGAAAAGTCAGAACTATGCCAAGCCACTCTTTCCTTATAAACTATTTAAATAATTTATTGACATGTAAAGTTAACAATTCTCTGTGTTTACCCCAGCTTGTATTAGATCTGATATGAATGAGGCTCTTTGGACCTTGCACTTTTATCTAATTTCCTCAATGCTGGCAATAATTTTGCTGTTTCAATAACTTATCTTATTCACCTGCTGCTAAAAACACTTGTCATGTTGAATTACATGCCCTGCACAGATATTGTTGCAATTAGCAATTACAAAATATCACAACAGAAGTGTACAAAGGTTTAGGATCCAGATTTTTGACTGTGTGTAATCATGTCCTAATTTGCTGAAACATGAGCCAGCAAGTTCTGTTCATCTGAACATGTTTGTTATTGATCTGCATGTGCAGATGCAGTAATTGCACATGTAAATTTGGAGTCAGTGATATAAATGTAATAAAAAATTCCATGTTTTTCCTCATTCCCAGAGTTCCTGACTGGGCCATCCAGCAGCACCGGGCACAGGGGCTGGGGGAACCAAACCCAGCTGGGTCCTGTGCAGCCTTTTCTCAGTGGGAAAACTCCTGAGTTCATGAATCTGCAAACCAAGGTCTCCAAGGTAAGATTGAACGCGATTTTTTGTGTACAAATTGAGTCCCCTCCTCTTCCACAAACACTTCCAGGGGTGGCAGATGTCCCCACCTGTGCCAGCAGGTGATTGTCTTCAGCACGTGGCCAGAACCAATGAAACCTGCCTGGAAAGCAGAGTGGGAGGGATGGTTCCGGGAGCCTCCTGCAGGTGCAGCTTCCTCTGCAGCCCCTCCCAGAGTCCCAGTTTGGTGGGAAGTGGCAGCTGGGACCCTCTGTGGGAAGTGCTGCTCTGGGTGCAGGGGGGCACAGGGTGGAGGCAATTGCTGTGTTTGAGTGCTGGTCACTTTGTGAGGAGAGGTTTCTTTCCACTTTTCATAGCAAACAGAAAAATTAACCACTGTGCCATTTTGGTTTAAGAAATAAAAAAGACAAAGGATATAAAAAACAATTTCTAGAGATATATAGATGGGAGAGAAATCCTGGAAACATTTATTGCTGCTGTTCCCATCCCGTCTCTAGGTACAGCTCTAACCAGGCCGTTCCTGGGGACCAACAGCTCTGGGTTCTCTGTTGGCTCTCCAGCCACTGGAGTCTATTTTGATTTCCTGGTGTCCTTTCTGGTTGTGCTGGATTACTCATAACTGCAGCGCAGTGGTAGCTGCCAATACAAATTTAGTCTTTTCTGTTTATTCTGTACTGTCCTGTCAAAGCAGATAAGTCTGCTTTGCATTAGAGCTCAAAACTTTAATTGTGGGAAAATGATGAGTCACTGCAGCCAAGGTAACCCAGAGCCTGTGGCAGGGACGTTCCCCTGATGGACAGCACTGAAATGACATCAGGGCCACCAGCCAGAGGCACCAGCTCTACACCCAGGTGTCATTTCATTCCCCTGGGACAGTGGGGCTTTTTGAACCAGCCAGAAGATTGATTTGGGGTCAAGTGGGAAAAAAGTATAGCAGGAAAAAGGAATCTTCCAAGCTCTATTAGCAATTCAGGCCACCTGCTTGGAGCACCTGATGAAACTGTCTCAAGTGGCTGCTCAGGACAGAGCAGGATTGTCCATTCTCAGTCCCCTGAGGAGGAGCTGGGCAGGGAGTGATGGCAGTGACCATCCCTGGGAACCAGAACTGCCACCATGCTGGGAGGAGCAGAGCAGAGCCCAGCTGGCACAGAACACAGAGTCAGCAGGGCTGGGAGAGACCCTCAGAGCCCCCAGCCCCACCACCAACCCAGCTCCACCACCACCCCTAACCTGTCCCACAGACCCTCAGAGCACCCAGCCCCACCACCAACCCAGCTCCACCGCCACCACCCCTCACCTGTCCCACAGACCCTCAGAGCCCCCAGCCCCACCACCAACCCAGCTCCACCACCACCACCCCTCACCTGTCCCACAGACCCTCAGAGCACCCAGCCCCACCACCAACCCAGCTCCATCACCTCCCCTCACCTGTCCCACAGACCCTCAGAGCCCCCAGCCCCACCACCAACCCAGCTCCACCACCACCCCTCACCTGTCCCACAGACCTTCAGAGCACCCAGCCCCACCACCAACCCAGCTCCACCACCACCACCCCTCACCTGTCCCACAGACTCTCAGAGCACCCAGCCCCACCACCAACCCAGCTCCACCACCTCCCTCACCTGTCCCCAAGTGCCACATCCAGATGCCACTTGGACACTTGCAGAGATGGGGATCCCACCACCTCCCTGGGCAGCCCATTCCAATGCCTGACCACTCCTAATATCTAATCTGAACCTGCCCTGGTGCAACTGAAACCAATTTCCTCTCATCCCCTCAGCTGGAACATGGCAGAAGAGCCTGATCCCATCTGGGGGCTGCACCCTCCTGTCAGGAGTGGTGGAGAGTGAGAAGGATGCAGAGAGTGAGTGAGAGCTCCCCTTTTCCAGCAGGGAGGTCTGGCAGCCTGGAGCTGGAGTTACACCTTCCCTGGCAGCGCTGTCCCTTGCAGAGCCTCTCTGAAGTGAAATCCATCTCCAGAGCCACACCAGCCTGGACGCCACACTCGGGTTCCCTCGGAATGAAGCACTGAGCCTTTCTGTGCCTGCTGGTGCTGGATAAAGGAAGGACAAGCTCAGCCCAGCTCCTCCGGAGCTCCCTCAGGCCCAGTTGGAGTTTCCCAGGTTGAGGTTGCCATCAGCCCTTCCCTGGTGGCTGGCCTGTGGCTGTGAAGTTTGTTTGGAGGGCCCAGATCACATCTGCATATCTGAGCTTGCCTCGCTGCCTTCCGAGCAGAACTTCTCAAGGACAAACCCAGCAAGGCACTCCAAGGCTAAATTAAGTGTCTGCAGGATTTCCTTGTGATATGGTAAATTTCCAGCAGAACAAATAGCAGAAATGGAGTAGAAATGCATAAGGAAATCCCAGGAAGGATTGATAGAAATTAATTCAAAACCTTTTTTCCCCAACATAATTTGGGCAAGACATAATAGAGTTCACAGTTTACAAGTAAGAAGCAAAAAGCAGGAAGTACATAACTACTAAACCAGCTCAATTAATTCCCATTTCGTGCTGCATCTTTATGGGGAAACTCAGCTGTGTGCTAATGATCCTCAGAAGAACCCAGACAACACTGATGCTCCACTTACACTTCTTGTTAAGGGTAAAATTCACCCTATTGAAGAGGACAAGCTTAAGATCTATGCATCCACTTAGTACCACTTATCCCAATTTTCACTTAACAAGAGCCTAAGTAGTGTATACGTCTGGATTGTCCTTCTGCACTAAAGTGAATTTTCTCCCCAGTAAATTAGATTGGTCTGATGTGTGCTTAAAAGGAAGAAAATCTTTGCTTTCATTAGGGGCTGTGCTGGGAAATTGCTGCTTGACCTATAACTTAAACAAAAAAATTTGCAGTTGTTCACAGCTGCCCTGTGTGGGGCATGGGATATTTGCAGCATTTCCCAGTGATCAAAGAGCAAAGCTGAAATGATGGAGCCCTTCAATCCTGACGGGGAATAAACTTCGTGAGGGAGCTGCTCATTGCTTTGTTATTCACATCCTTCTCGTGGATGGTTTTTAATACACATTTCTCTTGATGTTCGAGTCAAATTGGCACAGAGTGGGTTGAGAAGCATCATGAGACCATCAGCAATCCCTCAGCAGAAAGCACAGAACAGTGGAATGAAGTTTTATATTTAACTTTCATCTGAGATAAACATAAACAGGGGAGTTTTGCCAGCCAAGGAGTCCTGAGAAAGCTGAATTGAATGGCAGCTCCTGTGCGTGTGCAGCCCTGCTGTGCTGTTTGTCAGCAGCGGCGGGCCAGAGGCTCCCTGTGCGCACCCACCCTGCTCCAGGGACAGTCCTGGGCTGGACAAACACCCATTCCCCATCCCCAGTGCCCCCACCCAGGGCCCTCTGCCTCCAGCCTCGGGATGGGCAGCTGCCTGTGGAGCAGCCCCAGCCCAGGATGGGCAGGATCCCCTCCCGTGGCCCCAAATGCATGTTTTTATTTGCAGGAACACGGGCTCTGTGAGATACTGCAGTCACAGTTAATGAAGTCCTTAATGAACTGACAGGCCTGCCTCTTATCTCACTTATGCCAGATTTAAACCTATGTAACTCCATTAACTTGGTGAGTTGATCCTAATTTTACATAAGTGTAAAAAAGATGAAAACCAGGCGTTTTATGTTCTCATTATCTAAGAGAATACAAAGTATGGAGTTCTTGAAAATCTTTTTTCTGTTTTCTCTCAGTTGCAAAGAGATTTAAGGGCTCCTCCACCTCTGACCCTCCCCACTTTCCCTGTGTACCCATTCCTGCAGCTCCTTGCTCTGTTTCCCAAGTTAGTCTGATCATGCAGGTTTTGATCTCTCTGTGGTTTGGTACCTCCTGAAATGAGTTTTGCAAACTTTGTTCCCAGTGAGCACATTCCTCCTGGCATGAATCAAAACTCTGCATTCTTCCCCCCTTCCCACGGAGCCTCTCCTAAGGGTTCAGCCTCCCCCAGAACATTCATGGCTTTCTTTAATGCAGAGAAATTACCAGCACAGAACCAGTCATACAACAGGGGTGTAAAATTGTGCAACTGAAGGCAAAATCACTTTCCTCCTCACAGGTTACCTCTGGAGATGTTTAATCTTGGCCTCTTGTTCTCAGCCAATTCTGCTGAACTTTCTCTGCCTGCAGTAGTTTACTTTCCACTTGAACTCTGGAAGATCAGTTTTACCCCAAGGAAACACACTCTGTGTACACAGAGAAAATGATTTCAGATGGTTTTGGCTGGCTTTTATTGTGTTTTGATATTGGTATGATTTCCAATAGAGCATTGCAGGGTTCTGCCTCCCCAGCCAGGCTGGAATGGCAGCGTGAGCCTGATCCTGCGGAACCCAGGGCAGGCAGAAGCTGAGTGCCAGCAGGTCCTGTGCCAGCTGCCTGCCAGCACAGCCCCCAGGCATGGCAGGAGGGGCAGCAGCACCCAGGCAGACATGTGAAATGCTGAGAGCACACTCCCAGCTGACCCCCGTGTCAGCACTGCAGGAATGCCTCTGACTTTGATGGAGTCACTCATAATTTACAGCTCTGGGAGCTCAAACCCGCAGCCCAGAGCACAGAGATGTTAACAGGGACAGTCCCTGTCACAGGAGGGCTGCTGGTTCTAATGGTACCTCCTGTCACTCACGCCACACACTGCGTGTCACTTATGGGGACCACGGGTCACCCTTGTCCCTCTGCTGAATGGGATTGAAAATATCAAAATGAGAGGCAGAATGGGGGAAATGAACTATCAGGGAAATAAATAAGAGGACTGGAAAGATAAATCAGTTAGAGAATGGAAGGCAGGCGCTCTGCAGAGCCCCCAGGCAATTTCCCTGGGCTGGGCAGGGGAGAGGGGCTGCTGGTGAGCCCCAAATGTCAGCTGGGTCACAGCACCCATCCCGCCCTGCATCCTCAGGGCCAAGGGAGGCAGTGGGAGCTCCAGCACCCCTCTGCAGCCACAGCCAGGCAGGGAGGAGGGCAATCCTCCTGCCCAGGAACGCTGCTGTGTCAGAACTGTAAATCATTGCCTGAATAAACAGCATTCAGGGAGCCAGCTGAAGGGGAAACGGAGCAGATTTGGGGTGTGAAATGCTGAGTAGGTGATTGCTTCCCCTCTGTTTGGCCCTGCAATGTGCCTGACACTTTCCATTTCTCATGGCAGTGACCAAAGGCTGAAATGAAGGCTGATACCCCTTTTGTGCCCTTTATCATGAATTAACAAGACTTTTTTGTTTTTTCCCCTGGAAAAGAAAGAGGGCTCAGGTCCAGTGACCATCAGGTGGACTTTCCTGTACCTATTTACAGTCCTGGACTGCTGAGAGCTCCCATCAGTTTAAAGATCTGTGAACTCTGCTCTCTGCCACGACCTCACAGTGCCAAAAATCCTGAGTGTGAAAGGGAGTGCAGCAGGATGGGCTCAGCTCTGAGCCCCAGGGACCCCTCTGAGTGAGGAGCAGCTCTTGGGAGAGGCTCTGGGAGCCCTGCAGCTGCTCCTGCAGCCCCTCTGGGGGAACACAGCCCTGGAACTCTGCCCTGACTGGGATTTGAACCACTGCAAGTGCAGGAGATTCCCAACAAGGTAAGCTGGGCATGATGAGGTTTTTAAAGCTCAGCAATACCAGGGGATGGCAAACCCCACAGAAGGGCTAATGCAATCTCCTGGAAGGTCTGTGCAGTAGAAGTTCAGTTCATTAACTGCTGCTGCTCCCTCCACAAGTCAGTTCAGGCTGTTTTCCTGAAATCAGACCTGAACCCGGATGGCAGAGGTGAACCTGCCTCACCAGCCTCCACCAAGAGAAGATACAGGTTCAGAAACAATATTTATACTCCCAAATCTCCATCACTCTCTCTTTTTTAAGCTTATTAAAATTAAAACCATGACCTGCCACATCACATTACATCAAAACATGATGTAACTTCTTAATTTGAAAAAAAAGTTTTAATTTATGATTTTGTATTATGCCACAAAAAGCTTTTGTTTTCCCCAGAGAAACTATAAATTTTTTGCACTGACTGTTTCCCCAGTATCTTTGGCAGACTGAAGCAGTGAGGTTGGCAAAAAGCAGATATTTAACAGCTCCTGACGAGCAGCTCATGAATCACCAGGCTGGCTGCTGGCACACAGCTCCTGCAGGTACCTCTGCAATCCCCCAGCCTCCTGCTCCTGCTCCCTGCAGGACCCTGCGCTCTGGCTGCCCCCAGCCCCGACCCACTGCGGCCTCTCCAGCCCTGATTTCTGCAGGAAACCTCTCTGTGTGAGCGCCCCTGCGGCACCTGCCAGCAGCAGGGCCCAGCACGGACTTCTACTGACCAGGAAAACGCTTCCCACTGCGCTTGGCATGAAATGTTCTGATTGTAGAGATGTGGAAGTGCTCTGTGCACAGCCCTCACCTCTGCGCTCTGTGCAGGGAGCTGAGGCACAGGAGATGAGGACAGGCAGCTGTGCCCTGCTGGTGCTGCAGCTCCAGGTGATGGGCTGGATTCCTGAGCCTGGCTGTGCCCCTGGGCCAGCCCAGGCCATGCAGTGAGCTCTTTGCTGGCCTGGGGCTCTCACAAACTGATGATTTTTTGGGAATGCTCTGGCTGAAGTGAAGCCCAGTGGAACTTGAGAGCAGGGATTGTTGCTGTCCAAAGCAGGGGTTTCAAACAATTGCTTTATGGAGAGGGCTGAGTGCTGTAAAACTGCAGCACAGGGTATGGCCAGCCTGGCCTAACTGTCCCACTAAGGCTGGGCTCATTTCTCACCAGCTGCTAAAGCCAAGACACTGTGCTGGCTGGGCTCAGCTTTCTCTGAGTCCCAGGCTGTGATCCACAGTGCCCACGTGGGGAATAAAGCCTTCCTAAAGTCCCAGCCCCTTAACTGAAGCTTTTCCTGGGGCACAGTGTGCCTTGAGCTACACTGAGCGCCCCCAACACAATCACTGCTGGCCAGTGCTGTGAAATGGATCTGTTTGGGGTGGATATTCCTCTTTGGAAGGGGTAATCCTAGTCCTATTTGCAAGCTTACTGCTGTCCTGAATAACCTGAGAGGGCTGGGAAAGTTCTTGGCGTGCTTTGGGTGTAAATGTGCACAGAGATCTTGGGGGAAAGGGGCCAGGGTTGTGTCCGGTTCTTTGCAGAGGAGTGACTTTGGGTGCCCACTGAGAGCCAAGGCACAGGGCTTTGTGTCCTGGGAAATGCTGGGAGAGTCCCTGTTCTACCTCTGGGTCAGCCAGGGCAGAGTTCTGCCCTCAGCACCTGCCCTGGGCAGGAACCCTCCCTTGTGCCATTCCTACATGGAGCCAGGGCAGAGTTCTGCCCTCAGCACCTGCCCAGGGCAGGAACCCTCCCGTGTGCCATTCCTACACAGATCCCCCTTCCCATGGCTGCTGTGTTCTGCGCTGAGGGGCTGGGAATCAGCCTGGGTGGGTTTTACACAGGATCACAGCTGAGAGGTGCCACAAGGGCTGGGCAAAGCCCCAGCTGCCAGAGCACGAGGCTGAAAGGAGCTGGGGCTGCCCAAAGCCAGCTGTGAACCCACAGCTAAAGCGCTTTGTCCCTCCACAGCCTGGAGGACACTGAGAGGAGATGGAAGGGCTGCCAGGTGAATGGGTGGAGCTGAGCCAAAACCCCCCAAACTCTCTTCCCAATGTGGAAGGAATTATCTGGGATGAGTCTCCTCTTGACTTGACATTGGAGGTTTCAAGTTTCATGGCATCTTACATTATTGTTTAAATTTGTTTCAGGCAAGAAACACACTTTTTAAGGCCAGGAATACAGATTTGTGAGATGCTAAGACACCTGAAAAGCAAGAATACAGATTGTAGGATGAATATTTCACAGAGTAATTATTTAAATATATTCAAGTATGAACATCTTTAGATCCTAAATTTAGTATTCCTTAAAAACATAATATTACAATAAAATCTAGCCCGCTCTCACATTGTTCCTCACATCCCAATTCTCTGAACCAGCTGGTTTTTTAAAATTGTGTCTTGGTTGCTATGTAAAGCATCCCAGTGATATTTTTGCCCCAGACTTTAACTTTTGGCACAGCAGTGGCACGCATGGTGCTGCTGCAGTTCCCAAGGCAGGATGGCACAGCAGGGCTGCTGTGGGGATGCCCTGATGGGAGAGCAGCTCCTGCTCCCTGCAGGGACGCCCTGGCTGCGCTGGGCTTTGGGCACTGCCTGGGCACAGCCAGAGCCTGCAGGAGTGTCAGGATCTCTGCTGCTCACAGTGACCCTGAGAATGTTCCAAGTCTCTTTTCCCAGCCCGGTGCTCAAAGGAGGAGTC
This sequence comes from Emberiza elegans, assembly GCA_024865655.1. Lineage (NCBI taxonomy): Eukaryota > Metazoa > Chordata > Aves > Passeriformes > Fringillidae > Emberiza > Emberiza elegans. The sequence goes on along the minus strand of JALJVW010003097.1, from coordinate 1,529,888 downwards.
AGAGCTCTTCATTTCTTGGTTTCAAGGTTGTTTATTGTACCTTATCTATAAAATATTTTCTCCTGCCCTGCCAAGGTCCATCCAGCAGGACAGTTCCAGGCACTGTGCCTGTCCCTGGGGTGGTGTTATGTCTTTATACTAAAAACTACCTGTATACTAAAAACAATGTTTACAATTCCTTCCCAATACTATGACCTATGTTAGACAGTGAGCTTCTACTCTAACCAATCTGTAAGTGCCACCATCACAGCAGAAGATGGAGGCCAAGAAGAAGAAGGAGAAAGGCTGGACGCACCCAGTTCCCTCCATCTTGCCCCCTGAACCTCCATACCAGAAACCCTAAAATCTAGTTTCCACCCCATGATAACTTCACTAATATTCTACTTAAACTGTTGTGGCTTGCTGATTTCCATACAAGGTTGGTAACTTGTTCCATGGGCCATAATCAAACCCGCAGGGGCATTTTGGGCTCTGTGCCAGGGTCCCTGAGCCCCCTGGCGGGGTCTGGGCTGCTCAGGACAGCCAGAGGGATGTGCTGGGTCCTGACACTGGAGCATCCTGGGCATGGAGCAGCCAGGGAGCAGCAGGAAAGGGTCCCTGGGGAGATGGGACACCCCAGTCCTGGGGCAGGGAGCTCAGGCTGAAGGAGCTGAGAGCTCTGGAGGGGCTGCTGGAGGAGGGAGAAGTGCTGAGCACTGGGGGAGCCAGAGGAAAGGATGGACATTGCCTGGGGAGGGGACAGAGCACTGGGAAGAGCAGCAGGAAAGGATGGACACTGCTTAGGGAGGGGATAGAGCACTGGGAAGAGCACTGGACACTGCCTGGGGAGGGGACAGAGCACTGGGAAGAGCAGCAGGAAAGGATGGACACTGCTTAGGGAGGGGATAGAGCACTGGGAAGAGCAGCAGGAAAGGATGGACACTGCCTAGGGAGGGGATAGAGCTCTGGGAAGAGCAGGAGGAAGGGATGGACACTGCCTGGGGAGGGGATAGAGCACTGGGAAGAGCAGCAGGAAAGGATGGACACTGCTTAGGGAGGGGATAGAGCACTGGGAAGAGCAGCAGGAAGGGATGGACACTGCCTGGGGAGGGAATAGAGCACTGGGAAGAGCAGCAGGAAAGGATGGACACTGCCTGAGGAGGGGATAGAGCACTGGGAAGAGCAGCAGGAAAGGATGGACACTGCCTAGGGAGGGGATAGAGCACTGGGAAGAGCAGCAGGAAAGGATGGATACTGCCTGAGGAGGGGATAGAGCACTGGGAAGAGCAGCAGGATGGACACTGCCTGGGGAGGGAATGGAGCACTGGGAAGAGCAGCAGGAAAGGATGGACACTGCCTGGGGAGGGGATAGAGCTCTGGGAGCTGCTCCTGGGAGCTCCTGAGCACACCCTGAGCTCTGGGGCTGCTCTAACAGAGGTGGGAAATCCTGGCTTGTCTGTAACCCCATTCTCAGGTCCTGGCTCTGCACAAGGAGGTGAGCCCCAGTTTTCGGGCAGCCCTGAGCGCTAGGGCAGGCTGGCTGCTGTAACAGAGGTGGGAAATCCTGGCTTGTTGTGAATCCCAGTCTCAGTCAGGGCCAAGCTCTGCACAAGGAGGTGAGCCCCAGTTTCAGGGTGGTGTTTGGGCTGGGAGCAGCTGGGTCTGCCAGGTCTGGGGGTGATTCTCCCCCACCCCTCCGAGCTCTGGATGTGACTGAGGCACACAGAGGCACCTGCAGGAACCTGAGCTGGGGACAAAGGCACAGCTCACACACAGCCACACCTGCCCTGGTAAAACCAGGCCTAAATGCCCACTGAAATGCTGTGTAATTACCCCCTGGAGTGACACAAGCACCTTTTGTTATCCATGGTGTCACCAAGCCAACAAATGCTCCAATTCTGCACATTGTTATCAGTGTTGGCCATGACAGAATTGCTGATACCCTCATCCAGCCACCCCCTGTTTTCCTGCCTGGGTTTGGGATGTCCTGATGGAAGATTTCATCTCCTGAGGCGCCCTCACTGCCCCACGTTCAAGTAGGGTGTGCAGAGGTGATGGGGAAGGTGCAAGAGAGCTCCAGTATTTCTGTAGCCTCAGTGTTCCCTGGTGTCTCTGCTGGTCTGTGGAATCCAGCGGGCTTTGTGCCCTTCACAGCAGGCATTTCAGAGGTATTCTCACATCTGCCATTGTCAGATGGAGCCTTAGGGCCAGGAAATGCTCAGAAATGCTGTGTTTGGGCCCAGCTCTGCCTCTGGCAGCTCAGCTTTCTGGAAGGAGCAGTTTGGAGCCGCAGGAGCAAGTCCAGTCCAGCCCAAAGGTTGCCATATGGGCCCTGATTTCTTTTCCCAATTTGTTTCCCTGTTTCCAAGCCCTGCACTAACCCAAAGTGAACCTTCCCTACCAGAAGGGCCCTTTCTCCTCCCAGCTCAGAGCAGAGCTCTGAATAATTTCAAATACAAATGTGCAATGGAACCTCAGCCTGGGTGATGCTATGAGAAGGAAGAGTGTGCAGTTTGCTTTATGTGCTTTTAGCTGTTCTACCCTACACTGCAACATGTGCACCCACTCTTGTAACCTTTACTGCTGTGCAAAGATGATCTGTCATTTCTACAGGAGATATATATATATATTTATTTATATATTTATTTATTCCCAGGCAGCTCCGAGTCCTGACTGCCCTCTAGAGAAATTCTGCTGCAAAAGCTCAGACCCACAGAGTCAGCAAAAAAGAACTGCAGCCCTAATCTGAGCAGCAGCAGCTGCACAGGGGTGGCTGACAGGATCTGGAGGAGCAGAAATGCACCAGGGATGGCTCCTCTCACCGTCCTTGGGAGCTGTGGCCAGGCACAAACACCCAACCAGCCACTGCCTGGGAAAGCTCAGCAAAAACTCCATTTCCATCTTCCACGGGATGAAGTGGAAAAGAAATGAAAACATTTTTGGTGAAGAAATTAAAAACTGCCTTGTATTCACCTCACTGGCACGTGATGCTTAAGTTATTGAAGCTGCACACCTGGAACTCTGTGTTCTTACCTTGTTCTCGCACTTGCAGCTCGCACTGGATGTGCCTGAGGATGGGCCTGGCTGTGGTTTCCCCTCTGCCGGCATCCCAGCCCCTCCTGGGTGCGCTCCTGGTGTCCCTGGCTGGCACCGGAGCGTCCCCAGAGCTCCTGGCCCCAGTCTGGGGCTCAGAGAGAGCTCCCACAGGAACCCCCGGCCCCGCAGGGACCCCCGGCTGCTGCTCCAGGAGCAGCTTGGGGCAAGATCACCGCTGCCATTCTGTAAGATCACAGCATCAGGAGGAAGTGCAGCTCTGCAGAGCTGGGGATGTTATTCCACATGTTTGGGGCAGCACAGGGAAAATGGCATTTTAACCATGGGAAACAGGGCAGAGCAGCTCAGGATGCACTCACAAGCTCAGATCCCCTTTGGACCTGACAAAAAAAAAAGAGAGGAAAAGTAAAATGTGTGTTTCTGTGTGTATTTTTTCCCCAAAACAGCCAAATCTCACAATCCTGCAGGGTGTTACTCATTGGCCAGGCTGTCACTGAGGGTTCCTGTGCTCACGGGGTCTGCCCTGCCCTCACAGAGCCCAGGAGAGGTGAAAGGTGGCACAGGAACCAGCCTGGAGCAGCCTGGGCTGCCCTCTAATGGCACCTGTGCCAGAGCACACCTGGATCCTGGATCCTGCTGGGATGTCCAGAGCACACCTGGATCCTGCTGGGATGTGCCAGGACACTCCTGGATCCTGGATCCTGCTGGGATGTGCCAGAGCACACCTGGATCCTGCTGGGATGTGCCAGGAGCACACCTGGATCCTGCTGGGATGTGCCAGGACACTCCTGGATCCTGCTGGGATGTGCCAGGACACTCCTGGATCCTGCTGGGATGTGCCAGAGCACTCCTGGATCCTGCTGGGATGTGCCAGGAGCACACCTGGATCCTGCTGGGATGTGCCAGGACACTCCTGGATCCTGGATCCTGCTGGGATGTGCCAGGACACTCCTGGATCCTGCTGGGATGTCCAGAGCACACCTGGATCCTGGATCCTGCTGGGATGTGCCAGGACACTCCTGGATCCTGCTGGGATGTGCCAGAGCACACCTGGATCCTGCTGGGATGTGCCAGGACACTCCTGGATCCTGGATCCTGCTGGGATGTCCAGAGCACACCTGGATCCTGCTGGGATGTCCAGAGCACACCTGGATCCTGCTGGGATGTGCCAGGAGCACACCTGGATCCTGCTGGGATGTCCAGAGCACACCTGGATCCTGCTGGGATGTGCCAGGAGCACACCTGGATCCTGCTGGGATGTGCCAGAGCACTCCTGGATCCTGGATCCTGCTGGGATGTCCAGAGCATTCCTGGGTCCTGGATCCTGCTGGGATGTCCAGAGCACACCTGGATCCTGCTGGGATGTGCCAGAGCACTCCTGAATCCTGGATCCTGCTGGGATGTGCCAGGACACTCCTGGATCCTGGATCCTGGGGATGTCCTGCCTGGGATCCTGTGGGATGTCCAGGACACCTGGATCCTGCTGGGATGTGCCAGAGCTCACCTGGATCCTGCTGGGATGTGGATGTCAGGACACACCTGGATCCTGGATCCTGCTGGGATGTGCCAGGACACCTGGATCCTGGATCCTGCTGGGATGTGCCAGGACACTCCTGGATCCTGCTGGGATGTGCCAGGACACTCCTGGATCCTGGATCCTGCTGGGATGTCCAGAGCTCACCTGGATCCTGCTGGGATGTGCCAGAGCACACCTGGATCCTGCTGGGATGTGCCAGGACACTCCTGGATCCTGCTGGGATGTGCCAGAGCACTCCTGGATCCTGGATCCTGCTGGGATGTGCCAGGAGCACACCTGGATCCTGCTGGGATGTGCCAGGAGCACACCTGGATCCTGCTGGGATGTGCCAGAGCACACCTGGATCCTGGATCCTGCTGGGATGTCCAGATCCTGCTGGGATGTGCCAGAGCACTCCTGGATCCTGGCAGGAGCACTCCTGGATCCTGGATCCTGCCTTGTAGAAAAACATGCTTCAAACTTTTCTGAAATATAAGCAAGGTTCTGCTCAGTTTGAGGCAAAGTTGCACTCAGGGTTTTGCTTTATCTGAACCACCTTTTTTCCATAGGTTTATTAATTGTCATTTCTTCTCCTCCACTGAGTAATGTGGAAATCTGCAATTGAGGGTTTGGGCTCAGTTTGAGTTGTTTAGACATTTTTATTTATTTTCTCAGTATTTTTGATCTGAGGCAAAGGTTGCTTTGCCCTCTGATTTTGTTATCACTGCTTATAAATGCTTCCTGAAGATCCCCTGCTTTTCCTCAGTGCAGTTCAGAGGCAAAGCTCCTGTTCCAAAAGACCTGTACCGACTCGGACAGCCCAGATTTGAAAGGACCTTCCCCTGCCTGGGCAGGAATTTCAGACATGCCCACGAGAAGGGACCAAGATTATCTGGTTCCACTTCACAGGAGCTCCGTGTCCGGGGTTTTCACCACTGCAAAGGTCGGGAACACCTCCCCAACATTGATTTTTCCCGGTTATTGCCAATGATTCCCCTTTGTGCTGGGCAGTGGGAGGGTGGGGAGGGGAGCTGGAGCAGGGCTGTTGAAGTGGAAGTGGTGGGGTGGGCAGAGGGATTTTCAGCCCAGTCACACTGAGCTCCCCTGGATCCATTAGCAGCCCTGCCCTGCTGGGAGGGGAAGCACAGCACCACCTTTCTGCTTGACCTGCCACAAAAGCAGCCAGAAATCTCTTTATTTCCTGGAGTGGCTTTTGGCAGTGTCCCCTTTCCCCAGAGAGCAGGGGCGGGGTGCGGGGATGGACAGTGGTACAGAGAATGCACAGGGAAATACTCCAAAAACAGGGATTTCTACTTCACTGCTCTCTCTGTTTGCTCTGTGTCAGGAGGACCTACAAAAGGTGAATTTTAACAAGAAACCAACCTCATGGAGGCATCTGAACTCACACCCCCAGAGCTGGTGAGTGCAGTTTTGCTTCGGACTAGAAAATGTGCCTTTGCTTTGGACTAGAAAATCTCCTTGAAGCTCAGAAAATTCCTCATGCCAAACACTTGTGCCTTTCCACACAAGAAATTGGTTAAAATAATGAATAATTGGTATAAATTAGTTTAAACACTGAGTAATTCCCAGTGAAAACTTGTTTGGGCAAGAACACACCCAGCTATCTCTATTAATTGACCAATCCTGCCCTGAGCCCAGCTTGGGCAGTGCCTGCTCAGCTCATTGGGAGCACAAACTGTGCCAGAGGAGCCTTGGCTGTGACCATTGTCCCTCTGAGCGCCCCCTCCTCACTGCACCGCCCCCAGCAGCCACCTTTGGTTGATCTGTTTATTCTCCATCCTGCCCCCCCTGCCTTTATTCAGTGCCATTTCTCTGGAACCCCTGCTGGCCCAGCCAAGGGGCACACAGCAATGTGGGATTTGTTGCTGAAGGGATTTCAGTGGCAGCTCTCACTGGCTGCACACAGGGAACTCTGCCTTGGGTCTCCAGAGCAGCTGGGGTTGCCCCTGCTCCTGGCAGTGCCAAGGCGAGGCTGGAGCACCCTGGGATGGTGGGAGGTGGGATCCAGGCTGGGCTCTGGAAGGTGGGATCCAAGCTGGGATGGTGGGAGGTGGGATCCAGGCTGGGCTCTGGAAGGTGGGATCCAGGCTGGGATGGTGGGAGGTGGGATCCAAGCTGGGCTCTGGAAGGTGGGATCTGAGCTGGGATGGTGGAAGATGGGATCCAAGCTCAGTGTGGAAGGTGGGATCCAGTCTGGGCTCTGGAAGGTGGGATCTAAGCTCGGTGTGGAAGGTGGGATCCAAGCTGGGATGGTGGAAGATGGGATCCAAGATGGGTGTGGAAGGTGGGATCCAGTCTGGGCTGTGGAAGGTGGGATCCAAGCTGGGATGGTGGAAGATGGGATCCAAGATGGGTGTGGAAGGTGGGATCCAGTCTGGGCTGTGGAAGGTGGGATCCAAGCTGGGATGGTGGAAGGTGGGATCCAAGCTGGGATGGTGGAAGGTGGGATCCAAGCTCAGTGTGGAAGGTGGGATCCAAGCTGGGCTCTGGAAGGTGGGATCCAAGCTGGGCTGTGGAAGGTGGGATCCAAGCTGGGCTCTGGAAGGTGGGATCCAAGCTCAGTGTGGAAGGTGGGATCCAAGCTGGGCTCTGGAAGGTGGGATCCAAGCTGGGATGGTGGAAGGTGGGATCCAAGCTCAGTGTGGAAGGTGGGATCCACGCTGGGCTCTGGAAGGTGGGATCCAAGCTGCGCTGTGGAAGGTGGGATCTAAGCTCAGTGTGGAAGGTGGGATCCAAGCTGGGGTCTGGAAGATGTCCCTGCCATGGAATGGGATGAGATTCCAGGTCCTCCCAACCCAAACCATTCTGTGATTTTATGGTTCTGTAACTGAATTTCTGATGCACCCCACCCCTGGCCCATGATGCCAGACATGGACTAAATTGGGGACTTTGGGGTGGAGTCCAACACTGGCAAATTTCCTTCATTGCACTTGTCAGCTGCATTATTCAAAACAGCTTAATCCTGTCTGGCTCCTTGCACACAAATGTAACGTGCTGATAATATCCATTCCCTTTCTTCTGTACCTTTGTCTCTCTCCATTATCATAATTCTGTCTTCCAGCTTTTTCCTCTGCTGAGCTTTCAGAGACCTCCCTAATCAACATTTGACACAGAGGGAAGATGGGTGGCACCAGGGTGGGTAAAAGGCTGTGCTGCAATTTGAGGGGCTCTGCAATCATCTCCAGGAGTGACAGCACAACCCAAGCAGCAGCTACAGCTCCCTCACTCTGGGGAAAAACTATTTGATTTTAGCTAGAAATGTATTTATATTTATGTGCATATGCTTGTACACGTCAAATATTAATTTCTTTTATTCTAATTTCCTCTCATTTCCATCTGTCCCTGCTCCTCATCAGGCTGGGGCTGGGCTGGCTCTGCTCAGGCTTTGCCTTTGGGATGGCACAGAGCATCATTCCAGGCAGGAAGTGTCCCCAGGAGGCCACTCCTGCCCTGTGCCCATCAGGGGCTGTGGGGCACTGCTGTGGCTCTGGCACCCCATGCTGGGAACACTGGGAGAGGAGCCCTGGGGCAGCACTGGGAGGAGCTGGAGCTGCTGGGGGAGCCCAGAGGAGGCTCCAGGATGGGCAGAGGGATGGAGCAGCTCTGCTGGCACAGGTGGCATTGCTCACCTGCACAGGAGGAGCTCTGGGGGGAGCTCAGGGTGGCCTGGAGGAGCCAAGAGCAAAGGTGGAGAGAGAGGATTTCCAAGGGATGGAGGGACAGCACACAGGGAATGGCTTCAAACTGACAGAGACGAGGGTTAGAATAGAGATAAGGAGGGAATCCTTTCCTGGGAGGATGGGCAAGCCCTGGAACAGACTTCCCAGAGCAGCTGTGGCTGCCCCTGGATCCCTGGCAGTGTCCAAGGGCCAAGCTGGAGCCCCCTGGGACAGTGGGAGGTGTCCCTGCCATGGCAGGGGTGGGTGAGGGGATTTTTAGGGTCCATTCCAAGCCCAAACCCCTCCATGGGTCCATGCCAGGAGCAGGAGAGCCAGACCCCCATGAGCTGTACCCAGAGCCCCCAGAGGTGCCATTTGTGCCCCCAGCTCTGGGTGGGCACAGGGAAATGTCCTGCAGGGCCCGGAGCAGGGAAAGGCAGAGCAGGGAGCCCAGCCCTGACCCCACAGAGGGGCTGGCCAAGCCCAGACATTAAATGTGACCCCGAGCACCTCCCATTGCCAGTCCCTGTAATTTGTAACCCCATAACCAACGTTCCCATCACTTCTGATGTGTATATGAGATCCCTCCTGGCCCTGCAGGGGAAGGATCGCTCGGCTCCCTGCAGGCTCTGCTGGAGGCCAGCAGGTTAATCCATGGGTAAAGAGCAGGTCAGGCAGTGGCAAAGGTGGAGAAGCTCTGCTTTAAACACTTCATGGGGAATTGTAAAACTTCTAAACAATTTAATAGATTAACTTCTCCTTTCAGTGGCATCAGTAAAACTGAATGATCATCCTCCCTTCTAACTGATGCCCAGGCCCAGTAGCCATCCATCAGGGATCATTCCTGATGCAGCAATCAATCCTGCCAGGTGCACAGGGGACAAACTGCTCCAGATACCATCACCAAATATCCTCTGCACCCCAGAGCTCTCTGGGAGGCCGTGGCAGTGAGAGTGCATTTGTCTGCCCTTATCTGCTGCAGGAGATGTGCAATGCAAAGGCAGAGAGGGAAATCTGCATTTGATGTGCAGGGGGCAGAGATCAGCCAGCCTGGAGGGGCTGCCCTGCCAGGGCTGAGCTCAGCCCCTGCCCCACACAGAAACACACCAAAGGGATGCAATGGAGGGAAAAGTGAGAGAGAATATGGGGAAAAGGTGTTCCTGTTATCCTTGGTTTAGGACACCTCCCATGACTCGAACCAGAATCTCTACAATCCCAATTGTCTTCTCAGAGATGTAAATTGGACTTCTCTTTTTGACTCCTCCTTGGTACCAGGTTTGGGCTGGATGCTTGCCTTTCTGATTTAGTAAAGATCTGTTTTATTTATCTTTATACGTATTAAAAAGCTCAAAAATAACTGGGGAAATTTATGCAAGTTTCTGTAATTATTTTAATCAGCAATTGGATTTTGTTAAGGTCTGTCCTAATGAGCACAACTATAATTTCAAGAAATAGTATCAAAAATATTCATTTTACTAAAAATATCCCCACTTCCATTTGTCCATTTCCACTGTAAACCAGGGAGATTTTTGGCAATAGGAAATCATGTTTGACTGAAACATAGAACAACTTATTTGCTAAAATAATAATGATTTAAAAATTATTTATTTTCCTGCTCATTGTAGTTGCATTTCTCTATTATTTGACCATAAGGTACAAAATCAGAGCAAGTCTGTGTCTCAGCCGGGTAAGAACTGTACTAACACCACCTCCTTGGATATTTATGCGTGATAATGTGGCCACTAGAGCAAAGAGAAACTTCTCCCTCCAGCTGAGGAGTTGGGATTTTCATCAACAACCAGGTCCAGGGTAAATTAGGAGGTTCAGTGTAGCAGAGTTCTTCAAAGGCTTTCTAGTTGTTTAGCTCCAATTAAAAGTCAATTGAATTGGACATTTAATTCCATTTGTGTCTATGAAAATCTCTCTTCTGTAATGTCTTGGGTTGCAGTTCTGAAAGAGCTGAAAAAGCAGGGGCACAAAAATGTGCAAAGAATGCAATGAAAGTATTTGGTTTGGGGAGAATTATGGTATTTACAATATTTAACACAGAGCATCTCCACAAAAGCACACACACCACCAGCTAATAACAAATTAAGATTTTAATATTTGTATTTATGTGTGTGATCTATCAGCCAAGAAACTGTGTGATTTTTACGTCCAGAAAATGGGTTTTGTGTGGTGTGCCAAAGGCAGCTGATGGAGGAGAGCCAGCACAGCCCTGCTGGTGGCACAAACTGAGCAGCTTTTGCAGGGAACTAACAGGGGCAGCAACTGGAGTGGAGCTCAGAAGTGATGACAACAGAAAACTCTTCAGGGGAGACAGTCTGACTCTGCACAAGTCACTGACATATGTAGGACAGGAGGAGCAGCCCAGCAGCAAACACAGACCCTGCCTGGAGGTGTTGTGGGGAGGTGCATCAGATGGAATTACGGGGAAAATGCAGAGGTAAGGAGCCAGGCAGGGCTGTGTGTGCCTGTGCAGAGAAACCAACAGGGCCAGAGCAGGGCAGAGGGACCAATAGGGCAGAGAAACCCACGGGGCCAGAGCAGGGCAGAGAAACCAACAGGGCAGAGAGACCAACAGGGCAGAGAAACCAACATGGCCAGAGCAGGGCACAGCAACACAAACCCAGCAGGGCACAGAAGCCCAGCAGAGCCAGAGCAGGGCAGCCCTGCAGGGTCCACCCCAAACATTCCCCCCAAACATCTCAGGGTTTTCTGAGGGGTCTCTCAGGTGCAGTGAGCAGCCAGAACTCTCCGTGGGGATTCTGACCTGGGGAGAGACTCCCAGGGACTGAAGGATTTCACTCCTGCTCCTGGTGGGGATGGGAGTGAGGGATCCTCATCCCCTGGGCACTGACCAGCATCAGCAGATATAAGCAGAGGTAAGACAAATCTGAACAGAGGGAACAGCACGTTTCCAGAGCAGCCCAGGGCAGTTTCTGTGGTTCATGATTCACAGCAAACCCGTGATTTCCACCAGGGCTCTGCTTCTGTTCAGTTAAAGAGGGAAGCCCAGCATTTCCAGGTACCCCCATGTCCCACCCTGCTGGGACCCCCCAGCTGAGCCCCTCTGGGTCTGTGGCTGCAGGGCTGTGTGCTGAGAGCCTGGAAAACCCAGCTCAGGCTGGAAAACCCAGCTGGCACCTGAGCCTGGGACAGGGTCTGCAAATGCACTCTGCAATAACCACCCATTTGCATACACCAGGCTGACTTCTGGCATCAGTAACTTTCCCTTGAAAATCTGATCCAGACTGTCTAGACAAGTCAAAAGGCTCACTTGTGCTTCATATTTTGTAATTTATTATTTTGTCTCCCATTCAGATTAATTTGGAAAGGGCTCCTAGCAAAGCTGGCATGCTGGGAGGATGTGATTTTTGTGATTTTCCAGGCCCCTCACACAATCCCCTGCTCTGGTCAGACAGACTCTTGGAGTTGCTCTGGAGCTCACACACATAAACCCAGCCTCATAAATCTGACTCTACCTGCTGGCATGCACTGTAGACATCCCCAGTCCATCCAAACACACACATTTGCTTTTATTTCCTCCTACCACTTTTTTTTTTCAACAGGAGCATTGCAAATGTTTCAGCAGGTGAACACTGTAGCGCTCAGAGAAATCTAAATGTGCCTTGTGTTTGCTAAGCAAAGATACCCTGGCAAGACACTGACACACCTTTACAAGGGTCTGTCTCCCTCCTTACTCAAAATAAGCTTTAACAAATATAACATCTGAAAATTAAAATGTTTGTTCTGAAAGTAGTAGCCAGGATCACGGCTAATATTTATGCGATCATTAATATTTGAATTTTGAATCATGTATACTTATATCCACCAAAGGATGCAGTGTGGGGTTAAAGTCAAGTCACATTATTTCCCCTGTAGCAAGTGCAGGAGCAGCTTTATTTGCATGAGCCACTTGCAGGGATGCAATAGCAGATTTCAGATTAATTCTCTTTGTTTCTGGAGGTATCCATGTGGGGCTCTCTCCCTTTGCACTCATGGGAGGTCCAGATTCAGAACAGCCTCTTTTAAAAGCTGGGTTTGAGCAGCTCCTTCCTGCATCCATGTCTTTCCAAAGCTGCACTTTGAGCCTTAAGAAATACATTTGAAATACTGGCTAACATAAATCACCTTTTATCCACTATTCCCAGAAAAGTGCACAAGTTGAGAATAAGGACCCTGTTCCTGAATTATTTGTCTAAGTGCTCGTTAGCAGAGGAGTAGGAGGGACTCCATGCTTGGACATTTAATGGACATTTCTGCCTGAAGAAGAACATTCCCATCAGTTGAGCCTGCAGCTGAAATCTTTTGCTCAGACTGTAAAGGGAGCCAGAGTGCTTGGCACTCCCTCCCAGCAGAATGCTGTCAGCCAAGCACTGTGGGCAGACAGGTTCTGCAGCCCTGCCTGAGCTTCCAGCAGGGCTTACACAGCCCCTGATCTAAACTCCAGCCTGGAGCTTCCAGCAGGGCTTACCCAGCTCCTGACCTAAACTCCAGCCTGGAGCTTCCAGCAGGGCTTACACAGCTCCTGACCTAAACTCCAGCCTGGAGCTTCCAGCAGGGCTTACACAGCTCCTGACCTAAACTCCAGTTGTAAATAACTGCAGGTGAAATATGCACCCTTAATTCTTGTTTTGCTCACACACCAAGAAAAACCAACCTGCTGGCATTTGATCCTTCCTTTTCTCTTGTTTTTATTACACAGCACAGCCTTCCCACCACACTGTGCACAGACCTTTTACCCTTTGAGCCTCCAAAGGAGCACCAGGCCCAGGCAAGGGCCCCAGTTTCTGTGTCCAGGTGAGTGTGCAGATCCTGCAGGAAGGCAGGAGCAGCTCTGGGAAGCTCCCTGTCCTGTGGAAGTGCCACTGGGATGCTCCGTGTAGAACATCTGAGATGCTCTGCGCACAGATGTGCCCACCGTGCTGCCCGGCAGCTCCAGCAGGGACAGGGCAGCTGTGGGGCTGAGCAGGGAGCTGAAGCTGAAGCTGCTGCTCTCCTCAGCCCCACACTCAGAGGGACTCAGCCCCAAACCCTGCCCTGTGCATCACACACAGCTTGGGCTGGGTGCGTTCCCCGTCTCTCCTGCCAGAGGTGGCTGAGGAATTCTCTGCTCAAGAGAGCAAATCCCATCCGTGCCTTCACCTCCAGTTTGCCAGAGTCCCTAATTAAGGGGGTGCTGCTCAAGAATGAGCACTCACAGCCACACTGAGGCAAGGGAGATGTCTCTTGTCCCTCTTCACATGGATAGGATTTCTAAAAATTCACTGTAGTAATCACAAAGAGCTGCTGCAGAGAATTACTTGAGAAAACCTTCTGAGGTTTCAGCCTACCTGGTCCCTTTGTTTCATAACTAGACTGAGCATAATGAATGCAAAAACTCTGTGAATAGAGCTCAGCAGGGCCTACTTTTTTCTCCTGGCTCCTGTGATAATAATAATTTGATTTTATAGGTGTCTATCCTCAGACCCTGGCAAGGGAGCAATCTTTACTGAGTCATGAACTTTCACATCATTAAATCCCTCTACATTTATTTTAAACATATCAAAAGTGTCAAGTAACTTTAGATCCACTAAATTTTATGTGCTCTGGGTGAAATGAAGTTTGGCCACTGGGGAAAAGGAGTGGAATAGTTTCCTGAGCAGCTGGGGAGGGATTTGGGAGCAGAGCAGCAGGTCCCCTGTACAGGACGAGTGTGCACAAGGACAGGAACCTGACTAATCTCCTCCCAGGCTGAAGGGAATATTAAACTCTTCTGTCAGTTGGATCTATATTATTTATGGCCTTTTTTTTATTGTTGTTGTTGTTGTTGATTTCAAAAAATATTTCTTTGTTGGTGCAACGCTGACTCCCGATAGAAAGTGATGAAATGCCCAATATGTTAAAAAACCTTATCACTAAATCAGAGGCAGAACTATAAATTTGGGCTTTTGAAACTGAACTGACTGTTGAGGATCATTTTGCTCCTGAAATATTACAGCAGTGATCAATTTGCTGTAAAATTAAGCAGTTTAGCTCTGCAATCTATAGATGGAAAACATGTTGTTCTTGAGCAAAGTTTATGCCCTGCCCAAGGGATAAATTAAATTTTATGGGTAAGACATGCATTATTATACGCTTATCTGTTTAACATATCATTCTTTTCCACATCAGTATTATAAATATTTTTAATCATACATTTGATCTCTTGTGCATATAGTGATATGGTAATTCCCCCTGCCCCCCTCAAAAAATACAACCAAACACAGCTAATTCATCACAGAACACGGGAGAATATTCTAATCTTCCCCAGAAATGTGCTGAAGGCTGAAGCCGAGCTCTTGGAATTGGGGCCACTTTGCAATCACTGAGTGGGATAAAATTTTCCTGAAGGAAGGGGTGGAACTGCATTCCCCATTTTTATTACAGGTGTTATTATTGAATATTTATATTACAAGGCTCTAATCAAACCTGGGGGCTGCAGTCCAAGACAATTCAGTGTCAAAAGTTTGGAAAAGTGCTGAAATATGTCCATTTAGCAAACCTGCTAATAATGGTTTTATAGATTTCTGCTGGTTTTCCTTGAATTCTCCAAGTGAGAGTCAAAGCTCTCAGACTGGCCCCAGCCCTTGCTTTCCAACAGTGGGAAGTGTGGACAGAAATGGATCTTCTGAAGGTAGGAGGAGGAGAGAGCAGGGAGAGCACCAAAAAAAAAACCCACAGGGAGAAAAAAGTGTCTTCAAGATGAAATAATCCACCTGTGGAGAAAGCATTATTATTTATATTACATATCCATTGTGAATTTACAACTGAACGCGTCTGGAATTTCCCTCTTGTCAAAGCCATCCTACGAGAGCTGCTCCATGCCCAGCTCCTGGGGAACCTGGGTCAAGGCAAACCTGAGTTACTGCAGCAGGATGCTGGCAAAGCCCAGCCCAGGCACTGAACTCAGCTGGCCACTGTCCTGGATTCTGGGATGAGTCCCCAGCTGGGACAGCAAAATTCCTTCAGACTGCTCCTTGTCTCCAGGAGGAGAGCAAGACAAAGGAGGTGGTTCCAGGCCCAATATCTCACACAACTCAACTACACTTGATTATTATTTGCTTCTCACAGCCTGAAAAGAATCCCACTCCCAGATTTGTCTGTCTCAGCCCTGCTGAAGCTCAGCACTTTCATACATATGTATGGATAGCTTAAGTTTTTATGAGCATAATTTGGGCTTTTCAAAATAGTGACACAATAACAAAGCAAAATTGAGACACGCATGTAATTTGAATACTGATTTGGTTTTATCTTTTCCTGGTGCTGGCACTTTTGATGCTGCTCTTTTCCGCCCCATCTTCCCTCTGCTCTTATTTCCCAATGAATGGAATGAGTTGGGAGGGCACCAAAACCAAACCAAAACCAAAACCAAACCCAAACCCAAACCCAAACCCAAACCCAAACCCAAAACCAAACCCGAAACCAAAACCAACACCAAACCCAAAACCAAACCCAAACCCAACACCAAAACCAAACCCAAACCCAAAACCAAACCCAACACCAAAACCAAACCCAACACCAAAACCAAACCCAAACCCAAAACCAAACCCAAAACCAAACCCAAACCCAAAACCTGCTCCATGACCTCCCTGGGGTTTTGGAGATTTGCTGCTCCCTCAGAGTTTTCCATCAGCTCTCAGAGTTGTGTTTTTGATGCTCCTGTCAGACAGGGACACCTCTGGCAGATGGTTCTGCCCCATTCTGTGCAAATCCAAAGCACAAACCCTGATTTTCATTTCTGCACTCCGAGGGTGCTCCAAGGACCTTTGCTGGTTGTGTTTTGGGTCCAGCACCCCCAGAGCTGTTTGCATCCCCCTGCAGGTGCAGGACAGGATTCCCAGTGCTCCCCAGCCAGGTGAGCAGCACAGGAACCAGGGCTGTGCCTGGCACATCTCCCAAGCTCTGAGAAGCAGAAATGCTGAAGCTCTGAACTCTCTCCTCACCCTGTTTTGAGGTTTCTGAGGCAAACCGCCAGCCCTGTCACACCTGAACAGCAGCACAGAGGCCCCTCAGACAGATCTGAGCAGTTCTGTGTCGTGGAGAGTCTGATCCTCAAAATTATTCATTAAAAATACCCACTTAATAATTTCAAAGAGAAAGCTGAAAGATGCTCAGGGGCAATCTGTGAACAGAAAAAGGGGGTTAAATTCACCTAATAAATTATTTGCAGACTGAATAATTCATGGGAAATCCAAGGCACACTTTAGAGGGGTTTGATGGGGGCTGTCAGCTCCTCTGGAATGGGAAGACACCTCAGAACCTGGCATTTTCTAAGGCACCATTCCAGTACAGCAGAATTTCCACCTGGAACCAGATGTGTGGGTGAAGTTTGCTGTCCCTGACCCCAGCCAGTGCCTGGTGTTAGAGGGAAAGCCATAAAAACCCCTCACAACTGGTTTATCCTGTCCCCATCTAGCTGGGGGCTCCCGGCAGAGGGCAGGAATGGGAATGAAGGGCTTGGTACAGCCAGGGCAACCTGGCAACCACATCCACGTTGGCAGCCACATCCACGAGCTTGATCTGCACCATGTGAGCAGATTAAAGCTGAGCAGATGTGGGGGTGCAGGTGTGGATCATTTACTGGTCACCTCAGGGATTGCTGTGCCACAGACAGCCTTTCATTAGACAGAAATATAAATGAAGATCTAAGACCTTTCTGGATCTGTGAACACTGGGCTTCATCTCGTGGCAAAGGGTTAAACCCAGCACTAGCACTGGGTTTATTTTAACTTGGGATAAAGTTTCCAAGAGGTCTGTGAAAATAAGCTGAGGTTTGTCCAAATGCAATGGAAAACCTGGAATTTTAGTGCATGAAGCAGGCAATGAAAACAGCACATGAAACTTTGTAAACAGAGGTGTTAAAACAAATTTAATAGACTTTTTAAACAGATCATGAGCATTAAAATACCCACTTTGTAAAGATGCAGAACAAAAGGGGGTTAAATTCACCTAATAAATTATTTGACTGAATAAAAACCAAGGCACACTTAGCATTTGATGGGGCTGTCAAATGGGAAGACATTTTTCTAAGGCACCATTCCAGTACAGCAGAATCACCTGAACCAGATGTGGGGTGAAGTTTATGCCTGTGTTAGAAAAGACCAACTGGTTTATCCTGTCTCCAAGCTCAATTTGGACAGCCAGGGCAACCTGGCAACCACATCCATTTCTTACATCCAAATGTGAGCAGATTAAAGCTGAATGTGGGGAGGTGGTGTGGATCATTTACTGGTCACCTCTTGCTGTGCACAGACAGCCTTTCATTAGACAGAAATATAAATGAAGATCTAAGACCTTTCTGGATCTGTGAACACTGGGCTTCATCTCGTGGCAAAGGGTTAAACCCAGCACTAGCACTGGGTTTATTTTAACTTGGGATAAAGTTTCCAAGAGGTCTGTGAAAATAAGCTGAGGTTTGTCCAAATGCAATGGAAAACCTGGAATTTTAGTGCATGAAGCAGGCAATGAAAACAGCACATGAAACTTTGTAAACAGAGGTGTTAAAACAAATTTAATAATAGACTTTTTAAACTCCCAGATCACTGTCAGAGTATATATGTGTTAAAAGACCTATAAATATATTTTAAAACAATCTATTTTCCTTTCACTTAGCTGCCAAGATCTCCATTAGGAGGTTTGTGTTTCCTTCCAACATTAAAGAATCTCTCTAACATCTGTAGCGATGAGCAGTGAAGAGTGTCAGCTCTGCTTCTGAAACAAGCAGTGCCACCATTTGAAGGAGGAAAATGTGAAATAATGAATATGCTTCTGCAGATCAGGCTGCTGTGTGTGCCAGGAGATGTGCAAAGCCTCGTGCCAGGCTTGATCTCACGAGTTTCTCCTCTCCACCTCTAAGGAGTGCAGGTAACTATGCAAAACTTGGAGAAAGTATTGCCCAGAGATGTGAGCCCTGGCACAGAGAGCCACAGAGCACTGCAAGGGCTGGGCTGGGGGTTCCCCTCTCCCAAGGACGGAGCTTTTTTTGATAAAACCAGGACAACCTGGCAGCCACATCCACGTGTTTGAACTTGAAAAAGTGAGCAGATTAACTTTAATCAGATGTGGGACCAAATGTGATCATTTAGTGACCCAGGTGTGGATCATTTACTGCTATAGTCCTTCCAAGGACTCTGCTGGGTGTTCCCTTCCTTCCAGGAGTCAGGAACAGAAAGGCATCCCAGCACAACACGAGCCAATCTCAGCTTCACTGGAGCAGCCATGACTTCAAAAATTATCTGCTTTTTCTCCATGGAGGTTCCCAGGCCCCAGGACAGCAGCATTGGATGGGGGTTCAGGAGGTTTCAGAATGTTTTTATTATGTTATTGGGAATGTTATTATTATTATTGTTGTTGTTGTTGTTGTTGTTGTTATTGCTATCACAAAATCACAGAGTGACCTGCATTGAAAGGGACCTGAAAGCTCCACCCCTGCCATGGCAGGGACACCTTCCACTGCCCCAGGCTCCTCCAAGCCCTGTCCAGCCTGGCCTTGGGCACTGCCAGGGATCCAGGGGCAGCCACAGACGCTCTGGGAATTCTATTCTATTCTATTCTATTCTATTCTATTCTATTCTATTCTATTCTATTCTATTCTATTCTATTCTATTCTATTCTATTCTATTCTATTCTATTCTATTCTATTTCTATTCTGTTCTATTCTATTCTATTCTATTCTATTCTATTCTATTCTATTCTATTCTATTCTATTCTATTCTATTCTATTCTGTTCTATTCTATTCTATTCTATTCTATTCTATTCTATTCTATTCTATTCTATTCTATTCTATTCTATTCTATTCTATTCTATTCTATTCTATTCTATTCTATTCTATTCTATTCTATTCTATTCTATTCTATTCTATTCTATTCTATTCTATTCTATTCTATTCTATTCTATTCTATTCCTCCCCACCCTCACAGGATCAATTTCCTCCCAGTCTCTGAAATAAACCTTTCCTTGGGCAGTTTGAAGCCATTCCCCCTTGTCTATCACTCTCTCCATGTCCTTTTAGGCTCCCTTCAGGTCCTGGAAGGAGCAGTTAGGTGACCCCAAAGCCTCTTGCAGCAGCTTTCCAGCTCAGGAAGGAGAGCTCCCCATGGTCTGTGGTTTAATGGCTGATCAGGTGGATGTGGGAATGATGGCCAAGAGCTCAGACACACAGGACCAGGAAATGTCTCACTGCTCACAGTAACAAACACAGCACTGACAGCAGCTTCGCCCCAGCTCTGCCACCACAGCACAGGCAGGATCCATCCCCACAGGTACCTGCCAAAGGAAAATGTCCCATCTAGACCCAAAAATGTCACAGGACCTCCTTGGCCAGCAGAGCTCACAGACACTCCCAAGCACAGACCTTGCTCCTCACTTCAAGAACAAACTGCAGAGCAGCCCCGTGGGTTTTGAGCTGTGTAAATGGTGTGGAATGCTCAGGAGACACAGCTGATAAATGCTTGTTCTGCCTAAAACTGCAGGACATTTACAGCATGAGGATCTGCACAAATATCACAGATATGCCCAAATTTTATGCTGAAAATTGCAATTATGCATGGAAATGTCTCCTACCTAATCTAGACAGGGTGTCCTGCCACTTCAGCAAGGGAGAGAGGACATGGACTGCAGTGAGACTCAAAAAGAATCAGTTTTTAACCATTTTCAACATCTTTGGTTGCATTTAATCTCACCCTATCTTACCTGGCTGTGCTTATCATTTCAGCTGCCCGGAATTGGGGAGTTTTATACCCAAATGCACAGCTACCATGATGAGTGTGTGAGGATGTAATTTATAAAGACATAAGGGGATTCAAACCACGACATTTGCAAATCTGAGGATTTTTAAAAGCTGGTTCCCAAGCCTCCTGTGTCAAAGGCAGAGGTTCAAAACCACAGTGGTTAAAAGGAAGATAATAAACTGCTCACTACTTGACCTTAACTACAAGGAAGAGGGAAAATCAGTGTTAATCTTGCTAACACAAACCTTAATCTATTTTATTTTTTGCTTAGCTTTCCTTTTTTCAGCATCTATATCATGTTATATATAAGATATGCAAAGGTTTACATTTATTATCTGTACATATGATCAGCCCAAATTGCTAATTCATCCTTAATTTTTTTGGTTCAAATTACACACTCTGTGTTATTTTAACATAAGGCTTTTTTGTAATGTAATGATATTTAATTTGCATTAGCACAAGTGACATACAATAGATCATGCTATTATCATGATTGATATCAGATGAACTGGCATAAATTCAACGTTATAAATTGAGCCTATAAATGAAACTCTGATTTTACAGGAATTACTGGAGTAGAAAGGCTAAGGACCCTCAAGTCAACCTTACTCAAGCCCACTCTTTAGAGCTTTATATGGTTTATGCCTGCAATAAATGCTTTTGTGAAAGCCCATAACCTGCAAAAAATAGAAAAAAAAGTCATTGGAAGTCTATTAATTATAATAATCCCATCCAAAAAAGCTGTGAGGGCTTATTTTTGTGACATCACTCTTTGATTTCTTACTGCCTTAAATTATCCCTTTGTTGGCTGGGTGAGGGTAACAGTCATACTTTTGTCATTAAATATAAGGAGTTTTAAAGCCTGATCCACCCCAGCTCTAATTGATATTGCTTTCATTTGGCAGATAGTGACCTGATTTATAATTTAAATATGCATCATTATATGCACCTCTTCTGTATAATGAAAAAGTGAAGTTACTCTCATCTTCTCCTGCAATGTTAACATCAAGGAAAAGTATCTTCCTTTTTTCCCTTTTTATACTTAGAGCCTAATTGAAAACTGTTCATTGAATTTCAACATGATAGAAAAGTCTTTTTATCTCTCAATTTGTCCATTAGCTATTATAATTGAAGTATCTGCTCCACTGCTGAATTGATATTGTTCTTGTTTAAATTCGGGATTTCTCTAAATCCTCCATGAGGCAGCAACTCACACAAAAATTGGGCTTGGGAGGAAGGAGTGGGCCTGGGGCACGAGCCCTAGAAGGGACCTGGGAGCAGCAGTGCCCACGTGCAGAGCTCCCAGAGCAGGGAGGGAGA
Organism: Emberiza elegans; assembly: GCA_024865655.1. NCBI lineage: Eukaryota > Metazoa > Chordata > Aves > Passeriformes > Fringillidae > Emberiza > Emberiza elegans. The sequence continues at coordinate 1,508,585 of JALJVW010003097.1, read as the reverse complement.
GCTTCTCCTGGAGAACGTGTTGCATAATAATCCCACCAGCGTGGCCAGAAGGTTTGCTAATTGCCACATCTGTTCAACAGCTGTCAGATGTTTGCCATATGCTGCCATCAATATTACAGCAGAGTACATTACAGGGAGTTTTATTGTGTTCCACTGTTATTTATTTGCCACAGACATTACCACAGCCAGTGACGTCTGTTGATGTTAGATCACTAATTATATCTTAGAAGCTGCATGCAAAATCCAGGGGTTTCAGCCTCCTCAGCCCCCATTTCTGATGATATCAATGAGAATGCTTCCCCTACAGATCTCTGAGCTGGTTTATAAACTTCTATCTCTTCTCATGGTAAATAATTCTTCTGCAAAATAACTTATTTATGTTGTTTTTGAAGGATGTTTCTAAGCCCACGTTGTGTTTTAATGGTGATGCTCGTAAAAACTCAAACTTCTTTCTCAGAACCCACTTCATTCCATGGTTTTTTCCATCAGGGCACAGGTCAGGGATGGAACACAATTCAGCTTTGCAGCTCAGAAGGTTGATACCCCAATTCTGCTCCCAGACCTGCCACTGACTCATCCCACAGCCTCGATTCTTGGTGTGACCCTGATTTCCCGATGTGTGAGCCAAGTCCCTGCTGTGCCCTCAGAGCTGGCTCCTGGGCCAACTGTGGGGTGAGCCAGCACCTTCCCAGCCACCAATCTGCCTGGGGTTTGCTGCTCTTTTCGACATTCTTGCAGGGATTTCGGAGACAACTCTTTTCAAGTGACTTTTTTGTCACCACGGCAGGGAAAGAGGAAGCAGAGATTGACAATGTGCAGACGAGGCAAAATCTGCATGATGTGATTTAATGTGAGTTGATAGGTGTCACTGATCTCTATTATAAATAGACTGTGTGAATTCCATATGATGTATTATTTATCTGTTGTAGATGCCTTTTTGTTTCATTAATAAACCTGGAAATCAGACGTATACATTTCCAATGATGAGATTTTGGCAATACAAGGCATTGTGACATTTGTCTGCAATTGCTCAATTATTTTGATGATTTTCTTCTTCTTTCTCTATAAATGATTAATGCTTGAGATGTTTGTTCAAGATTCTCCTGATTTTAGCTCATTTGTCCAGCTGAGTTCTTTTTTCCTCCTCTAATTAGGGAAGATTATTGCAGTGTAAGGACTTCCAGTGTGACCTGAATTCCAGTTCCTGGGAGATGCTGCACTGGAACACACAACAGGGGCCCCTGGCTCAGGTCTGGGGGGTCTGGGACATCCAGGAAATCTCACATTAACCATGAGGTTTCCATTTAAATCTGCCTCAGAGCAGAAACTCCTCTGCTGTTATTCTACCTACGCTTGAAAACATTTCCATGGTATTTCTGTGCTTGAGAAAGTTCAGAAAACACTTTGCTGTTCACTCAGATAGCAAAGGACTTGAGTTTCTCCCATTTCTGCAGAGAACAATAAGCAGCAGCTGGAGCCTTCCACTCGTGCTTTCAGAAGAAGCACAAGGACGTCTCTGAAGACACTACAGGGCAAAGAATGGTGAAGAAAAGGTAAAGCTGGGGGTTGTTCCAGGAGCCAAAGTGTCCCAGCTCGGGGTCCCTGGGATGGGTGAGCACAGGGAAGGAGGGAAAGGGGGCCGGGGGCTCAGGCTGCAGCAGCAGGAGGTGCTCAGCTCCCACGAGGAGAGGAGTGCCTTGCCCAAATGCCTCCATCAGTAATCTGAAATTTGTCTGCCTTCTGCATTTGATCTCCTCATTTTCCTCTTCTATGCCTTTTTAATGCTGTTTGTAGCCATTTCAATTATGTGATTTCCTTATCTGTGTACCATGGAGAATACTGTACAAGGCTTTATAAACAGCTCCTAAGTTTATCTGCCTGTCATTTGCTTTTCATTATGTGAGATAACAATCTTCCTCATATCTTATAAGAAGATAGAATGTGATTGTTTTGAAATGGGGAGGGGGAAAAGAGTCTGCTCTGCATTATCCTCAGCCCCACAGCATTTGTAACGTCACCAGTGTCAGCACAATCTCCAACATTTTTCCTTGCTGTGGTCCAGGAAGAATTATCTCCGTAGTTTCTTGTGCTTGCTGCTATCTCCTCTTTTTCTCCATTTTAGACACAGTGAGGTTCTTATCTGGAGCGTGGTTCTGCAGCTACAGATTTGCCTAAATTCAGTGTGATCGCTCCAAACCCTTTGGAGGAGCTCGTGCACCGAGGGGAAGGGTGAGAGGCAATTGTCAGCAGCTGGCTGGATTAAATATGGACAGATATTATTCATGTCATTTGACAGTTCCTGACTTTCAGCTGTATAATGACAGAGCAACAGTAGGAATTCCAGCAGCCCAGCTTCTGTCTTACTTCAAGATAAGCTTATCAAGCGTAGCCTGAATCCATTCAGCTCCTCAGCAGATCAGAACTCGTGTCAGGCTGAATGCTGCGCTGATTCCTGCTGCCTGCCCTGCTCTGCAGGTCCCTGAGGGCCGGGCTTTGCCAGCTCACCGCTGCCTGCAGGGTTTTTAGCAGACGGACCGTGCCCTGTGTGTGCTCAGCCCCCTGTCCAGGGCTGCCCTGGATCCTCCTGGTGCCCCTGGCACAGAGCAACGCAGGGAGGGACCAGGGCACGGCCAGCCCTGATGGGGTTTGCTCTCTTTGTTTGGCTTCCTAAGGTGCAAAACTCATCCTGAGGTTTCTCCTGTGCTGTTCATGCCAGAGATTCAGAGGGATCTCAGAACAATGCAGGAATCACAGCTGTCACTGCACACTCAATGGTTTAGGGCTCAGAATTGACCAAGTCTCTGGAATTTCCTTTGTGTGCCCCACATTACAGCACTTTCCAAACTTGTGGGATTTGGTGTCAGGGGAGAATCATGGGTTCAGAGAACTTTTGGCAGGTGAATGTTCAATTTAAAAAAGAAAAAGCAAAGTTGTGAAATGAAATTCAGTGGGTTTGATCATACAGGATTTAATCAGCCAGAGTTTGATCTTACAGGAGCTGGAAACTCCTCCGGGCTGGGATTATCATTCTGGCTCTGCCTGTACAATGAAGAGCATAAAACATATAAAAATGTACAAATGTTGGCACTGGCTGTGGCCGCAGGCCAGTGTCCAGCCCTTGTCCCCTCACTGCTGTGCCCAGTGTCCCCCCTCCAGCTGGCAGATCAGGGACACCAAACAAAGTCAATCACACCAGACTGCTCCAGAATATTTTCAAACCATTAGTGTTTATTAAATCATTGGTGATTTGATTTTCTACTCTGAATGTAGTCACTTTTTGAGGATCAGCAAACAAAAACGATCATTATCAGAAAGAGAGAAGATGCGGAAGTTTTGCAGTTTCTTATCAGTGGTTCTTATCTCTTTGCTGCTTGACTTTTCCCTGGAATATCTTGGTAGAAATAGGAGTTCATGTTTCAGAATTAAATGCACCCCTCAACAGCTTGGTTTATGCACTCACAATTATATTTACAATTAGAAACAATGTAATTGGGAACAGAACTTTTTCTGTCGGCTGAGTGCTCAAAATTTGAGTTGTGGAAAAAATGTCATTTTAAGCTGTGCTTTCTTCCCCACAATTTAGGAGCATTTAAGCTTCATGTCCGACACACATTAGGAAATTAGGGGCTAATTAAATCCACATGGGGCTGAAAGACTGCTGGGTCCCTCCCGAAATTCCCTTCTGCACAGCAAAGCCCCAAACGCTGGCACACGACAGGACACAAACCCACCCGTGCCGTGGTTCCCGGTAAGGATTTTAATTCTTTCAGAGCCGAAAAGCCAAGCTTTAAATGGAAATGCAGATGGGGAGAGGGCACGTGGCACGGAGTAATTGAGAATTCCCTGCCCTGCCAGGCGGGGTTAATGGGCAGTGCCCTGCAGAAATCCGGCTCCTGCGAATCCTTGAAATGTCACAGTGCTACAAAACAAGGCGCTGATCCAGGTCCTCGTGGTGTTAAGTGGAGGCTGCAGGGCAGCTCTGAACCCAAACGCATAATTTGTAGACACAGGATGTCATTTACCATTGCTTACCTCTCATTAAAACTAATCAGAGAAGCTTTCTGGCAAAAATTGAGTTTTAATTGGAAAAGTTACATCTGTGAACCTGTTTTCCCCTGAAAAGCTGGGCACTGATGGACAATGTTCTTGTCTGCTCAGAGCTTCAAGAGCTCTGAATGACCTTTTTTCCCTTCAGATTTTGGCCAAAACTAGCATTACAAGTATTTGTTTGTATGCTTTGCAGGATGATTTTAGTCAGAAAAGTTATTTTCTATTAAAGAAAAAAAAAAAGAAACTGAGGGGATGTTTTCACTTGCCAGCTGGGGAAGCACATGGATGCTGGGATGCAAGCAGGAGGGCAGGACCCTACAGTGGCTTCCACACGTCTCAGTACCTTTCACCAGGCTGTCACTGGCAGCACAAGGTGCAGCAATGTCACTTTTAATTAAAACCTTTTGTTTTACCTGCACACAGAGCAGCTGCAGCATCCACAGCACGGACAAGGCCAGGGCTGTGGAGTGGAAAAGGAGACATTGGTCATGGGAAGCCACACAAGGCTGGTTTTTGTGCCAGAAATCCCAGAAAGGGCTGATGTGTGTCACTGTCCCTGTTCTACCCATCCCAGCCGAGCAGGGTGAGAATTCCCTCAGAAGCAAAGGGTTCTGCCACGGCCCAGCCAGCTCCAGGTGTTCCAGCCCTGCCACCCAAACTCAGCCAGGAACAGGGACCTCACCAAATCCAGTGGGGCAGGGAGCGTTTGCAGGGCTGACCTGGGTGCTGGAGGTGGGGATGTCCCCATGGAGAGCGGGGACAAGGATCTGGAATGGCAGCTGGAGCACCGGAGGAGGTTTGCTCCAGCCTGGCACTGCCAGCTCCCCTGTCCTCCCTTCCCAAAAACACTCACCTGCAAGGAGGGTGAGGCTGCTAATTAGGTAATAACTCTCAGGTTATTTTAAACAGAACAACTGCTGTGCAAGGAGGGTTTAATTCTTTGTTTTGCTGAGATATTTTTTTCCCTTTGTGAGCACTCCCAGAAATACCCTTGCAGGATATGCCTCTCATTTTCCCGAGGATTTTCTGAAGACCCCAGGGAACAGAACTCTATTAGCTGAAGTCACCTTTCTGTCACAAGAGCCAGGTAGCAGCCAGGCACGAGACACAAAGGACCTCTGGAACTTCTTTGATGTTCTGCTCAACACAGCTGAGCAAGAATTTCTGCTGGCACCGAAGTTCTCACAGCTAGGCTGTGCTATTTAAAACAGGATTTCATCCTAATGAGCCTAAAATAAAACAGTGTGTGTGGAAGGGGATCTCAAAGTATCCTGAGACGGAGCAGGGGCTCGGGAGAAGGAGGAAAACCGCCAAAGCCAACCAAAGAGCACCCTCTCCTGGACACGGCACCGGAGGAGAGCTCCCAGCGCTCCTCCTGCAAACCCCAGCCCTGCCGCTCCTCAGTGACAAGGTAAGCTGCCCTGGATAACGCTTCCATCCCATTTCCACGGAAAACACTGCAAATATCCACCCGCTCTGATTTTTCTCTGTGTTTTCTATTAAATCATGACAAACTACCAGAAGCAGGGGCTCAGTTTGCTGTGAAGGGAGGTGTTAGTTAAGAAAGGTTCGTTTTCAGCATGGTATTATCGTCACTGGAAGATCTTTCAGGTGGGTCACTCAGCACAACGGGGTTAATCATTTTCTGTATCCAACAGATGCTGCATTATGACCTATTTCCAAGATTTTTATAAAAAGATATTTTTTCCACTGTAGAAAAATAGCTTGTGGAGATACATTTTATTTTGTAGTGCTTTAAGAGAAAATAGCTTTTATTTATTTGATATTCTGCCTTCTCCAGGAAGATGCTCTTCTGTTTCTGCCTCTTGACTGAATAGATTTGATGGTGAAGTTTTCAATGCACATTGAAAATCTGCTCTCCATGAACACCCTGCCAATGTTCTCTGAAATTCACAGATGAATGAATTTTTACAGGATTCCTGGAAAGCAAACACATCTGACCACGGGGAATATTAGCCTGATAAAGATTTAATTGTAAAATGACAATGAGCAGTTTCTGCAGTACCAAGTTCTCACAGCTAGGCTGTGCTATTTAAAACAGGATTTCATCCTAATGAGCCTAAAATAAAACAGTGTGTGTGGAAGGGGATCTCAAAGTATCCTGAGACGGAGCAGGGGCTCGGGAGAAGGAGGAAAACCATAAAGCCAACCAAAGAGCACCCTCTCCTGGACACGGCACCGGAGGAGAGCTCCCAGCGCTCCTCCTGCAAACCCCCCAGCCCTGCCGCTCCTCAGTGACAAGGTAAGCTGCCCTGGATAACGCTTCCATCCCATTTCCACGGAAAACACTGCAAATATCCACCCGCTCTGATTTTTCTCTGTGTTTTCTATTAAATCATGACAAACTACCAGAAGCAGGGGCTCAGTTTGCTGTGAAGGGAGGTGTTAGTTAAGAAAGGTTCGTTTTCAGCATGGTATTATCGTCACTGGAAGATCTTTCAGGTGGGTCACTCAGCACAACGGGGTTAATCATTTTCTGTATCCAACAGATGCTGCATTATGACCTATTTCCAAGATTTTTATAAAAGATATTTTTTTTCCACTGTAGAAAAATAGCTTGTGGAGATACATTTTATTTTGTAGTGCTTTAAGAGAAAATAGCTTTTATTTATTTGATATTCTGCCTTCTCCAGGAAGATGCTCTTCTGTTTCTGCCTCTTGACTGAATAGATTTGATGGTGAAGTTTTCAATGCACATTGAAAATCTGCTCTCCATGAACACCCTGCCAATGTTCTCTGAAATTCACAGATGAATGAATTTTTACAGGATTCCTGGAAAGCAAACACATCTGACCACGGGGAATATTAGCCTGATAAAGATTTAATTGTAAAATGACAATGAGCAGCAGTTGAAGTTCAGATAGTATTTCCCTCGCTGTCATTTCTGTGTGCAGACATTATTCTAATAGCAAACCCTCTCATCTTTGTTACCCTTTTCATGATCTTTTCAGTGCCTGAAAAAGTCAAGTACCAATATCTTGTGACACGAACACAAAGCAGAAGCCTTTTTTCACAAGGATTATATTTTCTTTTTTCTTTTTTTTCTTTTTTTTTTTTTTTTTTAGTGGGTGATACAGAGTTCATGAATAGCAGCATTGAGTTGTGATACTAAACCAAAATAATAATAATTATTATTATTGTTGTTGTTGTTATATTGCTATTATTATTATTCTTATTTTCTTCACATCAGGACTGACTAAGCTAAATACCTGCTAACTAAGGACCAGTAAATCAGATTTTTTAAGCTGGAATATCCCAGCATGCTCTGTACAACAGCAAAAATCAAATTAATTTCCGATTAAGAATATGTGCAGTCACACTAGTTCTCTGTGCCATATCTGAGTAAAAAAATCTGCACACAAAGAAAGTGTCTCCTATACTATGTTCATCATTCTAATATCAAATGTCATCTAGAGTAGGATAAATAGAGATTCAACTCCTGTTCACCTGGACAATCCCAATAAACTCAGAACAGGACTTTCCTTCCTGTAACTGCAGTGCTGTGGGATGTGGTATTTAATAACTGATGGATAATTAGGGAGTAGAAAAATTCTATCTTTTTATCTACCAGCAGCTCATTCAGCGAGGGAATGCTGTCAGTTAGAAGCTGGAGAGGGCTGGAAATGACAAGTGCTGCTGTCCCTGCCAGTGAAACACCCATCTCTGACCCCAAAAGGGTTTCTGTGCCTCATTGACAGGCACTGCTTGTCCCGGAGCTCTGCAGCCTTCTGGAAGCACAGACCTCGTGAAGGAGGGCAAGATTTATAGAGCAAAACTGAAGGCAGAAGATTATTTTTTGTAAGCTTGGGAGTGCACGGATTAATAAATCCTGGTTGTCCCAGCTCTTAGGAGTTCCATTCTGTCTAAATTTCAGTTTGGTTTTCTGCTTTCCCCCCCAGCAGAGCCGAACCTGGGAACAGCATCACTCAAAGGCTCGTTAGTTTGATGAAGTGGCAAAAGTGACTCCAGCTCCCCTGGGTACTCCCAGCTCCGAAGCATTTACACACCCCAAGGGAATTCTGAAAAACACCACCAAGCCTTTAGGTACTGAATCACAGGCAACTATTTTGAATCTTTAATTTTTTTTTCTATATTCTATTCTATGAGGATGTCAGAACTAAAATATGGAATATGCTTTTCCCACTTGGTTCCTATTACTTGTAAAGCATTCAAAAGCTTCCAGAATAAAATTACCTCTATGCCCTGCCAGGGAGCAGGCAGAGCTCCACGGAGTATCAAGGGAGTCCCTCTGCTGGTGTTGCCTTCCATTTTTAACCCAAATATAATCATAAAAATGACTAAATGTGAGACTGGAGCTGTACAGCCTTAGATTCAGCATTTATTTGTTATCATGTTCATCCCAGTGGAGTTTCACTGTGCTTTTATATTTATACAAAAAGTGCTGAAATATATTCCATAAATTAAGGAGTTCATTTTCAGGTGTGACATATTCATCATCACCACCATCATCATCATCATGTGAGTTTGTTTTCAAACTTTGCTCATACGAGAGCAGCCAATTTGCATTTAGGAAAAAAAATATTTGAGCGAGAAATGCAAAGAGATGAGCGATGCAGGAAGCTGAATTCAGCCCTGAAATGATATCCCTTACTTTTCTATCCCAACTGCACATTTTCCATGGGGGGAAAGGCACTGAGGCACATTTAACCCCATAAACGCCTGACATTTCCCCTGGGTGGATTTGGGCCTGAGTCCTGACAGTGAAGAATTAAACAACTCAACAAAAAATACATTTCTACTTTGTTCCAGTATTCGTTTGAGACTTAATCACAGTTGTCAATGTGCCATTGCAGTGAATAACATTTTCATATTGAGTTATTTTACAGTTCCTACAGCAGTAAGGAATATCTTAGGGTACTAACTGATTGTTTTGGCTTTATTTATTGTACAGGAAAGCAATGACATTGAAAATATTGTATAAACAGCAAATACACTGAACAGCAAAATCCCTACCCTGCATTATGAATTGAAATGACATTATTTTAAAACATTTGAAAAAAATCATCATAATTATACGTTCTCAACACAGAGACAAATTACCTATTATTTTAACATAATTAATTTGAGCTCAGAGCATTTATGTTGCTTTATGTGTGTCATTATCCATCAAAATGCTAAAAATTGGGGGTTGAATCTTTAAGTTTTTTCCTCCAAATCTGTCATTTGTTTGTCTCCACCTTCAATACCTTTAAGTTTTAATTACAGTTGACATTTCATTTTGTTGTCTGCCCCCTAGGCCACATTTCCAAGCTCACTTGGGATGATCTTGCACCAGGGCCTTCAGGAGAGAGCTCTCCCTCTTCAGTGACCTCAGGTTTGTAACTAAGTTTCTGTTCTTTCCCTAGGATAGGGATGGGTTTGGAGGGGTTTTTGCATCTTATTGGTATATCCTGATCATTTATTCATTTATACTGCTGGTTAATGCATTTTTCTGTTTCAAACACCCCCCTCCATGTGGAAGGCAAAGGGAACAATGAATGGTGTCGTATTTCAAGGATCGGGGTTTGTTCTCCTGGCTGCCTGAACAGGTACCTCTCTTCCCAGCACCTGCACAGGTTTGGGCTGCGTTTTCCCTGAGCTCAGGGTGGGATCTGCTGCTCCTGTGTGGTCTGGGGTGACAGGAGATGGATGGAAGCTCTGCACAAAGGCAAAATCCACCCATTTCTTGTTGTCCTGTCTCCAGGAGAGCACTGAGGCCACAGCTGTCCAAACTGTGAGGGAAGGCCTGTCTCCGAGGCTCTGACAAGCTCTGACTTTTTTATGCCTCTGATTTCCTTCTCCCTTGTCCCTCATGATTGACATTTGTCGTTTCTGGGCCTTGTTTGCTTGCACTGCACTTGTGGGGAGCCTGGAGCAGTGCGGTATTTTCATGTCAGCGGGGTTAAGGGTGAGGAACATTACACATGCACACTGATTTATGCCTCAGAGGCTGCAAATCGTGTCAAGTGTGATCTCAGCACAGCTCTGCTCCATGACTCAAGCGCTCGGTGCACTCTCAGACATCAATCCTCAGCCAGGCAAGGGAGAACTCCTGCAGAGCATCCAGAAAGTCCTGGGCTGGGAGAGTTATTAGTTATTCATGAGATAATAATGGTGTTTGCAATGTTTGTGCCAAAGCCAGAATCCCATCATCACTGAGGCTGGAAAAGAGCTCCAAACTGTGCCCAGGGCCCACCTTCTCCCCATCCCAGAGCTCTGAGTGCCACCTCCAGGAATTCCCTGAACTCCTCCAGGGCTGGGCACTCCAAACCTCCCTGGGCAGCCCCTTCCTGACCACCCTTTCCAGCAACAAATTCCTCCTGATGTCCACCCTGAGCCTCCCTGGCACAACTTTTTATCCCGGTCCTTCCATAATTCTATTTGGCCGGGCCATTATGTCAGGGGCTCCTGTGGGCAGATGTGGGTCTGAAAGATGCTGTTCTCTGCAGCAATTTCAAACTCTGTGTTAAAGTCAGTGCCAGTGACTGGTTTTTCCTCTTCTGACCAGCGCTCAGAAAGAGGGATCTGACAGTCAGAATTCCCTTGGGACACCAAAGGCTGTGGCCCTCAGGCACCTGCCCAGCCACTGCTGCTTCTGCTGATGGTGCCCATCTCCCTCTGCTTTTAACCACGTGAAGCTGCCACGACCTGAAAAACCTTTCCCAGCACAGCCTTTACCAAATTCAGCAATCCCGACGGAAAGCATTAACTCGGCCCCACCTCATGTTCTCCCTGAAGGAAAAGAGGCTGAGAATTCCCACATTTGCAGTGTGCTGGGAAATTCCCGAGGTGGGAAGCACAGCACAGGGACTAAGCAGTGCAGTTTGCTCCTGAGCGAGCCTTTCCGCAGGACAGCCGGGAGGAGAGATGGAAAGGGTGCAGGAATTCCTCTTAGCCGTGCCACAGCGGCTCAGCTCATCTGAATCTTGTGTACGTTAATTTAACACATCCCCTCGGTAGTGTCTGATTAACAACACAGCAAATAATGCACCAGCACACCGGGGTGAAGGTTGGGCCAGGCATGGCTCTGGGTTCAGGATGGAGGTGTGGGCTCGGCTCTGGGGCCGGGCACGGCTCGGGGTTCAAGCTGGCACTGAGTACGGCTCTGGGGTTCAGGCTGGGGCCGGGCACGGCTCTGGGGTTTGGGCATGGCTCTGGGACTCAGGCTGGGCACCAGGCCCTGCCTGCCCAGGTTCAGGCTGGAGGCACCGCCACAGCTCTCGGGTTCGCCACTGAGGGCTCGGCTCCTGGGACTCAGGCTGGGCACCGGGCACGGCTCTGGGTTCAGGCTGGGGCCGGGCACGGCTCGGGGTTCACCACCGCCGCTCCGCTGCCTCCTGGCCCTGCCTGCCCAGGCCGCTGACGGCCGGCACCGCCACAGCCTCGCGGCCGCCACTGAGCATGCTCGGCTCCCGCACATCCGCCGGCGCCCGGCGCCAGCGCGGGGAGCGGTGCCGGCCCCGGGCCCGGCGGGCTCGAGCCCGCATGAAACGGGCGGGAGCGGAGCCCGGGAACATGGCTGGGGGGGCGGGGGGCCCCCTTCCCCGGCCCCGTGCTGCGTGAGCGCCATGCGCGGGCGGGCCGGGCCGCGGGGGGGGCGGGGCCTGGGGCGCCCTGAAACCTGGTCGGGGATCAAACAGGGCGGGAGCGGGGGGACCAGGGGGGGCCGGAGGGGGAACCTGCGTGAGTGCCGCCGCAGCGGGGCCGGGGGCATGGGTCCTCGGTGATGGTCTGTGCGTCCCGGACGGTGGTCCGTGGATCTCGGGGATGGATGCTCCGTGGGCACGGGGCAGTGGTCCATGGATCCTAGGGGATTGTCCCCGCATCATGGGAACTGCGTGGTGCTGTCCGTGTGTCCCGGGCACTGATCGGTGCTCACTGGGTGCTGTCCGTGTGTCCCGGGCACTGATCGGTGCTCACTGGGTGCTGTCCGTGTGTCCCCGGCACTGATCCTGCTCACTGGGTGCTGTCCGTGTACCCCGGGCACTGATCCGTGCTCGCTGGGTGCTGTCCGTGTGCCCCGGGCACTGATCCATGCTCACTGGGTGCTGTCCGTGTGTCCCCGGCACTGATCGGTGCTCACTGGGTGCTGTCCGTGTGTCCCCGGCACTGATCGGTGCTCGCTGGGTGGTTCTGTCCGTGTGTCCCGGGCACTGATCTGTGGTCGCTGGGTGGTTCTGTCCGTGTGTCCCGGGCACTGATCTGTGGTCGCTGGGTGGTTCTGTCCGTGTGTCCCGGGCACTGATCGGTGCTCGCTGGGTGGTTCTGTCCGTGTGTCCCGGGCACTGATCTGTGCTCGCTGGGTGGTTCTGTCCGTGTGTCCTCGGCACTGATCTGTGGTCGCTGGGTGGTTCTGTCCGTGTGTCCTCGGCACTGATCCGTGCTCACTGGGTGCTGTCCGTGTGTCCCGGGCACTGATCTGTGGTCGCTGGGTGGTTCTGTCCGTGTGTCCCGGGGGATTGTCCCCGCTCCCTGGGCGCTGTCCGTGTCCCCGGAGGGCTCCGTGCAGCAGTGCCGCAGCCACTGGCAGACTGGCAGTGTTCCCCCCACGACCCCTGGGGCTGCATTCCCCGCCCGGGGTCCCGCGGTGCCCCGCAGCTCGGGGCGCCCGGCAGCGGGGTGTCCCCGTGCCACCCGGAGCGGTGTCACCCATCACCGCCCCTGGGCCGAGCTGACCGCGCCGTGTCCCCGCAGTCCCCGGCAGCACCACGGTGCTGGTGGAGCTGACGCCCGACATCCACATCTGCGGCATCTGCAAGCAGCAGTTCAACAACCTGGACGCCTTCGTGGGGCACAAGCAGAGCGGCTGCCAGCTCACCAGTGCCACGGCCGGTGCCACCAGCACCGTCCAGTTCGTGTCCGAGGAGACCGTGCCGAGCACGCAGGCTCAGAGCACGAGCAGGACCATCGCCTCCGAGACACAAACCATCACAGGTACCCAAAGCTTCACAACCCATCACATGTGCACAACCCATCACAGGTGCACAACCCATCACAGATACCCAAACCGTCACAGGTACCCCCAAGCCTGCACAGGTACCCCCAAACTTTCAGAGGTGCCCAACCCTGCACAGGTACCCCCACACCTTCACAAGTATACCCAATCCATCACAGGTACCCTCAACCCATCACAGGCACCCGAACCATCACAGGCACCTCCGTGTCACCTGCCAGGTGCCAGCCCTCTGTCCCTGTGTCCCCATCACCCAGCTGAAATAACAGTTTTCACATCAGTTGTCATGTAACTAAGGAAATGAAATAGTGCTGTGCTGCCTCTTGGGTTTCTTCTAACAATAGTTGCTTAATTTGCTAATTGAGGTACAAGTTCTCTCAGAGAATTGCTCAAGTCTATTGTGTTGTGGAACCAGCTTGTGCAAAGTAATTAGAATTGTCGATACTTATGAAAAATACTGAAATTACTATGCATTTTATTTTTTTAAGAGTGCTCTAGATGGAAAACACACACAGAATTGCTGTCAGGCACCCATCCAGGCCTTTTTATGTGAGAACGCTGCATTCCCTAACATTGCTCCCTCAACTAATTGGCAGGAAAACTATTACTCAAAATTTCTGCCTATGTGAAGATTCAAGTGAGGTCCTGATCCTGGAGACATTTAAATAAAATTAGGATCTTGTTCCATGTGTGAAGGTTTGCCCTTCTATATATAGTTTTGTTTTATTTTGGTGTGGGACCTTGCTAAACCCCAAATTATTTGACTCTAATTTGGATAGACAGGTTAAGGCAGGGAATCTGGAAGAGCAGTGAAACAAACTGAATTTAGGGCCCACTTCCAGGAATTTTTGTATTATAATCCCTCAACTCAGTGTGGGTTTTGGGTGAGTCATTTTTCTGCTTAATATTTACTCATCTTTAAAATGAGGACAGTTCTATCCATTTGCCCTTTTGGGCTATAGTGTCGGTTAATTGATTTAAAAGCTGTTACTTTGGCTGAGATATTTTCACCTGTTATTCTTGTGAGTAACAGCTAAAAACAGTAGAGTTGAAAGAGGCTGAACTTTTTTAACAATTACAAAAATAATTTGTGTGATGCCTTATGACAACATTTGCCACATAAATAATGATATTTTTTTCTCGTTTGGGCTGTAACACAGATTTGAAAAACAAATATGTCTTTATTTGGTATTTGGAAAAGAAAAACCATTTTCCTTTCCTCCTCCTCCAGGTAAAGAGCAACCCAGGAACAGGAATGTTGCTGGAAAAAAAAAACAGAAAAGAGAATTCATGAAACTAGACAATAATTACTTTTTTTTTTAAATCTGATTAGAGAAGTTAATGCTCTCACATGAAGTTTTTTGTGTGTTTAGTTTCTGCCCCAGAGTTTGTTTTTGAGCATGGCTACCAAACCTACCTGCCCAGCGAGAGCACGGAGCCTCCAGCTGCTGCTGTGGTCTCTACACCACCAAAAGCAAGGTCCAAGAAATCCTCCTCGTCCTCGCTGCCTCTGAAGAAACTCAGCTGTCTGTACCCAGGTGAGATGGGGATTGCACCCATTGAATGTGGAGAGCTTTCCTCTAGTGGCACACAGGAGGTTTGATACCTGCAGCAGTTCTGGAGTGAGCTTCCTCTAAGGGGAAGCATTAGAAAACTCAAGTTCACAGGTGGGCTGGTCACTGTTTTAAGTAGATGCGAGTAAGCAAGATGAGAAATTAACTTTCTGTTAACAGTGAATTTTAAAGAATTGTTGAATTGTTGAAAATAAACATGTCAGAATATGGTAATGTACTTCTATTATTTTGCTAGATTTTCCTTGAATTTAATGATCTTTATCCTCTTGTTTTCAGGGTGCCAGTTCAAGACTTCCTATGGTATGAAGGATCTGGAACGTCATCGGCGAACGCACACAGGTTTGTGTTCCTATATTTGCTTTTGGGTTGGTTTCCTCCTTTCAGCTTTTTCACAAAAGCCATTTTCCTATGAAGTAATGTCTCTATGAACAGGATGTAGACATGTCTGTACTTTCTAGCATTGTCCTGGCCTGTGCCTGAGGAACAGCCTGTTGGGGACATGCCCTGTCAGGCACAGCTGAGAACACTGGAGGTTGATTTGAGGCACAGTTTAACTTCTGAGTGCGCACCATGAGTTTATCAGGGTGCAGTGTGGTGGGAGCGCACACACCTTTGCTCTTTATATTAAAGCAGTTCCATGATTTTAGCTCCCAGTTTTGGAGTTGCAGAGAGAGAAGGCTCCAAAGGCTCTGCTGTTTGTCGCAGCTACGCCTGCAGCTCCTACAAACTGAGTCCCTTTCCTGGTCAGTCTGTGCTTTCTGCTTTACCACACACCCTCCCCGTGCCCAGGGCTGAGTGTGAGTGCTGCTCTTGCAGGACACAAGCCCCACAAGTGCGAGGTGTGCAGCAAGTGCTTCAGCCGCAAGGACAAGCTGAAGATGCACATGCGCTCGCACACGGGCGTGAAGCCCTACAAGTGCAAGCACTGCGAGTACGCGGCGGCCGACAGCAGCAGCCTCAACAAGCACCAGCGCATCCACTCCAACGAGCGCCCCTTCAAGTGCCAGATCTGCCCCTACGCCAGCCGCAACTCCAGCCAGCTCACCGTGCACCTGCGCTCGCACACAGGTGGGGCTTTACTCACAGCCATGGCTCTAAGGGTCACAGAAATGTTTTTAAGTCACATATAGGTGTTCAGATACCCAACAGGGACAATTTGAGTTCCCAACAAGTGCCAGATCTGCTCCTATGCCAGCCGCAACTCCAGCCACCTCACCGTGCACTTGCGCTCGCACACAGGTGGGCTTCTGCTCTGGAAGGGTTGGAGGGTCACAGAGGTGATTTTAAGTCATGGACAGGTATTCAGATACCCAGCAGGGATGTTTGAGTTCCCATTGAATGTCCCTACAAGTGCCAGATCTGCTCCTAAGCCAGCCACAGGTCCAGCCAGCGCACCATGCACCTGCGCTCACGGGCAGGTGGGATAGTGCTCACATCCATGGCTCTAAGGGTTGGAGGGTCGCAGAGATGATTCTAAGTCATGTATAGGTGTCCAGATCCTCAAAAGGGATTATCTGAGTTCCCAGTGAGCACCCCTTCAAGTGCCAGACCTGTCCTCACAGCTCCAGGCAGCTCCCCGTGCACCTGCGCTCGCACACAGGTGGGCTTGTGCCCTTCTAATCTGGGTAGGTGAGCCCTGAGTGAGCACCTGGGAATGCTCATAGCTCTCTGGTATTTCCAGCAGAATTCGATTTCTGTGCCATTCAATATTCCAGTAGCTGGGAAGGGATTTTAGACTACCCTTTCTTTTTGGCATTTGAGTGAAACTACTCTTAGAATTAATAATCCTGTGGTCAGACACAAATTTTTGTCTAAATCCTGGCAGTGTCAGTTAGGGATGGGCAGAAACATAAAGAAATACAGAGTAGGCCACTCTTTAAACAAACAGAAACAGCATTTGCTACGTTCTTTTTCATATATATTGTGCTACCCTGTATATGAAAATTAAGTCATTGAAATATGAACTGTGCCTTCATCAGCAAAGCAGATAAAAATTCAGTGGCTGAGTGTGCAGCTGAGGCTGTAAAATAAACTAGATGAACAAACAGTGCATCTTCATTAATAAAGTCTGTTTAATACAGATAGTACACCATGTATCTCAATTATTAAACAGATACATGGATTAGCACAGTAGGCCACAACTCGATTTGAAAAATATGCAGCTAAACCTATGACATATGTAGCTGGATAAGCAAATTATGCAAAATTATACAGCTCTCACAAACTCTATAAAATATTAACTTCTAAAATAAATCAGCCATTTGCAGTTTGATTATTAAAGAGGATAAATGCTTCTTGAGCTAAATACACTTTCTTTTTCCTCCTTTCACCAAGAGTGTCTTAGAACCTAAAAACACAATTCTTCCACTTGTTCAGAATAATGCCAACCTAAGGACTTCATCCTTGGGTGAAAAATTCAGAGAACTGTATTTTTAGATTGAAGAAAAAAAAAGGAGTAGTTATTTAGTTAGGTTGCTAAGTTTGCTTTGGATTCTTTTTTAATGGCTTTAGAACAGCCTCACTGGAATTGAGTAGGGATTATCAGAGCTCCACCTTAATATGGTCATGGATAGTGTGACACCAGCCTGCAGATACAGAAAATGCAAAATAACGGGTTGAGATCTGAGTGTGCCAGACCAGGTGACAATCCTGTGTCATGAAATTTCTCTTGACTTTGAGAACGTGTTGAGAATAGGGGCTCCATCCCAGCAGTGGCTCCTGCAGTCCCCTGTGTAACCTGTGCCTTCTGTTGGCAGGAGATGCCCCTTTCCAGTGCCAGCTGTGCCCCGCCAAGTTCAAGATCAACTCGACCTGAAGCGGCACCTGCGGGTGCACTCGGGGGAGAAGCCCTACAAGTGCGAGTTCTGCGAGGTGCGCTGCGCCATGAAGGGCAACCTGAAATCCCACATGCGCATCAAGCACAGCACGGAGAACACCCTCAAGTGCCCCTGAGTGCGACTTCCAGTGTGGCAACAAGACCAGCCTGCGGCACCACATCCGCAGCCACCAGCCCGAGCAGCCCGTCAAGTGCTCCGAGTGCAGCTACTCGTGCTCCTCCAAGGCGGCCCTCAAGGTGCACGAGCGCATCCACGGCAAGGAGCGGCCCTTCAAGTGCGACCTGTGCAGCTTCGACACCAAGCAGCGCAGCAACCTCACCACCCACGTCCGCAAGGCCCACGGCGACAAGGCCAAGGGCAGCAAGCGCTCGCTGGACAAGAAGGAAGGAGAGAGGCCGAAGCAGGGCGGCTCCAGGCAGGTCGCCAAGCTGGACGCCAAGAAGGCCTTTAAGTGTGACCTGTGCGACGCGTCCTTCGTGCGGGAGGACTCCCTGCGCAGCCACAAGAAGCAGCACAGCCTGTACAACGGCTCCAAGAACGGCGAGCTGGCTGTGCTGCAGCTCCAGATGGATCCCGGCCGCCAGCCCGGCGCCCCCATCACTGTCAGCCACCTCCAGGTGCCGCTTCAGGCCACTCAGGTGGCCCCGTACAACGAGGGCAGAGTCAAGATCATCGTGGGCCACCAGGTGCCTCCTCAGGCCAACAGCATCGTGCAGGCGGCCTCTGTGAACGTGGTGCCGCCGGGGCTGCTGGGCGCGGGGCAGGAGGAGGTGCTGGGCGGCGGCCGCCTGCAGCTGCTGGGCCAGGTCAGCGTGCTGGCGCCGGCCCCGGCCACGGGGAGCGCGGGGGACGCGGGGGCAGAGCCGGCCGTGCTGCTGACCGCCCACGAGCAGGGCGAGGGCGCCGCCCTGCACCAGGCCCTGCTCCCCGGGGCTGCCCCCGGCCACGAGCCCCCCTCCGGCCAGGCCTTCATCGCCGGCTCCGGCATCAGCTGCTCCGACCTGGAGGGGCTCAATGCCCTCATCCAGGACGGGGCCACGGAGGTGACCGTGGTCAGTGATGGTGGGCAGAGCATCACCGTGTCCACGGCTGCTCCTCCTCCCCCCATCTTCTCATCCTCATCCCACACTGAGGGCCCCAAGCAGAGCTACTCCATCATCCAGAGCGGGGCTCACACGGCCCTGCTGTGTCCTGCAGACTCCATCCCCGATTAGGGGCTGCTCCGGACTTAGGGGCTGCTCTGGGCACAGGGGCTGCTGCTCTGGGCACTGCTCTCTCCTGGGGCAGTGCTGAACCTGGCAGGAATGCACAGCACACAACTGAATGCAGGATTTGTCCTCCAGAGCCAAATACCTTCCACTTCCACGCTGTGTTTGTCTGTACACCGAAGCATCTCGTGTGTGAGGAGGAGGAGGGTGTGTTTGTTTTTCTGTGCTGCAGTCAGAGGCCCTGCTCCTTGGGAAATGGAAGCAGCTGTTGCCAGTGTCCCCCAGCAGTGACACCCCGAGTATGGCTCCTGTACTGTGCTGCCTGAAGAAGAAATGCTCCCCTTGTGCTGAATTACCTCCAGAGCAGCCTTGTTGTTTGATGTACACCTGAAAAGACGATAACCTGAGCCCGTGTGGAATCTGCTGGACTGGGGTCTCAGTTCTGTGCTCTGTGTGCATTCAGTGCTCCTGGCTGGGCTCTGAGGAGCCCCCACTGCTGCTCCAGCCCAGGTGAAGTCTGAGGGGCTGCTCCTCAGTATCTGTAGAAATCAGCAGCCCCTGGCGCTTGAGATGCTGGTGCAGAGAGCAGGTGATTGTTTTCAGAAACTAAGAGTGCTGTCCCTCTCTGTGTAGTAACTCACTCTGTTAGCAGCAACACAAATCCTCTCTGGCGTGGTGATGGCTGTCAGAGTGCCTGTGGGGTAAAGAGCAAAACAACTGGAAATATATTTTTTACAAACACTACTTACCTTTTGTCTTTATTTTGATGCTGCCTCTTGGGAGTTGCATGGGTGGTAAAGGTGTATTACAGTTTGGGTCTTCTTTTCGCATTAAACTAAAATACTGAATTCAAAATTTTTAAAAATCTTCAAATCCAAGGTTTTTCACTCCAGCAGAAATTTCAGGTTGGATCACAAGGAGATGGTAATTTATTATTATATTTAAATAATATATATAATATCTATTAATTTATTAACTGTAATTTATTATTCAATTTCTTGATATAATTAAATTAATCAGTTTGTTGTTTAAACAAATTAAGGAGTAAATATTATTAATGAATACTTATTATTTCTTATTTATTAATTATATTTATATAACTTATTATGGACATTTCTCTGATGAAAGAATCCCAGGCTGTATTTTGAACTATGCAATTGCCCGTGCACAGGTAGCCCAGACTGAAAGCAGTGAATTTGCCCATCCTGGGTGGTGGAGGTGAACTCTGCAGGCAGGCTTTCCTCAGCTCCCAGTGTTCCCTGTCATCCATAGGTGGTGCCAGAGGCCCAGGGAAGCTCTGGAGTGTGCTCTGGCTCCTGGACGATATTTCCTCTTTAACACTTCCCTGTAAAAACATTGCAAAATTCAGCTTTTTAAGACGTTACCAAAAGCTCAGCTGTAAAAATCTCACTTAAGAGAAAAAGCTGCAGATAAAAAGAAATGCCCAAAGTTTTCTGCAAGAAGCAGATCTGTGGCCAAAACCTAACCTCACCATTCGTGTTAAATTGATAGTATTTTGCTCCCTGGTAATGAATTTCACCCTATACAAGTGTCGGGCACTACAGGAATGATAACACCCCAGGGCTTTTGGCAAAGCTGCTGGTTCACAGTGCAGTTTAGCTCTGTTTCCCTTGGCCAGGAGTGTTCCCTCCTGTCCGGAGCCACCCTGAAGATGCCGCAGCTCTGTTATCTGCACTGCAGCTGCTCAGGAAGCCTCGAGAACCTTTCTCAAATAGGAAACCAGTAGATCTGTCATATTGCAGAGACTCACCTTGGTACTGGGCCTCAGAGATAAACAGGAAAGATAAGGAAATGGTGTGAGTGAATAGGCAGAGCTTAGTGCTGCTGCTCCAGCCTGGTGTGGCTGATTGCATCATGTGAACAATCTAGAGACTTCTTCCTCCACCCTGAGAAAAACCAGCTGAGAACCGAGGCTGACACCGGGGCAATTTCTTTTCAATTTTCCTTTCCAATATTCTGGCTTGATTTCTGTGTGTGACAGTAATGGTCTGTGTGGTTGGGAGCTGGCAGGAGCAGATTGTTTTAATCTCTGATGTTCACTTAATACATTCTTCATGTTATCAGCAGAACCATCCCAGGAGGGAGCCTGGTAATTCAGAACAAGTGTCTCCTGTAGAGGTCTCCTGCTTCTGAGCACATGGTAAATAAATCCTATCCCTCCCTCCCCAGAGGTCTGCCATGGCCTCAGAGCTCTGCAGCAGGCTGGCTCTTTCCAGGACCAAATATTGGGATGGATTTTTGTTCCTGCTGCCTGGAGATCCCCAAGCTCCCCTGGTAAGTGCTGGGCCCAGGAGCAGAGCTCAGTGTTCCAGTGCTGCTCACCCAGCACAGCCCTGGCTCGAGGGAAGGGACAATCTGGATATCCCACCCAGCACAGCCCTGGCTCCAGAGAGAGGTGTAAATGTGGATATCCCACCCAGCACAGCCCAGGAAGGCTCTGCTCTCTGCACAGGCTTTTCCCAGGTTGCCCGTGGGCTCCCAGGTGTGAGTTTATGGTGTGTCACAGCCTCCCTCCTGTCTGGGGATGAACTTCTGCCTGGTCAGAGATCTGAGGTTAAACTGGGCAGGCAGAGGTGCAAAACCTGTGTGCATTTCCAATAAACCAACCCTAGCTCTTGGGCCTTCCCAGCCCTTTGGGGTTTGCTGCTGTTCCTGACGCTGCTTTTTAAAGCCAGACCCGGTTCCACATGAGCTGATCCTCCAGCAGACCTGCTGAAATGGGCTTTTCTGCTGTGCTTTTGTGAGGCAGGAACACAACAGGAAAAAAAAAAAGCTGAAGAAAAATGTGTTTGGACCCCTTTAACTGTGTTTGGGAGAGTCTGGTTCTGACTGAGCCCCAGATCAGTGTTCCCAGTGGGGTTTGAACAGCATTGGATTAAACCTTATCACTCGTATCTTTCAGGTGGTTTTGATAAAAACTTCAACTGTTATTTGCATCAAAATGGGAGATTCCTGCTCCAAACCAGCCTCAGGTGTCCCATGCAGGGGGGATTCCTGGACATGCCCATGAGGGGATGGGACCAATCCCCCACCTCAGATGAGGCCCAAAATCAGCAGAACTTGGCCCAAAGCTGGCTCTGTTGGGAACTGGGGGAAAACCAAACTTGTATTGAATACATGTGGGGTTTGCAATTGAAAAATTATAATCAAAATATTTCCCAATCATTTTGGGAGTGAGCTCTCTGTTACTGCTGTCATCTGACTGCACTGGAAAGTACCTTCTGTTGTGGGGTTTAAAATGTCAGAGACATGCCAAGATATTTTCTCTACAATACAAAGAACAGGGGAAAGGCTTGGGTTTTTTTTTTAATTTAGATACCTTTGTTTTATTCTATATTTCTGATTATTTATTTGTGTTTGAAGTCAAAGCATAGTCAGTCATCCTTTTTGCACTATGCTATTCTGGTGACTGCAAAAATATTTTCTGTGTCCTCAATGGCAAGACCTCTATCCTATAATTTCAGGAGTATTGACTGGCTACTCTAATGGCTTTTTACATCTCCAGTTGGAAAATCTTTAGCCTTGTTATTTAAATTTTAAGAAGAGAAACCAATATTGTTACAAGAAACTGATGTCTCCTGTCACTTCCCCAGTGACCTTTCATGAGGTGATAAAGGTTTCTATAGTGACCCGAGGAAATGATGTCTCAGGTATCAGCGTGAATTAAAAGTCTGTGGCAGGAAAAGCTTTCTTTTCTCTGTCTCTCAGGTATCCAGTTTGCCTTTGTCTTTATTCCAGTGGCTGGACATGGAGAAGGACTCATAAAACATCCAGTATTTGGTTACAGGGCTGTCTTTAGAGGCTTTACAATGTTGTAGGGAAGGAAGAACGGCCATGGCAAAGCAGAGGTGGATTTTTTACAAGCTGTGTCCATGGGACCACTGAATTCTGTACCTGTGGGATCAGCCAGTTTGCTCCACAAGCCTCAGGAGCTGTGTTTGCCTCTCTAAAACCAGGAATTGTCACTGCAGATTCAGCTTTGACACAGGTGTTTAAGTTCCTCGATTCAGACCTTGTGTAAACTTACCTTTAATTCTGAAAGTGAAAGCTTTGGTTAGTGAGAGTGCCTGCATTTTGTAGGTAAAAGTTGAACATGACCTGGGAAATAATTAACTGAGGCCTGCAGAGTGCTTTGAGGTATTTTCATTTGGTTGTTTTCTTTTGGTTTGCTTTTATTTTAAGGACACAAGGATGCATTTCTGCCCTCTTGTGCTGCTGGGTGAAACAACCTGTTATCAATGTCTTCCAGTTTATCCAACCTGATGGGAGACACCTAAAAAAGCCTTGGAGAAACCTCCAGCATTTTCAGCTTGAGTTTCCCATTGATGTCCTGCAAAGTGAAGGAAAGCTGGTAAATCTTTGCTGTCTGTACTGGCAGGGTTTGAAATCAAGGCTGGCCCTGGTCCCTGGTGCTCTGAGCTGTCAGACAATCTCCCATCATTTTGCTCCCCAAGCCCTGGGCCAGCAGAGCAAGGCCAGCCCTGAGCCCTCACCTCCTCTGCCTGGTGGTTGTATTTGCACTTTCTGCATGTCAGACTGAAGGAAAAAATCCTCCCCACACCTTTTCCTAGCACAACTCTCAGCTTCCTCCTCCCAAAGTGTGGCTGCACTTCCTGCCATAATTAATTATTGGCCATAATTCATGATTCCATCAGCAATCTCAGTACATCAGATATCATTCCTGCACTGGAGCTGTGCTGCTGGACTCCCCACCTGCAGAAGGTGCCTCAGAAGGATGTGGTGAGGATGGGAATAACTTGGATACCTCGGTGATGAGCCAGATGCAAATTCCCAGATAGATCCTGGAGATAGTCACATCTCCTGATAGCCCAGAGGAAAATCTGAAAGAACAGGAATGCATAAAGCTCAGCTGCATAATGCATGGCAGTCATAATTAATAGATTAAAGTTCTTTGTGAAACATGCTTTTTTATTCTAATAAAGGGAAGGGACTACAAATGGTGACACCCTTTTAACAGAGCAGCAATGTGAGATGCCATGTTAGAGTTGTAAAGCTGAAGAGGTGATAAAAATGTACCTCGGGTTTAAATTTTTACAAGGCTGATGTAAGACTTATTACCTTAAATAGCAGCACTTTTCCTTGTCTCTGGGCACACTGGATCCTTCTGGCTCTCAAAGTACATTAAATTGCAGGGGCATTATTAAAAACTTGCCAATCCTTGCTGCTCAATTCTGCCTAAAAAGTTCAGGATTCATCCTTTGAATCACTTCGCCTTAACAATGTTAAATTTTGCTTTTGTTGTAAAATCATGCAGATCAGCCATTGATAGAACTTTAATTGGCTGGGGATGCTCATGATTTTTTTCCTTTAAAAAAAAAAAAAAAAGCCTGCCAGCAAAATTGCTTTTTGGTGATGACTCTGCTTGAAAAGTGCTCTGCAGGGGCCCATTCCCAATTGATTATCTTTCACAGCTAATAGCTTCAAAGGCTATTTGGTGGACAGTCCAGTTTTACATTTAAATGTAAATCTCGATAGCCTTGACAGACTGATGGTCAGAAAAAAGAAAGGTAAAACCAGTAAAATGGATGTACAGCTGCTATAACTTTCACCAGCTCTTCCAGGGGCAACTGGAGTGAAATTTAAATGGCTGCAGTCTGACAAAGCTCTTGGGAGGGGATGGAGGGTGGGAATTCCCTGGGATGCAGCATTAATAAGGTGCTGAGTGGCCTGGCAGCCCTAAAAGTTCAGTGTGGTGTCAGTGGCTCCCATTTGTGCTGCCTCTGGGGTCAGGAGGGGAGTTCAGAGCTCTGGAGCCACCTGGGCAAAGGCAAACCTTGGATGGAGCCACAGCAGGGACAGTCCTGGCCAGGGTCAGGGGACACACAGCAGGGTGGCTCAGTCCTGCTGGCCTGGGCATGGCAGAGGTGCCACAGCCCCCTGGGATCAGGGGGGGCTGCCTGGGCATGGCAGAGGTGCCACAGCCCCCTGGGATCAATGGGGGCTGCCTGGGCATGGCAGAGGTGCCACAGCCCCCTGGGAGCAGGGGGGGCTGCCCTGGGCATGGCAGAGGTGCCACAGCCCCCTGGGAGCAGGGGGGGCTGCCTGAGTGCAACCTGAATTGTGACAGCCCTTAAATCCCAGAATTACTGGGTTAGAAGAGACCTCCAGGATCATCCAGCCCAGCCCCAGCACCCCAGGCAGACCCTGGCACCCAGTGCCACATCCAGGCTGTTCAATCACATCAGGGATGCTGACTGCACCACCTCCCTGGGCAGAACATTCCAGAACTTTATCACCTTTCTGGAAAAAACCTTTTCCTAATATCCAGAATTTCCTGATATCCAACCTAAATTTCCCTTGGCACGGCTTCAGACTCACCAGAGTGGCTGCTCTCGTTCTCAATCCATCCTCCCTGGGAGCAAAGGGGGACAGGGAGCTCCTCAGCTCCCAAACACCTCAGCAGCTCTGAGGAGGTGCCTTTTTCCTCATTTTTAATCTTTGTTGCCATGGAAACAGAGCACAGACACTCACTGCTCCTTCCCCCTGCTTGCTCCTCAGGGCCAAACAAATCCTGAATTTTCCAGGCTCCCAAAGGAAGGGAAAATAAGGGAGAGGAGGGGAGAATGGTCAGTGTAGAACCCATTGAGAAACTGGAGGTCGAGGAGGGAATGTCTGTCTAAGGAAAAGAGAAAGGCGGTTCAGGAATACCTGGGGATGGGGAGGTGTTTGTCCCCGGGACTGGCACCCTGGGAAAACACCCCTTGTCCCCTGCTGCCATCTATGGATTTCTGGAATCTTCTGCATAAAGTAAGAGAAGAAGAGATTGTTTAAATGAAGTTTAAATTCCACTCCAGTGGCACAGTAATCCTGTGCAGTGGAGTGAAGGCCATCTAAGCATTTTTGGTTTTTCTTCTTCGTTTTTTTTTTTTTCCTCTGGATGGTTTTTTGTTGGGTTTTGGTTTTGTTGTTTTTGTTTTGGAGTTTTTGTTTGTTTTTCTTTGTTGTTGTTGTTATTTGACTTGGTTTGGTTTTTTGGGGGTTTTGTTTTGTTTTGTTTTCAACTTCTGCAGCTCATAAATCCTCTGCACCAAATCCCAAACTCCCTCAGGAGTGCTGTCCAGCACACTGATCACGGCAAAATGGGATCAAACCCAGGCAAAACCCACCTGTCCTTTATTTGTCCTTCAGGGCAGCACCATAAATTAACAATGATGCCTCCCAGTGAAATCCTCTCCTCCTTCCAACACCAAATTCATAGAAATGCATAGGACATGTTTAACAGAAACTGGCTGACACTTGTTCCTCCTTCCCCTGCTAAATTCACTGCCCATTTTTTATTTATTCAGGATGCACAAGGCTGGGGAATCAGCAGAGCAGAGACCCCACCAGCCACGTGGAGAAGGTTTGTGCCAGGCAGAGCTCAGGGGATGGGATGGGGATGGGGATGGGGATGGGGATGGGGATGGGGATGGGGGCATGGGATGGGGATGGGATGGGGATGGGGATGGGATGGGATGGGATGGGCATGGGGATGGGATGGGGATGGGGATGGGGTGGGATGGGGATGGGGATGGGGACAGGGATGGGGTGGGATGGGATGGGATGGGATGGGGATGGGGATGGGGGTGGGATGGGATGGGGATGGGGATGGGAAGGGATGGGGATGGGATGGGAAGGGATGGGATGGGGATGGGGATGGGATGGGATGGGGATGGGGATGGGGATGGGATGGGGTGGGATGGGATGGGGATGGGATGGGATGGGATGGGATGGGGATGGGATGGGATGGGATGGGATGGGATGGGATGGGATGGGATGGGATGGGATGGGGATGGGATGGGATGGGGATGGGAAGGGGATGGGGATGGGAAGGGATGGGGATGGGGATGGGATGGGGTGGGATGGGAATGGGGATGGGGATGGGATGGGATGGGGATGGGATGGGATGGGATGGGATGGGGATGGGATGGGATGGGGATGGGAAGGGGATGGGAAGGGGATGGGGATGGGAAGGGATGGGATGGGATGGGATGGGGATGGGATGGGATGGGATGGGGATGGGAAGGGGATGGGGATGGGATGGGGTGGACAGGACTGGCAGCAGAGCAGGGGCACCCCTGGCATGGGCTGGGCAGGATTTTGAAGCCCTCCAGGTGGGCACAGGGAGCAAAGCCCAGCTGGCCCCTTGCAGCTGCTGCAGAGCAGTTGGCAGCAGAGTACTCCAGTGGGAATGAATCCCCTTTTGCTCCCCAGGTAGGTAAGTCTGAACTAACAAATCCAGCTATCAATCCAGCAGCTGTGAAAAGGGAGGATCCATAAAACCCATGGGCAGAAATACAAGTTTCTGGGTGTATTAAGCTCTGAATAATTTATGCATGTGGCCACTGAACTTTGCAGTCTTTCCACTGACTTCAGGTCAGATCCCTCCTTAAAATCTGCTTTGTGAAAGGACTGGAACAGAAACAAGAAACAAGCAGAAGAAAAAACTTGACTTGTTCTTTCCCCTTTTGGCAGTTTCCTGCTCTGGGTTCAGCTTTCACCGATTTATTCCAGAGGCCTTTGGCCCATTGGTGCAGAACTGGTCAATTTGCATGTGCAAATTTCTATTCTTTGCCCTGTCTCTGTTCCATTGTGTGAGTTCAGTTTTTGCATTTGGTAAATAGAAATATTTTGTATTTGGAGAAAAAACTGGGCCACACACACAAATCTTCTGTTTACTACAAGTAACAGCAAGTAGTAAAAACAAAATAAATAAACAAACATGTTCCCCATTAAATCAGTATTAATTCACACAAAATCCATTTCATCAAAGGTTTCCCCTTTTGTGCCTCCCCATGTTATAAAGATGGTAATTTCTTTAAATCCCAAGGACTGTCATTGTTTTAGCTCATATTTAGACACAGAGACTGTACCATAAAATTAAGAACATTCCTCCCTTTCCTTCTGCATTGTTATTAGAGGGAAAAAATTTACAAAGCAGAATTTCCTTGAAGGGGACTTCCCCAAAACTTTTAAATCTGTAAACATTTAAGAGTCGTACATAATTTAAATATCGAGTATGATTTCCTGTATTCATGCTGGGTAAAAATCTGGGTGTTGATTACTTTTGTGTGAGCTGTTTTTTCTGACGGAGCACGGTATCACTGAGGCAATCCAAGCAGTTTGGGGCATGGGGCTGTTTAGCATCCTGCTGATGAGTTATGCCATCAATACCAAACTGATTTCCAAGATAAACCCGACTGAGGCATAACAAAGCCCGAGTGATGGCCAACTGTGCTTATGTGATCATCTTACAGTGGTTACACAGCTCAGAGCTGCTTTTATCACCGGCCTGGTGATGCATTTATTGTGGCCTTTGCAGAGAAAAGGATTCAATTAAAAAGGCATCGTGGTGTTATCAGCCAAATTCTTCAGCTCAGCTCCTGGTCGTTAAAGCAGTTACTCAGTTTACACCGAATGAATCGAAGAAAAATGGAAGCAGGAGTGATTTGTTAGAAAAGCAAATAGATGTGGGTACAGTTGCAGGAGGAGGACGTGAGGCCCGGGGTGAGCACAGCATCTCCCATGTACAAACAGCTGCTAATCTTATCAATGCACAGATGCCTCCGTGCTGCATTTAAAAGCAAGCTGCCTTTATTCCAGCTCCCACTCCATTGAAATCTGCTATAAATACCGACTTTATAACACTGACCCAATGTATAAATTGCTCAGTTCAAAAGAAAAGCTTTTTTGGAGGAAGGGGGGATCGGAGTAAACGCAGTGTGTTGTAAAAGCTAAGTGGTTTTATTGGCACTTTAAAATAGCCTTTCTGCTGGACTCTGTCAGCTCTGATTATATATAACAACGCTGGTTATGTATTAAAAATGTGTGTCAATAGCTGTGGTAGCACTGTGATTTGTCATTTGTGTGCCAGAGGTCCCAACAGGCTCGACTGACAAAATCTGGCCATGGCTCAGAGCGATCACACAGGGGGGATGTGTTTGGCTGGTAAGTTGATGAAAGAGGAGCTGTCTCAGTGATTTAAATAAGAAACTTGATGGAAATGCCAGTGCAGGCTGCACTTGCCACCTCTCAGAGCCCTCTCCTGATGCCAGCGGAGGAGCTGAGGCTGCCACAGGGCAGGAGCTCCTTGCAGGAGTTTGTCAATCAGGTGATGAATTAAACCTCGAGTAAAGAGTAAGGACAAGTGAATTCCTATTTACAGAGGACATGCAATGCGTGCCCTCATAGGTAGGGCTGTGAACTGCTCCCAAAGCACCTCTGCAGAGGGAGTTAAGGTGAATTTGTGTTACACCTTGTGTTTTCCACTGACTCAAAAGTACCAGACATTTTTTGTGTGAGAGTACAGCCAGGATAGAGCCACTCAGACATCTCATCTCTCCTAGACTCCCTGAGAAAGCAGCACTAAAAGCAAGCTGTATCCAAATAGCTTCCACAGAGCAGCCAGGTTTTCAAAGCCTGCTTTCAAGCCAGGAGTGGATATAAAACAGGGAATAAAGCCTCCCTGCCCTGGACACGAGCAAAGCTGTCCTCAGGCAGCAGGTGTGGAGCCTGTTCTGTGCAGGGAGGGCAACCTCTGCTTTTCAGCAGCTTGTTCAGCCTGCATGTGAGCTCACAGGCTGGGAAATGAAACATCCCCCAAGACAGCTCCCCCTTTGAATCCTCTCAGCTGTATCCTACATAAATTACGCTGTGCTGAGACTGGAGGAAGTAATTTAATGCTGGAGCTCTGCAAAGGCTCTGGCTGCTGCTTGTGCTGAGGGGTGGCTGTGTTATGCATTGCAGACAAACAGGGACTTCTGAAGACCCCCGCCCACCCCCCCCCTCTTCCTCAGTCTCCCTCGGGGGTGAGATGAGTTTTTGTTGATAATTGCTGAGTACTTTGGTTTCTTTTCAGACCATCCTCAGCTGAGGGCCAGAGGATCACCCAGCTGCTCCTTGTCCTGGCTGAGCTGCTGTGGCCAACAGGCCACAGGTGGAGAACATTCCCTTCCTCCTTTTCTCTGGATATTCCAGCTCCACCACCCCCAAAACCACCTCAGGTGCATCCTCCAGGCCTGAGTGGTGTCTGTGTGAGAGAGCTGCTCCCTGCTTTGCTGCCCTCCTGGGCACTGCACCGTGTGGTGTCTGCAGTGCTTTCTGCAGCATTCTCTGCCCTGCTGCTGCTCTGGGCCACCCTCCTAAAGAAAATGGTGTTATTGTGGCCGGGCAGAGCTCTCAGAGGCTCCAGGAGAGAGCAGGAGCAGCAATGTTTGGAAGCACCTGGGGGAACCTCCCAGCTCTGGGACAGAGCCTCCTGCCCAGTATCAGCCCTGGCTGATAGCACCGAATCCTCCTGTGGATGGGAAACACCAGGATTATCACTGTAGGCTGATAAAAGTGGCCTTGTTCTACTTATAAAGCACCTTCTGCTCTTCCAGTGGCATGCACATAGAAGGTAAATGAAATAATCTTTTGAAAACATTTTTGTTTTAAAGCTCCTTTAATAACCTGGCAGCCCAGAGTGATGGGGACAGTCACAAAGGCTGGGCACGCCCAGTGGGGCTGCTCACACCCTGCCTGCTCTCTCTGGGCACGGGGAAGCAGTTTTCTCTGGGTTTGAGTCGCAGCAGTGTCAGCTCTGAGTCTCCCTTGGGAAGTTTCTCCTCTGCATTGATCCACAGCGAAGTTGAACTCAGCAGCCTGAGCTGGGCTTTGCAAACACTCCCTGGAAAGACAAAGAGATGTCTCAGGCACGTCCTTCTCTCACTCACTGTTTGGTTCAGAGACCTTGCTGGTCAGTTTTCAAGTGGAAAAACTGTTAATTGAAAGGGGGGGGGGGGGTGATTGTATTTTATTATTGTTATTTTCAAACAAGTTCAACTTTCTCTGTAAGCTGCAGATTTTGCCGCAGTCTCTGGGTACCCAGCCCGATCCCCAGCAATGCCCAGGTGTTTGTGGCTGAGCTCTGGGGCTGTGTAACACGAATCCATCCCCTCAGTTCTGTGAGCAGCCTTAAGATGTCACTGCCCGCCTTGGCCGGGCTGCGGCCGCCGTGGGCGGCAGGAAACGCGCTGTTATTTTTAACACATCTCCTCCTCCGGCAGCGACAGACAAGGTGCTGATGGCAACTGCCTGCCCTTACAGGCATTCATTGACTCCCCTAAAAATCCCTTTCGTTTCTGTTTCCTTCTGCTGGGCCCGGAGCTGGAGTGCCCGGAGAGCCGGGAAGGAGAGCTCGTCCTGGGATGGAGCTGGGCTCTGCCTGCTCCTGCCTGGGATGGGGCTGGGCTCTGCCTGCTCCTGCCTGGGATGGAGCTGGGCTCTGCCTGCTCCTGCCTGGGATGGAGCTGGGCTCTGCTGCTCCTGCTCCTGGAGAGCCGGGAAGGAGAGCTCATCCTGGCTGGGCTGGGGCTGGGCTCTGCTTGCTCCTGCTCTGCTCCTGTTCCTGGAGAGCCCAGACAGCAGGGAATGAGAGCTCCTCTCTGGGATGGAGCTGGGCTCTGCCTGCTCCTGCATCCTGCACCCCTGCGAGGGCTGGGCACCTTCCCTGGCAGCCCTACCCAAACATCACCCCACTGCCTTTCCCTCCCCTTTCCCAGCCCTGCCCAAACATCTCTCCGCCTTTCTCTCTCCCTTCCCAGCCCTGTCCAGGTTTCTCCAGGTTCAGCACTCTCTGCTCTCCCCGTGCTGAGCTGCTGAGCCTCTCCCCGGCTCTCCTTGTTCCCAGAGGTTCCTTGGCCAAAATAACCACTGAGAACCCCCAATGGTGTTTAGATTAAATGTGTAGTGCCCATAGTGCTGGCACCCACAGAGCTGGGAGTGGTGCCAGAGCTCTCTTTGCTTGAGAAGTCCTCGGGCACTCCAATGAGTTGAGCTGAACATGGAATTTCTGCTCCAGTGCATTCAGAGATGCTGCAGGTCCCCTGAGCATCTGGCACTGGATCAGGGTTAAACTGGGAAAGAGGTTCTACTTTTCATCCCCTTTGCCCATATATACAATTGGTAGGTATAGAAATGCAAATCTATATTTGAATATTTAAAATCTATAAAAATAGAAAATATTTCTAGGAAAAAAAATTATTATTTTAAAAGAATTTTGTCAGATGTTGCAGTTTGAGCTCTCCTTGCCCTGCTTCCTGCCCAGCCAGTACAACACAGTAGGAACAACTCCATATCTATAGCTAATTCATAGGAATGAAATCAATGTATAAATTCACATTAAAGCATATTTCTCTGAAGTACAAATCTGTGACAAAACCCATCACATCTGTTGGTCTGGGATTTTTTTTAAATTTATTTTTTTTTTTTTAATTTTTAATATTTTATTTACTTTTGATTTTTAAATTTATTTTATTTTAATTATATTTTTATTTAATTTTAAAAATATTTATATATTTATTTATTTGCAGGGAAAGCTGCTGTCTGCCAGATTCCTCTGAGTTCTCTGTACTGGGAGAGACTCTGGGCAGTGAGGGGAGCTGCACCCCTTTACCAGTGCTCATTAATTAGGAATATCAGTTCCTAGGATGAAAAGAAAAGAATGCTTGGTGTTGAGGAGTGGAACATTGAAGCGTTGGTGTTAAACATTTAGATCTCCAAGAAAACAATGTATGCACCACATCTTATAAAATTTATGGCTTTAAAATAAAACAAGTAATGGATGGTAAACAGCAGAGTGTGGAAAAGCACAGCAAGGGAGGGAGTGCTGGCTCTGGGGTAGAGCTCTTGATTCAAGGTTTACTACTCGACCATGGCTTCGTGAACCTTTTTGTGACCCCGAGCAAGTTACTCCCATCTCACTATTCTTCCATTTCCTCTTTCTGTAAAATGATATTAATAGCACTTCAGCTGCAGAGCAGGTTTATTGTACAAGGCTTAATGAATGTTTGTCTCCCTGTGATTGAGATTCTTTCCTGCTGGAGGCAAGAATTTTAAGCAGGTTGATTAAGTAGAAAAGGTCTCTAACTGAAGCTATTATTAAAAGCAGAAGGAATTATTTCTTAGGAATTTTTAATCGTATGTGTATTACAATTGTCAAAATACAGCAGCTTTAGTTCCTCTGCTGTTTAGCAACTTTAGTTTTGTTTCTGCCAGAAATTCAGCTGGGGGATGCTCTGAGGTTTTGAAATGATCCAAGGCAAACCCTGCTAAACTCTTCTTGCTCTGAGGAACAACAGTTACACGGTGAGAAAATGTGTCAGTGTACCAGCACTGCACACAGAGCTCTGGAACTGTAGGAACGGGGAATTTGGGGTGTTCAGACAGATTCAGTCCCCCTCCCTAAGGCTGCTCCTGTGATGCTCTGAGGTTTGAAACTCTGGGATGTACAAAAACTTGGTGTCCACAAGGAGCAAACTCAGCAGCCCACAGAGGCTGGGTGGAAAAGGCTGTGCTGGGTTCAGAGCACCAAATCCATGCAGGAGGGAGCACTGAAGGCAGCTCCGGGACACCCGGAGTGCCTCAGGGAGGCAGCAGCGCCCACCTGTGCTGGAAATCCCAGCAGCATCCCAAACGTCCTGGGCTGGGAAAGAGCATTGGGGATGCAATAGTTAGGGAGAGATCAGCAGCTGAAATAAATCAGTAAATAAACTGTTAACGTGAAAAACTGCAAGCATGGATTCTTTTTTCAGAACTGTCCCTTCAAAAATGTCTTTAATAAACTTGGAATTAAAAGCTGCATACAAGTGTCTGCATAAAAGTGCAGTTGCCCACCAAATCACCCTGCAACTGCTATTAGCCAGACACAAACACTCTACCCACATCTGAGAAATTAAGGACTAAGGATGGCAAAAGAGGTCCTGGTCTGGGAAAGAGGATTCCCAGTGTGCCCAAAGCCGTGGCTGTGCCCTCCTGTGCCAGCTCCCTGCTCACACTCTCATTTACCAGCCCTCCCTGATCCAGAGCTTTGTTAAAAATGAACCTCCCTGCCCACCAAGGGGGGCTCACAGCAAGAGGTGCCAGGAGCAGCTGTGTGAATTCCATCTCTGCTCTGCGGCTGTGATGAAAAGCTTGGCAAGGATTTGGGCAGTGCCCATGGGAACACCATGGTGGGGCAGGATCCTAAAGCTGCTGCTGGTGGCAGAGACAAAAGCTGGGATGTTTTCAGAGTTAGGCCCAACAGTATGCACAGTGCTGCCATTATTATACAAACAGGGCTTAAAGTCCTTGTCTTTCTCCCTGATGTGTTCAAAGCAGTTGCACTGGTTAATAAAAACCAGGGACAAGTTTTGGGTTTTGTCAGAAAATGGAGTGGCTGGAGCCTCTTCAGAAGCTGTGGGATGTAATTCTGTTAATAACTGCAACCTATAGCTGAGAAAAAGAGTTCCCTTGTTGGAACTGAAATGGCCAACAGGGGCTTTGTAAAACCTGCAGAGAGAGAAAGAAAACAGGGGGCTGTATAAAGGAATATTTTAACATTGGCCAGCAAATCTTCCTTTTCGTCCCTCTTTACTTTGATTCAGTGCCCTGATGCTTCCTCCTGAGCCTGCTCTGCCTCCTGTTCCTGGAATGGACAGATCCAGTCAGGATCAGCTGGTGGGGACACTGCTGAAAGGGGCTCAGAGGCGCTCCTGGGGGCACATCCAGAGCTCCCAAGGGAATTTTAAACCTCAAAATGGAGTTGTATTTCTCTTTCTACAAGGCTGTTTAAGGATAAACTGTCTAATTAAGAAATTATACTTAAATTATTTTTACTTTAGTTCAATAACCACTTGTGTTTCACAATGTGGACTTTTTTATCTAATTACACAGTACTACCTAAACTCGTGAAGAAGGACTAGCTTCCATATTAAAACTTCCATCTTGTTTTATATATATTGCTATATTCTTAGCCTTTAAACTCTTAAGTTTTTTACTATGTGATATTATACACTTCTATTCAAACTCATAATCTCAGTTTTATTATTTAATTTTGGAATTTTTCCTTATGGCCTCAGGTCACATGCAGTGTTCTCTTGGGGGTCAGTGTCTGCTGCTGCCCCTGCCCTTGCCCAGCCTGGTGCCACCACCCTGGTGCCACCACCCTGGTGACATCTGCAAGGGGGCTGCTGTAAAACCCATCCTGGGCCAGTTTTGCTGGGGGCTGGATTCAGATAACAAATTAGGCTCAGCTCAGTGAGGAAACTATTGAGGGTTTAAATGAATTCATGGTTTGCTGATGTTTCTGTGCTAGGAGTAATGTGTTCTTCTGTTTGGCAGAGCAGTTAAATGTTCAGAGTCAGCCTAATCCTTCTGATGTTTGGGAGGCTTTCATTTATGAAATCCTCAGGTTATTCAGATCCTGCTCATGTAGAAGTGACTACAAAATTAGCATGAAATCTCCCAGCAGAAATCAGAGGTTTCATGGAGCTTTTGCAATGAAAGAACAATAACAACAATCATTTCTTGAAACCTCTTCACAATGTCATACTACATTTAGGATGTGTTTAAAACATCAAATAGATCTTTCCTGTCATTCGGTTCTTTCCAAATAAATTGTGAGAGTCTAATTCAGAGGGGTTTTGCTTCCATTGCCTTTTGGCATTCTGAGGCTATGAACCCGATAATCTTCCCCATGCAAAAATATGTTTAATAAGCTATAAAGCTGCATTCTGTCCTCTCTTCCCTGTTATGGGGATCCATCAGCATCAGTAAGAACTGCACATATAAACATGTACTCAAATGGAACCTGGAGGGAAAATCAGATTTACCATCTTCTTTCACAAAGAATCATGTTTTTCTCAGGCTGTTTGCAGAGGTTTTAGAACCCATTAAAAACAGAGCTCCTCTTTTACCATCCTTAGTCCTTAATTTCTCGGACCTGGGTAGAGTGTTTGTGTTTTCCTAATAGCAGTTGCAGGGATGGTTTGGTGGGAAAATGCCCATTTATGCAGACACTTTTATGCAGCTTTTAATTCCAAGTTTATTAGAGACATTTTTGAAGGGACAGTTCTGAAAAAAGAATCCACGATTGCAATTTTTCACATTAACAGTTTATTTACAGTTTACTTACTGATTTATTTCAGCTGCTGATCTCTCCCTACCTACTGCATCCCCAATCACTTTTCTGCCATCAGAGGAAACAATCAGAAAAAGCTGCCATTGCCCCTCCAGGTTTCTCGTTGGCCAGTTGGAGTTTTTGGCTCTTTATCGTGTTGATTAAAAGAACAGCTGAGTGGAAGTCAGAATGCAATGCATTTACAGAGCTGCCACACCCAGTCCTGCTCTTTGCTTTACTCTGATTAATTTAGCAAATGAAAAACCCCTGTAAACTCACATATTTTTGCCCATAGTTGCTCTATAGTTCGCAGTAAGCCTTGGGTAAACTGGCCCGGAGATAACAAAATCAGTACAACAAAGGCTTCCAAAAAGCTCTTTGTTGAAAAGTGGGGTTCTGTGAAGTAACATTTTGTGCTGGGGCACATAGATGGTATGAAATGGAACGGCCCTTCTGGAGAAGCTGCCTTTAATTCGGTGTATGAGAAAAACAACTGTCACTGTTTACACTCCTCGCTCAAGGTAAGCGTGTTTGTCTAAAGTATTATTACCCCAGCCTGCCTTGCAAACACTCGAAGCTTGCTTACCATTTTTCTATATATAGACTGCTCTGTGGAACTGTCTTTATCAAAACTTTGGGGGAAATCTTTAACAGGATCTGAGTGACTTGCCTAATTTATGCAGCCATCTATTCTCCTCCTATTGATTTCCCCCCGTGATATATGTTTATCCTCCCTGCCTGTGAAAACCTGGAATTAAAACCGAAGCATTTCTGGTTTATGCCTGTAATTGCTGGTAGAGAGGAATTGGGGGTTATGCATAAAAGCTGTAATCTCTTTAGTGAGCTTTAAACAAATCATCCTGTAAATCCCAACACAAAACCACCCCAAGTTTACAAGACAAACTTCCAAACAGCAAACCCTTACTTCACCACAGTTTTTTGAAACTATTTTAGAGGCCCATTCCCACACCTTTTGTGCTGAAATACCCAAAAATGAAGCAGCTCCCCAATTTGAGAGGGAACAGAGAGACTGGGGGAGAGACGTGGTCCCCCCATCAAAACCATCCTGGAGAGATCAACCATTGACGATTTAAATCTTCGCTAGTTTATCTCTTTGTTTGCCGCCCGGAATGCCATTGATAGCCGCTTTGTGTCTGTAATTGTTTTAATTAGCGGCGCAGCGTGGCCCCGGCCGTGCCTGCGCCGCGCTTTGTGCCCCGCAGCGGGACGGGCACCGCCGCAGCTCCGTGCCCTTGTCCTGCCATTGTCTCCTTCCCACGGCTGCTCCTGCCCCACTGCCGCCGAGCAGGGCACAGAAACCTCCCCTGCTTCGCCTGTGCCGAGGCAGAGAGCCAGGAAAGGCCGCACAGCCATTTCTGGGCTGGTTCCATCGGCGCTGATGGTGCGCGGGTCGCTGCGGGCGCACGCAGAGGGAGCGCTGCCCGCATTGATTGGGCTGCTCACGAGTCCTGTCTGCAGCAATCAGGCCGATATTTATGGCACTTACTGTACCCTCCTCTCGGCAGACTTCTTCTAAATTATTATTTCTTTGGCTCTCTAGTGTTATTTGTTCTTGTTGACCACATCCTTCTTTTGTAAGTGGAAATCTGGATGTTCAATTATGATGTGGATCTGCAACTCATTAGCAGTAAGCTTTGGTGCTGTGGCCATTCGAAGACAATTCTGTCATTTAACTTGTGGGAACTTTTGGCAATGTGTATGTTCTGGGGGGGGACCCCAAAACCGAAAAGTTCGATTTTAAAGTTTATCAATGGCATCAAAACATCAAATTCTTTCACAGTATCCACCCCGCCCCCCAAAACAAATTATTAAAAAACCAAAAACAAAAGAAAACTCCCACAGAAAAAGAAACCTGTGCCTGGGATAGAGGATTGTGAATAGAGAGAGGTGCTCCATGAGAGCACGAATTTCCTTTGGAGTTGGTCTGCTCAAATTAGCCCAAGGTCATTCCTTGCCAATTATTGCCCCACTTCAGCTGCTCTCTGGGCATTAATAAAAGCATGTGCTGCATTAGCCAGGACTCCAGGCTGGGGCTCTCAAAGGGAGGACTTGGGGTGTTCCCCCTGTGGGATGAGTTTTAGCTCATTAGTCTGTGTGCTCCATCCCACTGCTCTCCTTGAAATGTGCCCACGAGAAAGGATTAGTTTGGGATTTGATGGACTGGATTGAGATAATTTTCTGCTTGGAGTTGAATGGGAATCCTAAATGCCTGGGAATGTCTGTGGTGTGCTAACCTAAAGGCACTGCTGCTTTTCTGTGCTGCCAATCCTTGCCCTTTCCTCTGGCTGGAGGGATGTTAGAAAGGTGTGCGGTGGGGGCAGGCCTGGAAGCTCTCTGTTAGAGCCAACAGATAAATAATGTCACCTCGTGAGGAGTGGGAGGGACAGGGGCTCCTTCGGGAGGAGAAGCAGCAACACATTCCCTGCCACGTTTTACCCCTCTTCAAGATAAGAGCTAATTTCAGTTTCTCTGCTCCATTTCCTTGGCTGTCAGACATGAGGGGACAGAGAGGGGTCTGCGGTTTGCCTCAGCACTGCTCGGTGCTGTTGGTGGGATGGGGAGTGGCAGAAATTAAGTTGTCTCAAGATTTATTGATTTTAACTTGCATTTATAAGTCATGAAGCAAAAATCTTGGATGCAGATTTCTTGTTTGACCTTGGGCACCTTCTTCAGCCCATGGAGAGCCTCAGCCTCCTCCCCCAGGCAGAAGCTGTGGCTCCTTTTGCTTTTCTAGAATGTGGCTAAAAGCCACTAAGGATTGCAAAGAGCTCAGAGGCTGCTTTGAGTAAAGCTTTTGGGGTTGAGAGGAAGAAATCTGAGAGTATCTCTGATGCCAGTGCTTAGCCAACCTTTACAGAAAAACAAGTAATCTTATTTATATCTGTTTATGTCAATTTGTTTCCCTTCTCCAAATAGAAACAGAACTCTTGAGTGGCACTCAGGCTCAGCTGTGCTATGCCATGGGTGCCAAACTGATACTTGTTGGTGGTATTTGAGTATTTTAATCAAAACCGAATCAGTTAAACACTGCAAATGTCTTTGCACTGTGAAATCATGCACTTGCAAACTGGGAATTTATATTTCTGGAGTCTCCATGTGAATTACTCTGAATTTGGATGTGCATTTACTGCAGGCAGCAGTGGTGGCACTGCTGATTGGGCAATTCAGTTTAGATGAACTTATTTCCTGATGTATTCATGGACAATGCCTGTACAGACTAAAGGCACAATTTGGTGTTTGATGCTTTTTTATGTGCCAGATGCTGTGGCCATCTCTGATGAGCCCGAATGTAAAACAGGAGCTGCATTTCTGTGGTGCCATTGCAGGGCAGCTGTTGGGCAGTTTTTTCTCTCCAGCCTGGACCAGTGTTGTGATAATGCTCACAGTGTGGTTTCACTGCAGGGAAACTGGCTGAGCACTTGGATTCCATGCCTGCCTTGTAAAGGCACAAAACCAGAACAAGCTGAACCCAGAAAGAATTCCTTGCCTGCAAAAAGGTTGTGGAAAAAGGCAGAATTGCCCCAAAGGAAGCCTGACGTGTTATTAAGAGATTAATGTACTCTTTGTGATTAGGATGGAGCCTTTGGTCTGGAGTCGATTTTCTTTTCAGATCAACAAACCTTGTCCACTGGTTATTTACTAGATGGAGGCTCCATAAAGCACCAGCGCAGAGCTTTTTGTGTCCCTCCCCGTGAGTCACAATTTATAAATAATAGCTGTGTTTCCAAAGGAGCCCTGAGCAGAGCTCTGCTGGGTGAGGCACTGTCTCAGCTGAGACACTTTAATTAGCTCTTACTCAAGAGATGCTGCCCAGCAAAGGCCATCCCAGTGCCAGCAGCAGTGCTGGTGTCCTCACGCCGAGCTGGCTCGGTGATCTATTGCCCACTTCGGACACATGATGGTGTTTTGATGTTGGAAATCTTGCATGGGGAAGCTCTGTAAGTTATCTGTGAGCTCTGGACGCTGGCAGGAGGAGCAGAGCCTGACTCTGGGCCTCTCCTCTCCCAGGCAAACCCATGTGTTGGAGAGTGTAAAGAAAAATGTCCCCTGGCAAAGCCCACGAGAACATATCCAGTCTGACATTCCCGGGTTTCACTGGGGCTCTTGCTGACCCAGCCCCAGGCTGGGGTGGTGGAGATGCCCATGGAGGGGGGGTCACCTGTTGGGAACACACTCATCCACCTTGAGAGACCAACATTTCACTGCAAATTCACATCAAAGCCATCCTGCTGGAGAAGCTGTGCTGGGAGGGGGTTCCTGTCCCTGGGCTGGGGAGGGTCTCTGTAAACCTGCTGTGGGGCTGGGGCCTGGACTGGGAGAAATCCATGCTAAAAGTGCTCATTTCTTACACAAGAGCTCTTGTAGTAATGCATTGACCCAAAGGCAGCTTGAGTGTAAACAACTAATTGGAAAGGTCGAGTGATTATTTTCTAGTTTTCATTTTGAGCTAGATGGTGAAATGTTTACATCTCCTATAGATATGATTGATGTGGAGAGCAAACAAGAAAAAAATCCTTTGCTGGGTCAACAGGTTACTTAGAAATGTGTAGAAAGGTTAATCCCAAAGCTTCTGTCCTTCTTAAGTGACCATTGTTATTTATGTATTCATAACCCTGGAAAAATCATAAAGACCTTTCCCCCCACTCCAGGAAGTTATACTCCTGCATTTACCTGTTACAAATGACTAACTAAAGTAATCCACAATTTTTATGACCTCTCACTGCACTTTCAAATGAGGTTTTCTTGCTTTGTGAGAGCTTGCTGAGGTATTACTTTCTGCTCAGGTGTAACTGAAGTCCTGGGTCATCCGTTCAAGAATGTCGTTGCCTGTGAGATATTAATTGCTTCTCAAACCTCAGAGCTGCTCCAGCTCCCAAAGGTTAATGGAGCAGATAGATTTAGGACATGTTCCTAACCACACAGGTTATCCTCCCTTCCAGAAATATGACACTCACTGAGATGGGTCATTCATTTTTATTGTTGCAAATGTAATGAAGCATGGCATTTATAATCCACTGGCTGGGAACATCTTACTTGGGCAAGGAGGCCACGCTGTGAGAGCTTCAGTGGGTGCTGGCACATGCAGCTTTGTCCCTGCTCTCTGGAAACAAACCCACCTGGCACGTCCCTGTGCCACCTGCCTGGGCAGGGGCTTGGCCTGGGCCATCTCCAGAGCTGCCCCCACCCCAGGGCTGGGTCTGTGTGCCCTGGGCTCCCCAGGGCTGGGTCTGTGTGCCCTGGGCTCCCCAGAGCTGGGTCTGTGTGCCCTGGGCTCTGTGTGCCCCCAGGGCTGGGTCTGTGTGCCTCCCCAGGGCTGGGTCTGTGTGCCCTGGGCTCCCCAGAGCTGGGTCTGTGTGCCCTGGGCTCCCCAGAGCTGGGTCTGTGTGCCCTGGGCTCCCCAGGGCTGGGTCTCTGTGCCCTGGGCTCCCCAGGGCTGGGTCTGTGTGCCCTGGGCTCCCCAGGGCTGGGTCTGTGTGCCCTGGGCTCCCCAGAGCTGGGTCTGTGTGCCCTGGGCTGGGTCTGTGTGCCCTGGGCTCTGTTCCCCTCAGCTGACACAAGCGTGCTTTGCTGTGCTGTAAAACCCACCCAGTGAAATTTGCAGTGAAATGTTGGTTTCTTTAAATAGCACCAGACCAGGACCCTTGAACTCTGTGCCAGACAAAGTTCCTGAGCAGAACCAACAAATTCCTCATGGGAGCTCCATGAGCCCCTCCTCGTTTTCAGGAGTTATCTCAATTCTATCTATCAGAAACCCTTGGCAATGCATCTGCTAAGTTTTGATAAATATTCAATAAGCCCCAGGATTTACTGGGAAGATTAATGAGGGTCCCCTCATCCCTCCCACACACACTGTGGGCTCTGGAATTTTAAAAATATTTGCACAGGTTGTGTGTGAGCAGGATGTGTGGGCACGTGGCTGGCCCTGGTGTGGATAACCTCCAGCTTCTCCTCCTTGTCTTACAAATGGGAGCAGCAGTTTGGCTCACCAGGTCCTGCACCCCTCTGTGTCCTGAGAGCACAACCAAGGAGGTCTAAATCTGGTTCATATCAGTTTAAAGCCATATCTTTTTTTAGCCAGGTAATGTTTGGACTGATAAATATTATCAACACTCTGTGCAAAAAGAACAGAAATTCTTTTTCTGGCTTTCTGGTGTGTGTCAGTGAAGTCAGCTACTTTAAAAGGTTGAAACTGTGATATAAAAGTGACAATTGTGATATGAAAGTGTCATCCCTGTTGTTGTTATAACAGGTTACATTAAAAATAATGGTGGAGGATCTTTTTAGAACGATAAGGAAAACAAAAAAAGAACTCTCAGTAGGGTTTGGGAGAGGACCATGCAAGCATTGATTCTCAGGTGCCATCCCAGGGAAATCATGATGTTCTGTGCACAGGCAGGTGTCACCCAGACTCCTCCTGTCATCTAAAGGTGAAACCCAAAGAAATACTGCCCTCAAACCTGGGAGGGAATTTTACCTTGGGAGCAAGAAGCAAAGCTTGTGCTGCAGGTTTTGGTCTTGTGGAAGGGTCCATCCAGCATTCCTGACTGCAGGCTTGGTGCACTCCAGGCTGCTTTACCTCAGGGCCTGTTCTCCCTGTCCTGAGATGGTGGCAGGAGTTTACTGAGAAAATCTCAAAAATATTCAGTGGAGTCTTGCTTTGTTATCTTAATTTTAAAAAATAATTTAAACCCTCCATGGAAAGGATGCTCAGGCCTTGGCAGGGACTGCCCAGGGAGGTTTGGATGCCTGGAGGTGTCCCAGGAAGGGCTGGAGGTGGCACTCAGAGCTCTGGGCTGGGGACAACGTGGGGATGGGCACAGCTGGGACTGGATGGACTGGGAGATTTTTTTTCCAACCTCAGTGAATCCATGATTCTGTATAGACTGGAAGATACATATATATATATATATATGTGTGTGTGTGTATATATATATTATAGGAAAAGCCTGTAGACTTTTCTGCCCACAGAGTGGAAAATTGTGATGCTCCACAGGATCTTCTCTGAGTGGAAACTCAGCTTTACAGACTGCAGAGCTGAGTGCCACACTGCAGGGTGGGAAGGAGGGACCTTGGC
This sequence comes from Emberiza elegans, assembly GCA_024865655.1. Classification (NCBI taxonomy): domain Eukaryota; kingdom Metazoa; phylum Chordata; class Aves; order Passeriformes; family Fringillidae; genus Emberiza; species Emberiza elegans. The sequence continues at coordinate 1,465,907 of JALJVW010003097.1, read as the reverse complement.
ACCTTAATCACTGAATGATGCTAAGGATGAAAATATTTCATTACTTAGGGCATAGCAGATGGAAGGTGAATAGATAAAGAGGTTAAGAGCACCCAAAACAGGCACATGCTGCTGAGGGGCCAGAGAGGAGGTTGGTGAAAGGGCTGGACAGGGCACAGTGAGATGTTTGCTGCTCCTGATGCAGTTTGGGCTCCTCTGCTGCTCTCAACACAACTACTCAAGGGTTATGCACACCACAAGGGGAGAACAGTTGTTTAGCAGAATCTCTTCACTCCTGCCTTTGGATTAATTGAATCCTGTGCAGGCCTTATCAGGAAGAGCTGTCAGCAAAGAATTCCAATAATCCAATCAGGAGGTCAGGAGTGCCAGAATAAGTACCTACAAATCGGATTGAGAGAGCCAAAGCTGAAGGCAAGCAATATTCCAGAGATGGCAGAAGAGATGATTTCACCACGGCGCTGATATCATTAATGGAGATTGATAAATTCAGCACAACAGCCATGTTTTGTTTATTGTGCTGGAAAGGAGATAATTTAAAATCCTGATTCAAAAGGCAAGGGAACAAACCAAGGAGTGTAAATTGGGTGGTAATAGCACCTAAACAGTCTCTCAGGTTATGGTCTGTGCAACTTTATGAATATCAAGGACTTTGAAGGAGGTGGCCAATGTTAGCCACCAGGTGAAGTACAAAGCTATTGATAACTGAGCAACAGATGAGTTAAGAGTTTGTTAAAAAAAAATTAAATCATTGGTCATGGGACTGCTGGTGTCATACAGTCACCTAAAAATAGCAGCTATTCCACAGTGCAGAAATTCAGGAATATTGTTTGTATCAAACTGTTCTTAGGAGGAAATATTTCAAGTGAATGACTCAAACCTTAGTCACATCTTGTGTGTTTGCTGTTGTATTTATCAGAGGAGGCTCTTAACCCGAGCTGTCATGTAAAAACGAGGCTGTCCAGAGGTGGCTGAAGTACAGTAAGTCCACCCTGCAGCCTGCTGTCACCTGTCAGGCTGTGGATTTAAGTTTTGGGATGGTTTTTTTAGGTTTTTCCTGTAGGAAATGATAGCCTCAAGAAGAGAACTGCAGTGCGTGCTCAGGGCAGGCTGTGATGGGAAAAGCTTTGCCCCAGGTGGAGCTGAGTCAGCACAGATCTGGGGACTTGTGGCTCTCCAGAGGGAAGGAGTGTGAGCTCTGCCAGCCAGGGCAGCTTTGGGTCTGGGGTGGTGATGTAAAACCAATTCCCTGATGTGTGCTGGGACCAGAGCTCTTCTCTCACTCTTGTTGAACAATTTCAGTTTCCCGCCTGCAGATGCAGAGTGTTTGTCTGCATATCCTCGCAGTGCTTGTTTTAGTCCTGTGTTACAGGGCGGTATCAAATGCAATAATCTGCATCTGTCAATTAAACAGAATGGACTGAAGGTGGGAACGAGTGAGAAGTGCTCAGTTCAGTTCCCTCACCCAGGAATGACTGGCAGTAACTTTGTGATTTAAGCCAGTGTGACTGGGAGTTTATTTGGTCTCTTGCTGACTGCAGAGAGGCTTTCCTGAGCCAAGAGGTGCCTCTCTATTGTAAAACCTTGTATTTCTAACCTTTAACATCTTACCAGGAGTACTGTCCATTGCTTTCACATCATTATCTGAGTTTAAATACCTCTCCTCTGAGCTTAATCTTTAAACCTTGCTTAGTGCTACCTTCATACTTAATCATTCTCTTGCTTTGCAAAGCACTTGGGCATCATTCCGATGATAAATTTCAGCTTCATCAGCTACTGACCCACATCTGCTCTGCAACTGCTTGTCCCCACAGGTCCTGGGGTAATGTTATAATTAAAGAGCAGCTGCTGGCCCATACAGCCTCCATGGGCTCTGTCATCAAAGGGCAACTGATGTCCCACATTAACTGAATGGATCTCTAAGGAATTTCAGTGATAGAAACCAACTTCTGTCCTCAGGAGAAATCACAGCACATCTGCCTTGTCCTGGTGCTCATGCCTCAGTTGTGCCTGGAGGTTTTGCCATGAGGTCTTGGAGAACACAGGGACCACCACCCATGCCCATGAGTCTGGTGATTAAAGCTAAATAGCAGAGGAATTGAAAAAGTCCATTTATAAATCAGCAAAAATGGATACACGCAAATAATCTTGTGTTTGGTGTATGATTAACCCTTGGAATTTACTGCAGTGGGATATTACTGAGGCAGATAGTTTAGTAGGATTTAGGGATTAGAGAGATGAATAAGAGGAGCATTTACTGGTTACCTTCTCCAGGTTTGGGAAAGGTGATTTCTTCCCTGTGCAACTCAAAACCTGAGTTCAGCAAACACCCACCAGCGTGAGGACAGGCAATGTCTTCTCCAGCCTGCGGCTCCCCGCAGCTCCCCTGGGGCCGGGCCGGGCTCCCCGGGGCCAGGCTCTCCTCTCCAGGACCAGGCTTTCCTGTCCTGGAACAGGATGGTGCATCAGTGTTTTTGTCCATCAAACCCTGTCCTGAGACCCCAACTTCTCCCTGCTCTGGGAGGATTATTTTGGCCCTGTGCTTCAGGCCAGGACTATTCCACGCCCTCAGCACTTTGGGGCTTTGCCCTCCCACCTTTTTTATTCCTTTCTTTATTTCCAAAGGCAGTGCCCTCCACGGTGATCATTATGAGTAATGGACGAGCTTATTTATTATAAATCTGTTCAGGGGTGGTTAACGAGGCCAGGTTTCTGTTTAACTGTCCCACTGTAACCTGCTTGGAGCAGAGCTGCACTCTAAACATAATGACCTCTTAATGCTTCTTATTTATTTATTTAGAGGCAGTATAAACACCCTAGGCCAGAACCTCTGTGGCTGCATCAGCCTGCCCCCAGCAGCCAGGATCTGCTGAAATCAATGGGGCTTTACTGATTTACGTCCCCTGAGAGTCTCCATGTAAAATAAATTCCAGCCAGGAGGTAGAAGATATATGGATATGCAGAAGTCAGATAAATTGGTGTGTTTGTATGACACACAGACATTTCAGGGTCAGCACTAGGTACAGAAATCAGAGTTCCTTTAAAAGAAAACTTAACTACTAATCCGGCTTATTAAAGCTGATTTATGTTTGTTAAAAAACAGTCAGGTGACAACTGACTGATGCATATCTTTATTTGCCTTGGTGTAATCCTGCATTTCTGTTTTGCACTGGCAGCCCCGATGTCTCACTGTTTTCAGGTCAGAGTCTGATTTCAGCTGTCCCCAGGAGGGTGGTGCAGGGAGCAGCACAGCCCTGCTTTGTGTGCATGCACAGAAAAAACAGCTTTTGCAACACTGAACCCCCCCACCCCGCGCTCCCAGGAGCTGTAAACTGCCCCGTCCACCTTAAAAACAACAAAATACCTTTCAATCAAGAACTTGCAAAATGCTTTTCGAACTGCCAGTCCCGCCAGCCAAGTTTTAATAAATTGCAATAGTCCTAATTTTGCCCCTGCCCTGACTGAGGTTGCTCCTCAGAAAATGCCATGCAAGTTTTGGGCCGAGGGAAATCAGTATGCATCCCATTTTCTGAGGCCACAGTCCATGGTGTGCACAACTGGAAGTTGGATTAAGCTGAAATAGGTGGAATTCTACTAAGGAATGTTAGTGTTGCATATTTTAAGTACATAGTCCTAACTGACTCATTTCTCTGCTGCTTTTCCCCCCTCCCTCAGCATGGAAGAACAACCCAAAACTTCCAAAACAACGATTTCTGTGGGTTTTAGTGATGTAGCCTTGTCCCTTAAGCCATGACTACTGTACTATGACTTATTATAATGCTGTGCCATGAAACACCTCATAAAAATGTTATTTCCTCTGCTTTCTTCTGAGCCTTTACAAGAAAATTGCTTTCAGTCTGCTCAAATCCTGTTACTTTTCATAACAACCTCTTCTAAACAGAAGCAGTGTAATTAACTTTGGTTGATAAGAACAAACCAGAAAAATAAGGGAGATGTTTAACTTTCTTTCCCCCCATTTTTGTGTATTGCTTTGTTACTTACCAAAGGTTGGAAGGAAGGGAAAAAAAAGTAATTGGATGGTTTATAATTTGTGACCATTTAAAAGAATAAATGACCTGAATCAAAGGTCAAAGCCTTTGTGCTTTCTGCAGTAGAGAGGTTTTTGTTTTGTTTTCCCCTGAATCTTTTTATACTGGAAAAAAGAAAAGAAAAAAAATTAAAGCAGAGTGAAATAAAAATCCTCCCTGCGCGTGTTCACGCACGCCGCGGTTCCGAAAGGCCCTTTACAGCTTCTGATTTACACGCCTTTTTTCCTTAAAGCTTGCAAATATCAACAACATTCCTGCACACTGTAATCAAATACTTTCCCAAAAAGCCATGGAATGTGCCATAATTTGTCAAAGATCCTCACTGACAAGTTTTTAGTAAAGTCCACTACAGCAAACCCTCCTCGGCCCCCTTGACCCACGTAGCAAGAGACCTTTGACCCTATTTGGGCCTCTTTTATGAGCTTCTTTCACTCTGACCAGATGGCTAAACTATCAAAGGTTTTTATGAGTAAAAACTGCTTTTCAAACTCACAAGTTGTATATTTCTCTCCATGTTAATGTGAACTATCAACCCAAAGGCTTTAAATTGAAAACACAAAAGGTGCAGCGCAGCTGCCGCATTGTGCCGGCTGGGTGGGGATGTTTGCAGAGTAAACAGCTGATGGCCACATGAAGACAGTTTAAGGCCAAATAGTTTAAAAAAACACCCATCCAAGCCCCAATAAATTATTTTTCCCCCGGATATTGTTTGGAGCCTCTGAACGGGGTGTTTGCATATTCATTCACAGCTCCCCCCAGCCCAGCCTCCCTCCCCGCCTGCAGAGCCCTGCCCCAGTGGCAAATTAGGACTAATTAGACCAAATTGTGTCAGAAACAAAAATAGAGAGATTACAGACTTCTAAATCAGTTTGAATTTCAATGCAAACATCTCTGAACACCTGGACATCACTTTCTTAGAGCTGTTTTGTTCTTTGCTGCCTGTGTGCTCTGAGAGTTGCACTGGGGAGGATTTTTAATCTGAGATTTGTTGTTACTGTACAGTTCAGATAGTTTTTTGGGGTTTTTTAATGCAATATACTCCTGTAAATCTTTACTATAAATGATCAATATACTGTATGTGTTTCACAGCGTTTGCTCTCCCTGTTTTTAACAGGTGTTTACCAACTTTCAAATCAAGATCCTATAAATCACAGAGGGATTAATAATAAAAATCATAGCCCCCTAGGTTTTCCCAGGAGAGCTAGGGAATATAATCTGCTCTTCCTCTTTCTCACAGGTCTCCAAGAGCTCTTTTTTAACCCTTCCCCTTCTGACATGCCATTCTCTCTGTGGAGTATTTGTTTCATTAATGGAAAGTCTTGTTTTGTTCAAGTGGGAGAACTGCACATTTGGGAACAACTCCATTTAACATCCTTAATGAAATTACTTTTATGCAAGGTGTTCCTTTAATTCACTTGGAAATGAGGGACTTAACTGGCTATGTATCTTTTTGAGTCAGATATTCTCTCCTCTCACTTAAAATCACAAAAGGGTTTTGTTTGGAGGGGAACAGTGTTGTCCAAGTAAGATAAAAGATAAATACTGGGAAGAAGTCCCTGCTTTAGTGAAACCAAGGTGTCTGGTAACACCAGGCTGGGAGATCATGTGCTCATCGTGCATCTTGAAATCCCAAATCCCACAGGCCAGGGCTGTGTCCTCCCATCAGCAGCTGCTCAGCCCTACTGTACTTGGAGCTGTCAGTCGTGTCAGCTCACGTTGCAGGAGAACATGATGTACACAGAAAGAGATGTAAAAATGTGTCAATTTTTCTCATACCTGAGAGAAAAAAGAAATCAGCTTATCCTTCCCTCCTGTCTAAAGCTTTTCACTTTCTCAGATTTCTTTACATGTGACTTGTTAATCCATCAGTCTTGTTTATCCAACCAGGTTTATTAATGACAAATGTTGCTGGCCTTGCTGAGTTATGACTGTAAACTGAAAGAATATGAGGGCCAAGGTGAAAAGGTGATTTCTTTATAACAGCTGTAATTTATCCTGGGCTTTGGCCAGGCCTTTGATTTTGGACTGGCCCTGGATATAGTATTCCTACTGATTGCATTAGAATAGCCCTCAGGGGTCATGCTGAATTCCAGGGCCCTGGAACCAGTTAGAAGAATGGAAGATGACCATATGTGCAGGGTTAGGGAATGATAATAAGGTGCAGCACAATACCAGCCCGGGTGTTGTGGAAATGCTCTGCTCTGCCTTCTGCGGGCTGTCATTCATATCAGCATTGCATAAGAAATGCACCCAGCCTGGCCAGGGGGAGGAGAAAGGAAAGCAGGAAAAAAGAAATTAAGTCTCTTAGTTAGTCCTTGGTTCATTAAATGCCTGGTGCACTGAGGGGGCTGCAGTGCCTCGTGGCTGCCCTGTGGGGTTTCTGAAAGGACAGGAGAGGCCATCTGAAGCAGCTTCAGCAATTGCTGTCTCCAAGTATCAGTTCCTGTGCCAAGCCACCCTGTCCTTGTCCCACGGAGCAGGAGGAGATGGGAATGTGAGGGTGCCATCCCTGGCTGTGTCCTGGCTGTGTTCCTGAGCTCAGGGCACAGCCCTGGGATGGGCAGCACTGCTGCCAGGGGCTGCCAGGGTCACCTCCCCACCTGAGCTCTTCCCTGAGCTCCAGGGGAGCTCTCACCTCTTCCAGCCTGCCCCAAAGCACCTCTCAACCAGCAGCACATCCTCAGCCTCTCCACTTTAAACTGCTTCACTTTCCATGGAATCATGAGAGTGTAAAATAGAGTTGTAAGGAGAGCACAAGGCTGTGTGTAATATTCCTAACTTGGGGTTAGGGCGCTGTGCTGGAGAGGTAAATGGGGCTGTGCTCTAGCAAATATCTGCATTATTGAATGTCCCATTGTGAACTGCAAATCATAAGAACCACAGCAAACAGGAGGCTGGGCTCACCTGCCCTCCAGGGAGCTGGATTTCCACTTTGTAGGTGCAAACAGCTGATCCCACTGCAGTGCCACTTGTACAGCTCAGTGACACACTCTGCTAGGGACAAGTTTTCACAGGTGCAAGATTGCCTTTGAAAAGAGATCAATCCACCTCCTAAAGCAGTTTTATTAACTGTTGACAATTCCCATTATTTCTCCGGCATGGCTGGTTGCACTGTCACTTTGGGCCAGTCCTGGGGAGCTCGTGCTCCCTGCTGGCCCCAGAGGCTTTGGGCAGGGCAGGGCTGTACCTGAGCCCCACAGAGCCCAGCTGGTGTCCCAGCCAGGGCAACCCTTGCACTGTGGGGACGCAGGCCTGGCTCTGGAGCTGCACATCAAGCTGGACATGCTAATGCTGCTGCCTGCCAGGCTGTCACTGTGTGCTCAGCTGGGATTTGCAGCCAGGCTCTGCCTCTAGTCCCTGTTTTCACACCAGTCAGTCTCTATTAACACACAGCCTGGCCTCAGCTCTCCCTCCCACGCGCATCTCTTGGCCTCTGCAGGGTTTCATCCTTACCATACAGTAACTTATTAATGCTCCAGCTGTACTTCATAGATTCAAATGGTCCAGGTTTTACCCAAGGTCAGGATGAGCCTACTCTGCTCCACCTTGTCAGGACACATCTGAGCATCTTCCTGAAGTGCAGTAAATGCTGTTCCTAATCAGTGAAATGTGTGTTCATCCTCTCTCCAAGGATGAGCTCAGGCAGTGGAATAGCTGGGATCAGGAGGGACACATTAGGGTTTGCTGAGAGGTGGGAAGGAGGGGGTGAACATTTGTGAGGCACTTGCTGCAAGAATTTAACATCCAAAGCCACTCAGGCCCCAGGTTTGTGTTCTTCACAGCCAATATTTCAGAAAATGCAGCCTTAAATTCCTTCATTTACAGTAGGGCATCAGAATGAAAGTTATTTGAAGTTTCATTGCTAAGTATGGAGAGGCTGTGGGGTTTTACCTCAACATCCACTTTCCATTTCTAATGAAGGAAAACAGTAATGTTTATTTACATGCCCTTGTTTCTGAGCTGTGCTTCATATCTTTATCTGAAGTACCCAGAGCCTAAAGGCACAGGGATAAGGTACCTGAGTATTTGGGGAGGGAGCAATCAGTGATCCTGCTAGAAATGCTCCACATTTACCCATACCTCATTACTGCATTAAGAAGCACCAAAACAGTCACTGTAGCAGCAATCCTTAGCCCAGCTGGAGTTAGTGGTGCTGTGGTGGGGTGCTGCTGTGTTCCCAAACCACTGCACCACGATGGAATAAATTCACATTCCCTGGACAGGAGCAGGGCAGTTTGTCACACGGGGAGTGACAGATGCCGGCAGGTCTGGCTGCTGCAGCTCCCTGCCTGCCCCTGTGTCACTCTGGCCCTGCCTTGGTGATAACTGCCTGAGAGGTGGGAGCAAACACACAAGGAACTTCCTCAGTTGTTCCAGGGAGATCCATTTGTCAGCCTGCTGTGTGCTCACTCTGACGCTGCTGCTTGTTCGCCCAAAAATTTGGCACTGCTCATTTCAACAGGCACGTTCAAAAGAGCAACATTAAAATTGTGTCCCTCGGTTTGGTCCTAGAGGGCTGGGCTGAGCCCTGCAATGATCAGGAGAAGGGAAATGCAAGCCTTTCCCAGGTAACTGCACCTTGGGCTCACATAAAGCAGAGCCCTGGTTTTATCTGCACATCTGACATGCCACTGGCCCCACTTGCAGAAAGCTGACCTTGTGTCAAACAAGATGATCTGAGTGACATTTTCTATTTCTGGAAATGATTAATCTGTTTAGAAAAAGTACCCTTAAGAAAAGCCTTGAAGTTTCCTTCTAGGTTTTCATTGATTTCTGAAAGATTGAGTTACATTTCCCATTGGTTGGAGACTGAGGAGCTGCTGTTCACAGAAATCCTGATCCCAGTGCTCTGGCTGGTGCTGCTCAGGTATTGGCAGGGGGGTTTGCAGTTCCCATCCCTGGAGGTGGCCTCAGTGCAAAGCAATGAGCAGCTCTAGTTCCTTTTACCTTCACCTCCACTCTGGACAACAATCCCATCTCAGAGCCACACAATGCCTTCTTTACCCCACAGAATGGCAGTCTGGGTACTCTGCAATTCTTTTTGCATTTCATTTTTTCCCAGCCTGTTCTGAGCTATAAATACTCTCAGGGGCCATTAGGCCCCTATCAGATACATTCATATTTGCCCTTCTTTTGGCATTCCAGTCCCCAGCTGAATCTGATAAGCAGATCAGTCACTGCCATGTCAGCTGAGAAGAGCAATGTTGTACCTTAATATTTGTCATCATTACCCAACACACCCATGCAGAGCAAGCTGTGAGGAATGCAGGTTTTCATGCTTTATCAGCTGTAACTAAACATCTGCTTACAAAAAAAATGAATCACTCAAAGTTAATGAAGGTTATGATTTCATATAATCCTTTTCAAGCAAAACAAATTCCACTGGAAGAATATAATAGATTAACTGTGGAACTGAATCAATTGAGGTTTTGCCATCAGTTATTTATAACCCATCCAGTTTCCATTCTCAGCTCAAACTCTGTTTTGTCACTGCCAGCAGGACTTTTGCATTTCTTTTTAAATGTGCTCTCGAATGCATTCATTTGGTAGTTTCCTAGAAACATAACCACTGGTTTAGTAAGGAGTTCAAGCAGATTAGTTTAGTTTGTGTTACTGGAACGCTGCTTTTAACAAGTGAAAATAAAATGCAGGCATTCCTTAAATTCAGCTCTTGTGTGCAATAGCAGGTCCAGCTGCAGAGGTGGAGGGACTGGCTGTCTCTCCAACAGCAGATCTGAACTATTTCCCACCCAGCAGGAAGATCTTGGCAGTGCCCTGCCAGGATGAGGAAGGAAATCTCAATTTCCCTGCTGAGATGGGAGGGGCTGAGGCACTCTGGTGTCCAGAGCTGCTGCCCAAGGTGGGGAGAGCTGGCGTGGGCAGCGCTGTGCTGGGCAGGAGCGCAGAGAGCTCCAGGGAAGCCAGGGGCAAAGGAGGGAGACATTTCATGCTGGTGCTCTTGGAGAGAAGGCTGGAACTGGCTGGGAAGAGCAGGCGGGCAGTCTGACAGCTCTGGGCAGGGCAAACCAGCAAAATAAAACAGAGCAAAATGACGGCCCGGAAGTCTCCCAAATTGAAAAGGGATGCATGAGTGCTTTAAAATCACTAAACAATTTCCTGGCACATGGGTGACAGAATCTTAGGATGTATGACAGAGGAAAAGTGCTTTAATGAAGCCTCTGAATTGTATTCCCTATCAGATTATTATTTATCTTAATGTAATTTAGAATATTCATTGGATTTCACGTTAAAAGCAAAACTAAATAATACTGCTTGCTTTTTGAAAATGCTGCTCCCTGCACCCCTGAGTCTGGGATTTAGCAGACTAATGGGATCAGTCATCCCCTACTTAAATACATCCTGGACAGCATTCAAAGGAATGTGGTTGTTTGTGTCCAAACTGGGCTGTCCTCCTCTTTTTAGCATCTCTGAAAATAAGTGAAGATCCTGGAGGGGCTGCTGGTGCCAGGCCAGGCCAGGCTGTGCCTGCAGGAGCATCTCTCCCAAGGCCTGCTCTCCTCGGCCTCCCCCTGTGGGTGTGGGACTCAGTGGCCCAGGTTCCGTGTGCCCTGGCTGGTGACAGCCTGTGGCATCAGCCCCTCTGTGCTGGTGCCAGTGCTCATCACCAGCAGGGCAGTGCCAGCCCCAGTGCCAGCCCCAGTGCCACCCGTGTGCTGGGGGGTGAGGGACATCATGGCCAGCTGGGCTGGGGAATGGGCAGCAGGAAAAGCCAGGGAGCAGAGGGAGCAGTGCTTTGGCATCCTGCCTGTTGCTGTCTGAGCCCCTAAAAACTCGGGTGAAAGGAGAGAGAACTCACATTAAATAAAAGGCAGTAGTGGTGGATTCACAGCAATTCAGGTCTGACCCCCAGAGTCAACCAAACCTTCCTATGGGAGCAATCCCGGGGCTCAGCTCTGTCCCCTTGTGCTGCCATGTAAATCCAGAACAGTTTGCTTTGATAAATCTGAGAACGGGACAAAGCCACTGCAATTAATCACTTAGTGATGAAGTACAAAAGCAAATGGATTCAGGATCCTTCTGGAAGGTGAATATGAGCACAAAAATAGAGTTGCTTTGCCAGTCCCCTTTCTGCTGGATAAAGTTTCACATCCTTTAAAGGACACCCAGTTGTCTCCTCTGTGTAGCAAAGATCTTCCACCTCTTTCACAAAGCTCCCATGACTTATCTATTTTTGTTTTTCCCAGCTGTTGTTGTAAAATCTGTTATCTTTAATGTATTACCCTGAAAAACAACACACCTTTGAGAAGGCCAGTGGACTGTGACATAATTAGATGCAAAATGCACATCTAAAAGCTGTTTACTTCCTGTAACACCAGGATAACTACTAATGAATCACCGACTCTGGGGATTCTCAGTTTGTAACTGGATACTCCACAAACTTCTTATCAGATCAACAATGATTTCTGTCAAAAAAGGGGGGAAAAAAGAAAAGTGGGGGTGGGCAGGTTTTTTCCCCTGAAACCAGAGTTTAGCCTATATGCACCAATTCTAAAGCATTTTTAGCATGTCAGGCAGAGTAGTCATGGTGAGTTTGAAGGGATAAGGGAAGATAAAGTGTATCAAAGCAGGATCTGACACTCGTGATGCTATGCAGACCTTTCTTTCTGAGAGCATCTCGCGGGCTGGACTGACAGCAGGGATTAATCCATGCAAAGGCAATAAACAATAGTTGAAGTGGGGTTGAGGCCTAACACCTGGATGTTGTGTTAGCAGCAGCCCAGGAGCCTGTTCCATGCTGGGGGGGAATTTATGGGATTCTGACACTGTTGCTTTGCCAGCAACAGGTAAAACTGCTCAGCCCCATTTGTGAATGGACTTTTTTTCCATTTTTTCCATCTTTTTGTCCATGGCTGTGTGATGCAGATGAAATGCTTTGGCACATTTCCATGGCACCTGGTTGCCAGGTACGAGTGCCTGAAGCACACAGGTTGCCATTGAGTGATTTCCAGACTCATATTTATCCATATTTATCCATATCTACCAGGATCAGTCTCTCCCTGGCTGCCCAGGGCACCCTGAAGTGGGTGAGGGGTCCCAGGGGTGCAGCTGAGTTCCCAAACAGGACAGGGTCCCCTCCCCACAGGCCATGCCCAGCATTGTCCTCAGCAGAACCGAGTTTGTCACCTCCGCTCAAGCGTGTCAGCCCTGCCCAGGGTGCAGAGGGAAAACCTCCCCTTATCTTCCCCGGGGTGACCCTTTCTGGCTATAAAACTTGCCAAAAAGTTTGCCTAAAGAAGCTGGAAGGCCACGGAGAGGGATTTGCGGGAAGGCGCGGTGCAGCGAAGCCTCGGTGGGAAGTTCACCGTGTGGGGGCTTTTCTCCATTTTTGACCTCATTTACTCTGGTGTATTATCTCTGACTCCTCAGGGTCAGCCTATGTAGGTCAGGGATTCATTGACATAGATGTTCATCTCTCTTCTTTACAAGGAAAAAAAGGCAGCGGGGAGAAAAGGGAAAGTGGGTTGGACAGGCTGGCAGAAGGCCCCAAGAGCCACGTCCAGAAAGTGATCCAGTGAGAGGATGTGAGGGCAGGCATGAGAGGGAATGGAGCAAGAGGAAAAGTGCTGCAAGGGGTGCTTTGGGCCAACAGTTTGGGAAACACACGTGGGAGCCATCACCCTGATGTTCCTGGGACGTACCAGCCTGGGAGCAGAGCACTGCAGCCATGGCGCACACAGCCCCAAGCACACCCAGGCTGCAGCTCCTCCAGCTAGATGGTTTCAGTAAAATTACTTGGAGGATTTAATTATCCTAGTTGTGCACTAGGAGATCCCCTGAGAAAACGAAGGGAAATGGGATGTATTTGCTGTTTCATGCTCTGTTACAAGCATTTTTTGCATTCAGCAGCACCAAATGATATGAGTTGAAAATCCAATGGCCAAGATGCTTGGCTAAGCTCACGAGAGACTTTGCTTAGAAAAACCAGGAACTAAATCCAGATTTCCCAAATCCATATGCAAGTTCCATCCTACCAGTCTGCTCTTACCCACAGTGAATTAAATCAACCTTTGACAAGGGGCAAGATCACTTTGGCTGTAGTTATCTGGAGGTAGAAGTGGCTATTCCGCTTTCACCTGTCTCATCTGGCTCTTTATAACCACCCAGTCTTTCCTCAAAAATAGCAAAGAGGAGTATCAAATATATTTTTGTGAAGCAACCATTCTGTGTCAGCTCCTGCAGAGACATTAATTTGAATAAGTAGCTGTGATATTTTTTTCTTCAATGCCTTTCTCTGTCTGGACAAATAGCACACTTTCATCCCCTTCCTCTGCTCCTAGGCCAGTGTATTTAGATATTACAGAAGAGATTTTGAACTCACTGAATGCTGGCCAGGCCCAAGTCTGAGGCTGTAGGCCGTGAGGTATCTGGAATACAGAGGTCTGGCTAACTCAGTCCCACTCATGTGTTACTGGAAGCATTTCTGCTAAATTCAGCCTTACCATCAGCCTGTTCATGTTTACAGTGTGGCTCTTTTGCAATAGATGGGAAGGATTTGCAAAGTGAATGTCCTATAAAATCTCTTATTTCCATGCATCATTTGAGTGATTGTGTGTGCAGGAGGACAATGGCTGAGTTGTTTCCTATGCTCTGTATTCAGCAGTTTTTCCATGCAGCAGTGTGGGCACAGTGGGGTTTTAGGGGCATTCAGCAGTGCCCTCCTCTGAAACCTGCCTCACAGAGTTCACAGAACTTGATTTCAGAGAATGTTAGATTTCCCAAAGAAAAAACAGATTAAAAATGCATCAAGCAAAGCTTGGAAATCCTGGCAGGCAGGGGAATATTGGACACCAGGGCAGCTGCTCAGCCTGGCAGAGTCCTTGAGCCCAGCCATTTCCACTGCCTGCTGACTGCACCTCTTGGGCCTTTTTCTGCGCAGGTTTTTGGGTATTTTTTGGCGAGTTCCTTAGGGCATTAAAAAACCTGTTTCTGGCCATGCAGGCCGTGCTTGGGAAGGGAATGTGCTTGCTGTGGTCATGAATAGGGGAATGTCTGCTGGGTGAGTCAGAACCAGCTGCAATTAAGCAGGAGCCACTTTGTGAAGCATCTGATGGTGTGGCAGGAGGAGCCTGTGGGGTTTAGGCTTGGTTTTACCCACACTCATCGCAGCTTAGGCACCAACTTGTGCCTTCCTCCTGTCTCAGCTCTCCCTGCCTTGTCCTTCCATGCGGACATGAGGGTCATGGCTTTTCCTCAGGGCCCAGCACACAGAGGCTGCTCTGAAAACTCTGGAAGCTACTAAAATACAGATAGTAAATTCACAATATTGGCTGGATCATCAGAAAATTAACCCTTTGGGCTAAGGAGCACCTTGCAGCAGAAACAGGTCTTGCTCACAAAATTTATTTCTTGATCCACCAAATATTGCTTCACAGGTCTAGAAAATCTGTATAGATTTCCAAATTGCTTTCAAAACAGGAACTCCCAAGGTCTGGCAGCAGCCCTGGGTGGTGGATACCCACCTTGTTCATTTACATTCATTGAACTGCTATACTAATAAAACAAAGAAAAGCAAATGGAGTCTGTATCCAGCTCTGTTTGGTGATGAAACCTCCTTGTCACTGCAACAGAAATTAACCTTTTGTCAACAGCTCTTAACAGGAGGGCTGCAAAGACTCCACTTCCTAAAGTGAGGAAACAGCCAAGAAACAGCAGAGCCCTGACATCTGAATTTTAATACAGCAACCCCTTAGGAAGCTGCTGGGGAGGGGGGAAGTATTTGTGCCAAATGCTTTTATTGGACTGTTTTCTCTCCATTCAGGAAGAGTAGTTGCCCTAACAATGGCACGAATGTAGTGTATCGGTGAGTTGTATCCCTTGAACTCCAACTTACAGAACAAAAGACTTCTGAGAAGCATCCATGCAGCAGATGTTTAGTTATCTGAAGTGTCAGAATGCCAATTAGATATTGAACATGGCAGGAGGAGGGTGGAGTTTCCAAAACAAATGAATGATGAATAGGAACAGTTCCCGAGTTTGGTCTAAAGTCCTGCTGTTCTTTTGTAAAATGATTTGTGGCAAATTTGTTTTGTCACTGAGGCATAGTTCCCCTTCAGGATTTAAGTGATTTTTATAATCACTCCAAGGAAACTTAAAAAAAAAAAGAAAAGAAAAGAGGAAAAAAAAAAGGAGAAAGAATATGAGGATAAAATGCTTTATTTGTTATGAAGAACAGGGTATAAAAATGAACATGTTTTAAAGTATAACCAAATAATCCTGTCTTCCATGTGGTTCATACATAGGGGCTACTCCCCCACAGTGAAATCCTAGCCTTGCATTGCAATAGAAAGGGGATTCTTTCTCGGGGGGGGGGGGGGCAAAACATGAATGAATTCAGTGCAAATCGTTTGTTTCAGAGATTAAATTTTAAATTTTATTGCTAGTCAGTGCCAGGGTAATCTTGTACATGGTGGCATGAAGGGGGTTAAAACAAAATCAACGAGGTTACAAAATGCCTCTGTAGCTGACTTGCATTTTTATTGTCATTGACCTCAGTAAATCATTGCTAGAAATTAATATAACGTGGGCATTTTCAGCTCAGTGCTCTGTGTTTAAAATACTCATCTCTGACTCACAAAATGCTCCGGATTATTCTTCTAAACAGCCACACACAACTTGTAAATGTACTCAGGACAACTGATCCTGTGTGTCCCTGGCAAATAAGAATAATACTGGACAGTATAAAATAGCAGGCAAGGCAGCAGAGAGGAAATTGGACTTGCATTGACTTAAATAAGCAAGTGCTGTGACAAAATTGTTTAGTTCTCTTTTGACCTTTGGAGGTCACGTTTGACTATTTATGCTATCTCCTAATGCTCTGCTTCTCCCTGCCTGGTAACAATTATGTGTTTATGCTGTGCTTTGCCTTCCCAGTTGGTATATTAAACAATCACTAATTACTGCATAAAAATATACATTCCTGTTTTGGAGCTTCCTGTAAGCACCCGTTGCTTCCAAATGCTCTATTTAAACAGGCAAATGAAAACTTCTGTGGTTTAGTCCTCTTAAAACAAAGGCATAGAAACCAAAATATTAAAAAACTGACTTTTTTTTTTTAAATCCAGATATGGGAACAAATCGTGAGATTTATTTTGAGGAGGAAGGAGTTGAATGATGTGGGTATATTTGGAATTTGTTTGCAGCAGTGTAATCAAAAGAAAAGCTCAGCTGAGCACAATTTTAATGGACAATTTGTGATCATCTTTACTGTAGTATTTGGCCCTTTTGTCTTAGGTGGGGTATTGCTAAGAAAGCTGAGAAAAAGGCCTTTTTTACTGTCCTACATTTGACAATTGCTGTCAAATTCAGCAGGAAAGACAATAAGAATTCAGGGTCTCAGGGTGATCACTGAGTTCTGCTGCTTTGGGAGCTCTCCCTGTTCCCACTGAGCTCCACGGACGCTGCTGATTTCCAAAGGCTGCCAAGCCAAAGTGGAGCTAATTTAAGGCTGGATCCTGATGCTCATATTTAAGTACTTGAGTGAAAGAGATTTGATGTTTAAGACACTCAGAGATTCCATTCTCTACTAAGCAGCAGCCACCAAGCACTTTCAGAAAATAGTAATAAGTTTTCATGGAAAGTATCCAGCTACTGTAAAACCTCTTTGTTTTCCTTTTTATTACTATTTTTTTTCTGCCTCTTTTAAAATTGTATCTCCTTTAGTTCAGTGCTGCTACTTGAAAATAATTCAGGCAATTTATTGTTGCTACCATGGAGAGACAGATTGAGCAATTCCCCCCACCAGGGTATTTCAATGCATTTCAATAAGGCTGTTAAGCACCACATAGGTCATGCACTTTGCCCACCTGGTTCCTTGGTGTGTAGTGCTTAAAAACGTAGAAGTTCTGATAAAAAATTAGTTGTAAAATACAATTTTCTTCTTTCACTTTTAGTTTAGAAACTGTACTTCCACACTGAGCATTCCTCAGGGAAATCAGTTGGTGACAATGACAGTGCTGGGTGATTTCTGTGGTTCCTGGCCAGACTTGGTCCTTCTGCTGTTCCTTTTGGGAGTGCTGGGTGGCTGCAGCACAGCGAGTACTGATTGTGTCTGGTGGCTCAGACATGGCCAGTGTCCCAGTGAACCCCCACAGGAGTCACCTCTGAAATCTGAGTATTCACTGGGATATTCTCCTGAATATCCTCTTGCCTTGCCCTGGGATTAAACCAGCCCCGTGGCCTGCAATGGGTGCTGCAGGGGAGGGACAGGGTGCTGTGACACCAGAGCAGGAGGCAGCACTCAGTGACAGGATGGTGCGGCCCATGACGTGGCAGTACGTAAAGCAGTGAAACGGCAGGAAAGCCATTTCCCAGGCTATTTCCTGATTTCCTGCTCTCTGCATTCCTGCACATAAACCTTTAATTCATTTCAGAATGCAGAGGTCATGACAGAAAGTCAGAGGATAAATATACCCTTTTGACAAACAGAAGGTTGACAGCAGTTTTTAGCTGCAGTTTTGGGGCCAGGTGTTTCCCATACACTGTATGGAAATGTGGCCGTGTTGTGTTAGTGTTTCAACTGTAAACACTCTGCAGCTTTATGCTCCAAAATAATTTCTTGAAGGCAAGGCAGAAATGTTCACAGGTCTGTCTATCCAAGGAGACCTGGGGTTGCAGTGACCTGGGGCCTGCACGGTGTGAAACAATCACAGATCAGGATTTGTGTTTGTCAGATGTCGTGCAGGGAATTGCTGCTGATGCAGGAATTACACATTTCATATTCTCTTAATGATGGTGCAATGCAAATATTTGCTTTTTGGTAACAAAGCAGCCAAAGATTTAACTGGCAAGGAGGCCATCCTGTGATCTCTGTGTATTATATTGCAATTTTTTGTTGTGGTTTGTTATGAGAACAGACTGCGAGTGAAGGGAGAGTTTTGTCACTATTATAAAACAGGAAATAGGTTAGACATCAGCAGGAATTTCCCCATGGAAGGGGTGCTCAGGCCTTGGCAGGGGCTGCCCAGGGAGGGCTGGAGGTGGCACTCAGAGCTCTGGGCTGGGGACAAGGTAGGGATGGAGCACAGCTTGGATTTGATGGTCTTGGAGGGATTTCCAATCCTAATGGCTCCATGATTCTGTGAAACAGAGGGATAAGGTACACAGTTATGGCTGGTGGCAGTTCTTTGCCCAGGCCAAACACTGCATTGTTCCCTGCAGATATTTTTCAAATAAATATTTGGGCTGTGGGAATGAGGAAACAGAAGCAAGGCCTGCACTGTGCTGAGCTCAGAGTCGTGCAGAGAATCTCCCACCAGAGAGAGGCAGTGAAAATCCTGCCGTGAAATGTAGAATCCATAGGATTTGGCACCCCAGGGAATGAGTACTGCACACCCCAAGGGCACAGTGGCTGCCCACGAGCCCCAGCTCAGCCTCTGGGGACGTGCCACAGTCCAAGTCAATAAAGTGCAGGAGTTTTGTTTAGCTAAAAAATCTTTTGGATTAGATGGCTCAACTTGAAATGATCCTCTGATAAGCAGAGAGAAAATACACACCCTCAATTTGCTATTATTTGGAAAAGAAGAGCCTAAAGAGGATAGGGATAACTGGGAGTGCCTGGGAGCAGTGAGTTCAGGGGGATTGCAGATGGTCCTTAAACCATAAGAGCCTCTGGGGCTTCCCTGCTGACACACTGTATTAAAAGATAGCTCAGTGCTTTACCTCTTGTGGCTTTTGGTTGGTTTTGTTTGGTTTTTTCCCTGAGCAAGAGAAAGATTTGATCATTCAAATAAAACTAGAATAGAACCTGCCTTGAAAGAAATCAGGAAAACACAAGGTCAGGGGGTTGATTTCCTACTGCAAGTGCAAGATTTTGTGTTGTGCTTCCACTTGCTTGAGGTGTGGGACTTGGCAATGATCTGTTGAACCAAAAATATTCTGGGCTGCTAAGTAAGGATAAGGAATAGCAAAAAAGATTGGAAAGAAAATGGATGGGAAAAGAAAACTCTGTTTATCTGTTTCTGCCATCTTTAGCTCCCTTCTCAGCCCCAAGGCTCAGGGTTTGAGCCAAGGATTTCCAGTCACACACAGGACAACTGAGAACCCCACAGAAAGGGAGGGGTGGATGGCACCAGGAGCTGTTATCACCCAGATCAATGTTTCCTGCAATCCAAACCACTGTAGTTTGCTTGAAATGAATTGATTGCAGCTGTCCAGTTGTCAGTGGCTCCCCACAGCTTCCAAAGTGACTTCTCCCCCTGGAAAACCAAAGACTCTCATGTACTTCCCTCCTACATGAGGTCTCCCAATGGACATCCATGTGTTATTATCCCTTATTTTGCTGTTATTATCCCTTATTTTGGGTGCTGGTTGTGGGTGACCAACACAAACCCCCTCTGCAGCTGTTCCAAAAGCTGATTGATAAAACCTGGAAAATGCTACTGAGAAATAAACCAATCCCCTTTGCACATCACTATTATCATTTGCTGTAGAAGTCAACCTGGTTTCATTCGATACCAAAGTTTCAAAGCAACCTTCAAACAACCCTCCTTGCCCCCATCCTCCAAATAAAAGGTGGAGGAGATAAATAGATTAGGGTCCTGTTTGCATATTGATAAGAAAAAGTACATTACATCAATGTAACCAAATATCTTATCACAGCCATTGCAGACTTCAAGGTCCCTATTAATATGAGAGCAGGGAAGAACCTGAGTGTTGAAATCAGCTCATTGAAGGGTTTGGTTGCCCCAGTTTGTATGAGGTGATGGGAATTACTGCTCATCAGGGACTGAAGGAAGTGTGGCATCCTCTGGGATGGCTCAGCTGACCTGAGGCTCCTTCAGTTCCTCACATGCTTTAAAGTGACTCATGTACAGCAAATTTTCCCTCAAACTGTGGCAGCAATTCCCCCTGGCCAGCACAGCAGCAGCTCCTTCAGTCACCAGATATGGGAGACTAAGGGAGCACAGTTACCCTTTCAGAATATTTCTTTTTTGGGAGGTTGAAGGGAATGAAGTGATTTTGGGAAAGGAATTTCTAAACCTAGGATGTGAGTGTTGCAAGGATGGACGTGGCGTTTGTGCAGCTCTCCACCTGACTCTGTTTTCCTGCTCAGCCACCTCAGAGCCCTCTGGTTTTGCTCTTTTCCCAGAGAGCAGCAGATTTGGGTGTCTTTTTGGCATTATGAGAACATGCCTTAGCCCCAGAGCTGCTATTTAGAATTGCCAGCGATGATTTCCATTAGTGTTGGTTGTTCTGCCTGGCCCAGCCCTGGGATGGGAACAAGGAGAGGGTTCTGTGCTGGGATATTCAGCACAGCCTGTGAGGAAGCTGAGGGCTGAGAGCTGCTCAGACACAAAGTCTGTGACCTTTCTTCTTCCTCTTCACACCATGGGATTCACCTTGGGCCTTGCACTGTACCCATTTGTGACTTTTCCACTTCCAAATTTCCCCTGAAAAATAATAGAGAGAGTGTAGGAGTGTTATGGGGTCTGACACAAAGAAAATCTGCAAACCTGCACTCAGATAAAGGACAGGAAAATAGAGAAAAGCAAAACTTGGCTTTATTTAACAAGGTGAAAGGTAAAAAACCAAACCCCGTGTATCAACTGTGAGGCACTGCCAGCACTTCCTTCCCAAAATCCATCACTGAGGAGCTGTGCTGGGCAACACTGAGGCAGCATTTTCAAAGTTTCTTTTTTTTCTTTCTCCTCTCAGAAAATCCGGGACTCCAACCTGAATGATTGTTGCATGCTAAATAATATTAGCATTTAAATAGGCCAGCATTGTAGTTAACAACTGGGTGAGAGTAATGGGAGGGTGGCAGAGCTGGGTTCACACCTCTGCCCCGGCCCTTTCCTACCCTCAGCTGCCTCAGCGCCTCTCCCCCTTTGTTTGAGATCTTGGCAGGGATAATGAAGATCCAGCAGCTATAAAAAGCAAAAATCCTAGGTCTGGCTTTTAGCTTTCCCTCCAAACCCATGTCTTGCTCGAAATATGACCCTGGTCAAGAAACTCTCCATAAGCTGCTTGAAACACATTTAAAAATTCTCTTTTTATTTCGTTTAATAAGCTTGACAGGCTCTTGCCCATAAGGAGGCTGCACAGAATATGTGTATACTCAGGTGTCCTCATTGTCACAGCTGAGATGTTGATATGTTGCCATGGAGGAAGGCTATTAATGAGAGGAAATTAAATTAGATCACCTCTGTGCATTTATCTGCACACAGCACAGCTTCAGTCTCGAGGAGAGGGAGTTCTTGTGGGAAAGCAATTAATAGATGCAGGTGCACAGGAAAAAAAATGCATTTCTTACAGATCTCTGAAGTATGCAGATGATATTTAGGCTCTTTGACATGCTAATCACCAAATTGCACAGATACCGAGGCTGATTTATTTCACACAAATTTCATAATTAGCAAAATGTCTTGTTTCTCCAGAGCTCCTTTCCAGAGGTAACAATGCAGTGGTCTGAGGCAGGGGATGTAAATCGTCTGCAGCTCCTGTAGAAAGCTTTAGAGACACCCCGGCCTTGGCTGGCGCTGTGTCCCAGCAGAATGGGGGATCAGAAGTGCCCAGAAATCCTGGGGTGCAGAGAGCCAGAGGGGTGTGTGGGGTCAGCTGGGACAGGGGAGGTGCAGTTAACAGAAAGTGGATCTCCAAAACCAGGACAGGAGGCCAGGGGAAGAAGGGCCTTTGTGTCAATAGGAGCTTTCTGCCCCAGATCTGTGGAGATTGAGGTGATGAGATCTGAATGGACCTAAACCAGATCCTCAGTGCCGGCAGATTGGTTGGGCTGTTGGGTTTGGGTATTTCCTTCTGTTACGTGTTTAGAGGAGTCTCTTGTGCCAGCATGAAGGAGCTCAATTTGTGCCTCCAGAGCCAGGGAAGGTGGGCAGGACCCTCCAGCCCAGCAGCACAGCCCATGGGTCTCCCTCCTTGTGAGTCCCTAAGGAGGAAGGGACAGTAATTACCAGCCACGGGGATCTCTGACCAATCAATTCCCACCCCGTGACAATTCTTCACTTGCTTTGCGTGATGGGGTGGCAAATGAAACATTTTATAACTGCAGGTAATTGTCCTCAGTTTAAAAACAAGAAAATTGAGCCCCAAGGTCACCAGAATTAGCACAACACAAGGTATTATCCATCGAGGATAAAAATCCACCTTCTGAACAATGAGCTTGGTAGGAAATGGTACAAACTCTTTATTCTGGAAGGAAACTCTGTAGATTATGGAAAAAAGTGTAATTAATATAAAGTGTGTATATTATACATTAATAGTGTCTTAGCAATAAAGATTTAAATTTAAATAATAAATTGGATTTAAATAATTACGTGACCCAAGATTTTTAAAGATATCTTTGGCTTCTCTAAGTTTCTTGAGAGATGGACTTAAACAAACTTGGTTTAAGAAAATGTACCGTATATTTGCTGAGGTTTTGTCCCAGAGGAAAATGAATTAAGGACAACTTTTCTATTTCTTCTCTGCCCAGCCACAAGCCAGCTGAAATGTGTACAATAAATTCTGCCCCTGGCTGAAACCCTGTATGACAGTCCCAGCCCAGAGGGAAATCTGGGAGATGAGCCCTGCAAACAGGAGCTGATAGTGATAACAATCGCTGCCAACCCTCTCCCCGGGCCTGTGCTAGTGTGTGGCACTATAATACAATTTCGTATGTTAAACAACAGATGTCAAACAGAAGAAAGGAAAGAGGCCTTTGCTTTTCTTCTGTTGTGGACCTTGTTCTTCCAAAGCAGCCATTTTTTCAGTTGCCATGACAGTGTTAATAGGAGTTTATCATTTTCCCATGCCTGCTGCATACTAATGAGGGATCAATTCATGACTGTTATCTGTAGGGCTGGGAAGGGTCCAGCACCAGTCCCCGGAGCGTTCAGCACCTCAGTTTTTAGGGCTGATTTGTGCTGCTCACCTTTCATCCAGGGCAGGCTGAGGATATGCAGCAGCCAGGGCTAACGACCCAGAGCAGCCACCAAAAAGTTTGATTTGCTATTTCCTGATCTGTGCTGGGGAAAAGCAGCTGTGAAATATTCACAGAGATAAGGAATCCCTTCAGCTGCACTGAAAACTGAGATTTCTGTGA
Organism: Emberiza elegans; assembly: GCA_024865655.1. Classification (NCBI taxonomy): domain Eukaryota; kingdom Metazoa; phylum Chordata; class Aves; order Passeriformes; family Fringillidae; genus Emberiza; species Emberiza elegans. The sequence continues at coordinate 1,442,801 of JALJVW010003097.1, read as the reverse complement.
ATTTGGCTGAACTTGGGGCCTGGAAACGTTTTCTTTGGAGCAGTTAGATTTAGGCTGTGAGGGAAAAGGCAGATGTCACCTTGTGTGGGAAGGAAACACCAGGATCTCAGAGGGGTTTGGGCAGGGCACTGTGTGGGGTGGGGGTCCTGCCCCCACCGAGCATTTGCCTCAAATCCAGCAGTGAAAACTGATGAAGAAACTGAGATTAGGGACCGACGGCAGAACTGGTGGGGGTGTGATTAAAGTGATGCTGAAAAGTTTTATCCGAAAAGTTTAGGCCACAAAATGCAGCCCAGCTTCACAGACTGGAAGGACCCAGCCCCAGCTGCACTCCTCATCAGTTCATCAGCTGCACTGGGAAATCTGGGGTTGAAATAGGATTATTCCCATTTCTGCTGTGATTTATTCTAGGTAGCACAGTGAGTTCAAAACAAGGCCTGTTTGAGCTCTGTAAGACTTTCAAATGCATTATATATCATCACACTGATAATACCGTGCATTTCTAGATGTAAATTTTTCGCCCATTTTCCTTTTGGCTTCCTGTGTTTGTTTTGCTGCTATAAAAGCCCAAAGAAATGAGGGCAGACTGTTTTCCCTTTTTTCTCCACGCAGATTTTTTTTTAAAGAAATCTGAAAGCATTTTGGTTTTTTTTTTTCATTCTTTTTGTGTGTGTGTTATTTGCAGTTGTTCTTTTATCACTATCTTCAGGAAGCAGCATTACCATGCTGCAGATAAGAGGCACATCCAGATGTGCATATCAAAGGATGAACAACTACTTATTAAGAAAAACTTCTTTTGCGCCGAGCAGGGTTCAAAGGATGAGTAAAGTCTGAGGCATAAGCGACAAAACTGTCTGGCAATTCTGTGCATTGTCAGCCTAATGCACAGAATGGGGGAGAAAAGGGTTTCATCCCAAAGAAATGGTTGCAAAATGCATGTGGAAAGATGAAAAGACTGAAAGGGCAAACACCCTTCTGTGCACTGACAGTATCACCCATTCCTTTAATTTTTTGCATTAAAAAAAATAAGTTGTTGAAATATGTTTGGGTTTGTTTTTTTTTTTTTTGTCTGTAATGTAAAGTAAAAAGTTCCCAGGGAAAGGCAGACTAAGCCAGACTCCTGATCCCATTTGGATAATGCTGGGAAATGCTGGAGCTTGCAATGACTGTGTGGCAAAATATTCATGTGTTACCCACCATCTTCATAAAATATTCTGCTTTCTCCTGAAAACTAAAGGAAAAGCGTGTTTAGCTGGCTCTGTCCCTGTAACCCTGGTGAAACTGAGAGCTGGATCTGGACTTGGGGTGATCCAAGGCAGGGGTTCCCTCTCCCTGGGGAGAGTGAGCAGGGCCTGGGGCATCCCAGTACAGCAGGGACAGGCTGCTGGTCAGGGGTTTGCTGGGAAAATGACTGAAAACACAATTTCCCCTTTTTAGCCACACAGTGCCACCTCCTCTCTTTGCATCCCAAACTATCAGGAAGCCAGGAGAGAGCTGAGTGCAGTAAATGCTGTTTTCTCTGAGCAGTCTGAGCAGGATTTGATGCCTGCCCTGGTGCTTTAACACACCCCGAGCTGAGCTGGAGCAAAAATCCCAATTCCCTCTCTATGGCACCTTCAGTGGGACAGCCCTGGGCCGGATCTGCTGAGGTGATGACAATCAGCTTGGTCCCTCTCTGTTCTCCTGTCCTTCCCACCAAAGGCTGGGGGGGCATCTCCAAGGAGGGGTTATATTATTTGGGGTGGAATCACTGCTTTCTGAAAGCTCTCCTTGAAACAGCTGGACTCCAAATATCTGAAATTACAGCTCATTTCAGGAGCTGAAATGTAAAACTGCTGCAGAGGTTCAGGAGTGTCAGACTGGGAATGTGATGGAAATGTTGGGGTGAGCAAGATGTACCCAGCACTCATCCTGCAGTGATCAGGGAAATTCAGCTGCAAGCTGCAAGATTTTCCCTTGTTCTTTGAAAGGCCTTTTGACAGATTGATTATTTCTAATCAATCTTTCACTGTGAGTAAATTGAAATAAAATCATCTTCAGGTTCCCATCCTGGCAACAGCACAGCATAGGATAGTTTAGCAGCTGGCTTAATCACTGAAAGTTTCTGAGCTCTTTTCATCTTTAGCCCTGTTGAAAATATGAGATTGCATAATGCACTCCTATGTTTTATATAACAGCTTCACATGGCTTCACATTATAATTTCACATCACTTTTACCTCAGAGTTTCTAACAGGTCAAGTAACCTTCTGATTTCATTTAAAGTTTCCATTATTCTCTCCTGAAAAGGAAAATCTAGCTCTTGTTTGGACAGCTTTGGTAACTCCAAAGGAAAAATTGGGCATTATAGTGAATACAAAAGATTCACTTTCCATGCATTAGGCTTTTGAATTGCTTTCTTAATGTGAAGTTGGACAGGAGAGTATAGGCAGGGAAAAAAGATCATTTTGTGTCCATGGTCAGATGTCAATATTGACAAAAATAAATGGAATGTAACAATAGATCCTTGCAAAGATGAAGGTCATATGACTAAAATGTCTAAGCAGACCTTGCACTGTGGCTGTATCTTTTTGCTGTTTGTGATAAATCACTGGGTCCCCCCCGCCCTTGTTTAAAACATGCAAAAAGAGTAAATCTGGAATTTTAGCCTCTTTTAGACAATAATAGTGAAGGTGAATCTGAACTGCAGCACTAAAACAATGACAATAAAACTAAAATTAAGAAAAAGCCAGAAATAAGCCTAGGGATGTCATGGTGTCACTGAGGTCTCTGCACTCCCCACTGTTGGGTTGAAATTTATTTGTTCCAGACTCAGAGGATGCAAACGGCTCTCCCTGCCCAGGGCACTGGCTGGGCTCCAGTTGGTAAATTGGGTTAATTAGTGATAGTCTGTAAACCCATTGTGGCTTCAGCTGAGAGTTCTCTTGTCAGACTTTCTTGCCCAAGTCAATCCCTTTATGAAATCAGTCTCTGAGATTCCTCCAGGTTTTTATTTTGCCCGGTTAATGCCATTGTTTGAAATGCAAGAGGCTGCTCAGCATTCAAGCCTTTTCCCTGGAGGCTGCTCCCAAAGTGAGGAGCAGAGCTGAGCCCTGCACAGCCCCTGGGTGTCTGTGCCACCCCAGAGTGGCACTAAACCCCAGCAAAACCTGCTTTGGCTCCTGGGCATCACAGAAACCCCGCCTGTGTTTGGGACCTTTGCCTCAGCAGCTCTTGAGAAGTTGGAGTGTCATCATTTATGGTCTCCACACACAGTTTCTCATGGTTTTGGTGTTCCTACCTCTTCCCTTTTTATTCCCTAACCCAGGCATTACTGATTGTCTGAATGTCTGGGTGCCTTTTGTGAGACTGAAAAATAAACCCTTGGATGTCCAGTGCTCCCTGCTCAGAAACATGGACAGACACTGTAAACCAATTTTAAAAAAATCAAAAAACCTCTTCAAGTACTTCAATTTCCAGCTGATTTATAGATCTGATGAAAGCTATTCTCTTGACATAATTTTTTTTTTAATTACTCTTGTTTTTAATTACCACTGCTGTCTGAGAAGTTCCTTATGTCTTGTCTTGCATGACAAAAATGGAGTGTTAACTTTAGCCCAGAGGACAAAGCAGTGGACAAAGGTTTCCCAGCCATGGCATTGTCCTCCCAGAGTGCTGAACAGCCCCACCAAGTCTGTTTCAATTACACTGCCATTTCCTAACTCAATCCAAAATATTTCTTCAAAAGGCTCATCTGGTTTAGGGTCATGATCACAGGTGGAAGGTCAGTTAGTCATTGGCAGACATTGGCTTCTCACTCCAATCATCTTTCATAAATCTTAAAGGAATGCAGTAGTTTATGGCAGGAGGAGCAGGGCAGGGAAAGAGATATTTACACCAAATTTCTTCAAATTCACTGTAAGGAGTTTTTCCTTTTTTGAGAAATGAGGCTGTTTCCCCCCTCTGAAGGAGAAGGAGCTGCATTGCTCCTGAGCACAAGAGGTGTCTGTCCAGCACAGGATCTGCCAGGGAATTGTGTCAGGGTGCCTGGAATCACTTGTTCTTCATGTGACATGCCTGTAATAATGCTGGGCTTAGCCACTGTCCCCTCCGCGTGCCAGCACAGCTCTTGTGGGCACAGGGAGGAAAAGGGGGGAGAAAAAACCCTTAAATTTCAACAAAAGCCACGTCGTGATGGCTTTATTTGCTGATTTGTTCAGTTCAGGACATGGAGGCTGTGAAGGGGGATAAAACCTGAGGTAGAGCTGGCAGAACCAGGTCCCCAGACATGCCCCCAAATGCCACCACAGCTCCTGGATGTCCAAAGCCACCCTGGCAGTGCCGCCAGTGACACTCCTGCGCTCACCCCTGACAACTTCAGTGCAATGCCCAGAGGCTTGGAGAGATTTAGGCAGATTCATTTCTGTGACTGTGAATCTGAGCAGGGCCACTGTGGGAAATTCTTACTGTGAACCAGTCTGGCTTCTGGAGTGCCCTGAGTGAGCCTGGGGCTTCTCTGAGCTGCTCTAAGAGCAATGAGCCTGTCCCAGAAAACCAACAGTGCTGCCACTGAATGGCAAAAGGAAAGTTCCTTAAACAGCTGGTGAAATAAACTATTTCTTAGATGCGAACATGACAGGGAGGATTCCCAGTGTTGTGCTGTAAAATGTACAGAAATTGTCTGGGTGCTTCAATTTTCTTGTGTAAAAAAAAAAAGAAAAAAAATACTAGAAAGGTTCAGTTATACTTATCACACAAAGAGTATTTCCCCTCATTTGGAATACTTTGTGAAGTTTGGTAAAAAGAAAACTGTTAAAAAGATGTCAAGTGTTAGCAGTAATAAATCCGCATTGGTTTTGCTTCTTAAAAAGATTACAGATTTCAGAAATCCATAGCAGAGATTTATCCAGTGACAGCAGAACTTTTAGTGCCTCTCATAAAAAATATATGGGCTGATTCTCCCCTCCTGATTATTGGTAGAGCACAACAAAAGAGTTCTGAACATGGGTTTGATGGTGAGGTGTGAAATGTTTCAGTGATTTGTTTTGTGCTTGTTCCTTTCATTTCTAGATCACTCATGACAAACAGCAATGTATCAGCAGGACGAGACAATTTACCACTGCATGAGCTAAAAGGGGAAAAAAGTTCCATACATTTTATATCCCTTTTGTAGTCACTATACTGCACTAAAGATGACCGTGGGTCACGGAGCTTGTGCTCAGCACAGTTTATGTGTTTTAGAACTTCTTTGGGTGATCTCACCCTGTTTATTTTAGGGTCCTTAGATAAGGATGGTGTTGTCTGGGCTTTCTTTCATAAAACCCCCTTTCCTGACATGATTCAAAAAATTACTTTCTCGTTAAAATAAAAAACCCCAAACCCCTCAGCTGAAGCTTTTCCCCCTTCTCAACTGAATGGATTTTTCCTTTGTTTGTACATGACAATTTGGGGGGGAGAGTTTTGTGCTTAAACTGCTCATGTGACTGTGTCACATGCGTATCAGTTACAAAAGGAGCTTTGGCATGTTATGTATAAATCTGCATTAAGAGACAAAATAGACAACTTTTACGTGACTGGTATCTCATTCACAATAATTAACTCATTAACCATCTCCACCCTCTGTAGGAGCAGGGGCAGACAGCAAAGGAAGCATTTTGGTCACGTTGTGGCACCTACAGGAACAGTCGGTATTCTTACCACAGCCTGCAGTTCTCATGGGATAAAGTAAACCTTTATAAATTGCAAGTTGTTCATTTAAAGCCTCTTGTGGTGATTTATGCAGGAGAGGAGTCCCGGTGATAACGGGGTGTCTGTCTCTTTCTGTACACAGCTCACCCCAAGCAGCTTCAGGTTTGTGGCCTGGTCTGACCTGAATTTGAGGGGGAGGCAGAAGTCTCAAAGATTGTGATTCATTTCATCAGAAGTGCTGGATATCACAGAAGGGCATTCTTATTTCCAGGCTGCAGGAAGGGCCCTGATGTGTTCAGTCTTTATTGGGCTGCGAAGTATCCAAATACACAGGAAACCTTCATTAATTTCATTGCTTGTGCTACAGCTGCTCTTTCTGTGAGATTTCCCCTAGCAAGTAAATCCCTTGCAGAGGACAAAACCCAAAGGACATGAGCACAATCAAGAAAAATTACTGTAAGGCAGGTTTTTTAATTTGAAACAAGCCTTGTAGTTTGTTCCCCGTGCCAAAGACACACAATCCCTTTCATCTCCACCGTGTCAGACTAAAACCAAGCAAGTTGCTGGAACAGCCTGGCCATCTTTATCTTGTTCATCAGCATTTTATGATAATTTTGAGTTAAAACTCTGCTGAAGGCAAGTTCCTCTCTGTGAGAGTGTCCCCACTTCCCTGGCAGGGCACAGGTAGCTGCTTCTGCAGAACCCCAGTGTAACTGTGCTGCAGGGTGCTGGTCACTCAGGCAAGGCTCCTGCATCAGTGTTCTGGGAAGCTCTGAAATGTCCTGTGCTCACTGAGGGCTCTGGCGGCTGGGACAGGTCAGGTTTATTCCCTCAGTGTCAGCCAAGTGTGTGCTCCCAGAGCAGGGAGGACAGCCCAGCCAGGTGCTGGGGTTTGTTCTGTCCCAAGGCAGAGCTGGAGCTGAGGCCTTGCTGTCATTAAGCTGTAAAAGCAGGAGTCTGCAGCAGAAGGAAATGGGCACATAAAGCCATCCCCTACAAAAGGTGACATCCCTGAGATTATTCTGGTTTTAAGAGGCTTTTTAATTTGTCCCTGGGTGAAAGGAAACGTGGCTTTTGTGCAGAGGTTCTGATAAATCTCTGTGACAAGAGGCAGTGGACAAGTCACAGGGGCAGATTCCCTGCAGGTGTGAAAGGGCTCTGTGCCCACCCAGAGCTGTAGCTGAGGGCAGGGTCCCTGCAAAGCACAGCTTAGCCTCCAAAAGGCTTTGATCAAATATTTTTGGGGTTATTTTCTGCAATATCACAGCCTGTCCGAGAGATGCACTTCTCTTTTTGTGACACACTTTCATTAGCAATGTCTGAGCAAGGTGGAATCGGGAGGTGAAGGTGACAAATAATGAGTAGGTGTTATCCCAGGCACTCTGCTCAGTGGCTGCACAATTTCCACTTGTGACAAGTTTGCTCCAGCACTCAGAGCTGTAATTCATTGCCAGAGGAGCAATAGGGGCTGCTTGTGCTTCACCCCCAGCAGGACAACACATCCTTTGGGAACTGTAATGTTCCCTAAAAACCTGGGGGACCCTACTGGTGTTAGGAAGGGGAGCTAAAGATATTCCTTTGGAGGGGGACACCCACTAGGCCAGCCCAGGATGGGCACAACCATCCCGGCACTGCCAGGCATTGCCAGGCACCAGCCAGCCTTGAATTCACAAGGTCAGTCTGAGCTGCAAATGGACCTAGACCTGTTTGTGCATCCTCTGAATTTCCTGGCTTCACTGTTTGGTCATTTGGGTTCATTGAATGGAATCCTTTCTTTTGGGCACGGAATGAAAGTCCTGCTTGCATTTAGCCCATCAGCAATGTGCCGTGGTGCTCTGGGCAGTTTGTAAAGGAAGTCTCATTGAAATTGCTGGTTACCATCATAACTGAGAGGCACTTCTTTCATGCCTCCCTTTAAATGCAGCTCTGATGCTCGCTGGCCATAAATGCAGCCTGGTGCCTGCACTTGAAAAAGCTGGGAAAGCACATAAGTGATTCTGGTATTTTCCTGTTCCCATTAAAAATGCTCCACGTCCTGTATTTGCACGGTTGCCAATGTGATTTCACTCAGGCCTGCTAAGCTCTTTTCTCTCTACTGTAGGTCTAATTGTACCATTCTTCCAAAGAGAACCCCAGGTTTCCCCTTTCCATGGCCCAGAAATGCTCCTGCTGTGACCCTGCAGCCTGGCTTGGTGTCCTAGCAGGGCACAGGGGGCACTTCCTTCCCCAGGGGGAGCAGGGTCCCAGGGCTGCCCCCTGCCCCCGGGGGCACTTCCAGCCCCACTTCCTTCCCCAGGGGGAGCAGGGTCCCAGGGCTGCCCCCTGCCTCCCTGGCTGCTGTTTGCCAGCCTGCAGCCACACCTGCTCCAGGCCCCAACCCCTTTTATGAGGAAAACCTTAATTCCTTCCAGTAAAGCCACTGCTGAGGCTGCCACCCCCTGAGCCTCCCTTCCCATCCCCTCTGCAGCTCCAGCTCCTCAGTACTGGCAGCAAACCCATCCCTGGCTCGATCCATTTGGTGTAAACATTTCCTGGAGCTCATAAACACCTTTGTCATTTATCAGTGCAGCAGAGATGTTTATTGGCCAGATAGAAAACTCTGATGGGATCAGGGCTCCTGGAGACTCCCTGATCCCTGTGCTGACACTCCCCAAAGAGGGGCTGAACGTGGGGCCAGGTTTAATTCCCAATGTGGGGCCCCCCAGTTTTTAATTGCTCCTGGTGATGATTGCAACTTCCAGCACGAGCTGGCGAGCACTGTCTGAGCAGAGCTGGTTTTACAGCAGTCCTGCTATGGACCAAATTGAGGGAGGTAAAAGGGCTGGGTGGTGGGGGAGGAAGAGGAGATCTATAACTGGCATGTTAATAAAACTCCAGTTTGTCACTTCAGCAGCACACCCTGAGTGTAATAACTAAGCTTCCTTTCTATACCCCCTATGAGTTCCTTTGTATTGACAGATGCCATTTGTTCATTTACGACGTGATAATAAAAACCTTCAGCTTTGCTGAATGTTGTTCTTTTCCTCCCCTGACACTGGGGCACCAAATGGTTTGTACTGCACTCAGCAGGCACTTTTCATTAAAGATCGTGCCATGGAAATGAACTGTATTTGAAAACCATTTAGGAGCAGAAGTTGTGCTGTTGAATAGGCTGCGCAGAAACCTTCCCTGGCTGCTTCCCAGGAGCCTCCCGGGCTCCCTCACGGATGCTGGGCTGAGGGGGGGGTCTACGTCCAGCAGCATTTGGGACTCCAGCTGCTCACACTCCTGTAGCAGTGATTCTCCACTGCTATCAGCTTCCTGTGATTATTTCTTTTTTTTTTTTTAACCTCTATCTGATTTCAAATGCCTCAAAAAATCTTTCTTTGTGCTTATCTGTGCTTCTTGAAACTGATGATTTCAAAGTTTTCACACTCAAGCAAATGAAGCCTAAACTGTAAATTTGGATGGCTGAAAACAAATACAGGAATTGATAATTAAGGCTTTATTCAGGAACGCTTTAAACATGACTCGAACCATATTTTTAAGTACTGATAAAAATTCAGGCTGCGACAGCACCTGCGACTGTGATTTGCTTTGCAAAGTTACAGAATGCTTCAGATTGCCACTGAGCTGAGCAAAACATGGGTGCACGCTTGGGGCTGCACTCAAAATCTGCACTGGAAAATCAGGCCCACAGGTTTGCAGTGCTCTGCCCAAAATGTAGCACTGGAAAAAAAGTAAAAACCAAAGCAACGAGCAACATTTGCTCAACGCATTAATTAAATTTTACCATGGGCAATAAGTAATATTTCTCTCCCTCTGTAGAGTCAGTTATTTAGTAGCTGGCTGTAGGTTTTGCTGTGAGTACAAAAAAAAATTAATCTGCATTCATTATTTCTAATTAAGCCAAAAAAAATATTATTGAAGCAAAAATAATTAAGCAAACTGGAACACAGCCACACACTCTACTTTTTAAATACCAACAGAGTACTCTCAGCATTTTCCCTAGGCAGAACTCTAGAAACTCATCTCCAGCTTCTGCAAAGCTTCAGTAGGACAATGTGAGTATCTTTATTATGATGATGATTTTAATTAATCATATTTCATTGTGCTTTACAAGATACCTGTAAAAGAAGGGATTACTAACCACAAAAAAAGGTACTAATAACTGTTCTCATCCTTCCCTGCTCATCCAGGAGGGACTTTTATCACCAACATTATCACTTGTTGCCAAACAAGTACAGAGATGTTAGCCCGGAGGATGAAATAGTTTAATCATGGGGAAACAATTTGCAGTGCACAGATCTCAGCTGGTTCCCTTTCATCTGCTCACAGTTACTCAGCGACTCCCAAAATCTGTTTTGTAGCTGTAATAAAATTCATTCTCCACTCTGGCACGCACACACCAAATGGTTTGGCTAATTCTGAAGTGTTACAATCACCTGGAACAAAGACAGGATTCATAAGTTTTCAGGGGGAGCATTCTGGGGTTTTTAAGTCACATAGACATTATATTTGTCTTTCAAAAAATTAATACAGTGGAGATTATAGATGTAAGGTCGGGTTTATCTCTAGATTTACAACATCCATGTGATGATGTAATCCATGTTACATGTGTGTTCTCACTCTGGATAGATGCACTTTGACTATTAAAAAGCAGCAATTACATTTATTCAATAGCCCCTTTTCCTTAGTGTGACCAAACCCAAGCAATTACTTCTTGGCAATTTTTTATTCTGATTAGAATCTAAATAATTTTTTGTTTTGATTTAGAATCTAAATAATTTTAACTTCATCAGAGCTGTCTACCAACTCCTAATTTGCTGTCTGAGCAAGCCTGTTTCTTAAACTTTGATTAGACTGGCAATATCTTCTGTAATCTCTCCTAAGAAAGCGCCCTCTAACACTTTAAAGCTTTGTACATCCGAATATGAGCAGAAGAAATACAGGTCTGATGTTTTTCATATTCTCTTATCTCTTCCTCTCTCGCACAAAAATGACTTTTGCTGAGTGCAGATAAGATCTCTGTGTGAGCACAAAGCTCTGGGGTTAATTCACAGTGTTGCTGCTGCTCTTCTCAGGCTCAGCCGCTCCGGGGCCGTTATTGTGGTCGCTGCAGGCAGAGTCAGACAGACAGACAGACAGACAGAGCTGGTTCACCTGCCAGCGAGCCCTGGGCACCCCTGCAGTGAGCCAGAGGGACAGTAGGCAGGGCAGGGCTGGGGACAGGGTCTTCTGACTCTGGTGATGATGCCTCAGGTTTTGGCTTTTCTATTTTTCAGGTTCTGTGCTGCTTTAGTGGGTGGGTCTGGGCTTCACATGAGGGGATGGTGTGCACAGAGCAGGGAGACAAAACAATTCCTGCTCCAGCTGGGCACCAAGGACAAATGACCCAAATCTCAGCCCAGGAGCACAAACACCGTGGGCTGGAGAGAGAAAAACAAGCAGGGTGGGACTGCCTGGGCTAAAGCTGGGATGGGACAATGAACTGCAAGGTGCAAATGGAGCAGAACTGATCCCAGGGACAGACCCCGTGCCCGGCCGTGCATTTTGGGGCCATTTTGGTTCATCTTGGGTGCAGCCCTGGCTGGGCTCTTGTGCTGCCCAAGGTGGATGCACTGAGGAGATCCTTTGAATAAATCCCTGCTTTATTCCTTATCTCCATCCAGTCTCTGTTCTGGCTCAGCCTGCACAAGGCATCAGTGACAACAGCAGAGCAGTGGGGATAGGCCAGGATGTCCCTCCAGGAGCTCCCTGGGAGTTCCATCAGTCCCTCAGAGAGGTTTGGGGTCCAGCACCTTGCAGAGGGGACACAAAGATGCCCATGGTGCTCAAGCTCCAGGGTAGGGACTGGTCCCTGTGTGGGGTGAGGGAAGGGGGAAGCTGAGAGCTGGGGTTGGTGATGGCCAGGGGCCGGTGGTGTCTGAGGGCACTGGTTTCTGTCAGGAGAGCTGCCTCTACCCCAGCCCCGGCCTCTGGTGTCCTCACTGACCCTGAGATCCCAAACTGCCCAGGGAGAGGAGCTGGGCAGCTCTCAGCTGCAGGGCAGCCTCACTGTGCCCTGAGCACACAGAGCAGGAGCTGCCCATCCCCTGGGCTGCTGACAGCTCTGGTCAGCTCTGTGTGCCACCAGCACGGGTTCTCACAGGGCATGAGAGGGACACGTGTGGCCCTTGCAGAGCTCTAACACTCCCTGTCCATCACTGTGACAACCCCTGGGCTGTGCAAGAGAAGAGCAGAGGGAAAGGACACCCTTCTGGCTGAGGACACTCACAGTGCTCACGTCCTCCCTCAGCTGGAAACTTCCTGGGCAACCTGGAGCAACCTGGCTGTTCCCTGTGCCTCAGTTTCCCCTTGTGCAGGTTTCAATGTTTCCCAAGGCCAGCGTGCTGTTGTGACACATCATATTCAGCTACTCCCTAATGGGGACCATATAAATTCCATAGCTGCTTTATCTGATCCAGCAGTCATGAGTCTGCCTGTCTGAAAGCTGCTGCTGCTCTTGATAAGGAAACATTCCTGCTCCAGAAATTCCTTTTTGGGGGAAGTGGGGAAGGTCTCAGTCATGTTCTGCTGAGCAGGTGCCTGGCAGCAGCAGATTCATGGTCACAGCCCTGTCCTGGCACTCTGTGGCTGAGTCTCTGTAAATGTGCATCCAGGTGTCCCCTGGAGAAGGGGACAGTCCCTTGGCAGGCACCTGCTGCCATTTCTGCAATGCCAAGGTAGCCCTGCAGCCCAAATCCTGGGTCATCCCTTCTAAACAAACTGGGCAGGAATTACTGCTCTCATGGGCTTGGTCTGTGGTGTTTCTTTAAAGCAAAATAATGGGAATTAGTTATTCTAATCTCGTTTGAAAATGATATTTTAATGTGTTTAAACGTGCATTTTGACTGTAGCCCCTGCAGTGCCCCCGGAGTGTCCCTGTCCGTTTTGGGGGGCACCTGAGGCCACTCAGACAACAGAGGTGCCTTTTTACCTTCTGTGGCCAGCTGCCCAAAGGAGCTCCAGGTCACACATCTCCCTCCGCAAGCAAACAACAAAGAGGTTTCTGGGTTACAAATGGCAGCACTGGCAGCGTCCCAGCTGGGCACAGCTGCTGCCAGTGCCCATGGAAATCCTGGGGAGTGCCACCAGTGCTGCTGCTGAGAGCTCTGACATGGCATGGCACCGCTCTGAGCCACAGCACAGCCACAGGGATCTGAGTTCTGAGCGCTTGGTACTGAATTCTGCCCTTCCCTCCCCACCTTTTCATTTCATTGCCCCTCCCTCCAGTCAGTCCTGCAGGGTTAATGCAAATAACCTGTTTATTAATTCAGCAGCTCATGAGAAACATGACTTGTCTAGTTCTGTTTATAGAGCATGTAATCATTAGAATAAAATAACAACAAAGATCAAATCACCATCTGTATTTAAAGGTGACCTGGAGTCTTCTCTGGGACAGAAATACTGCTGGGAGCACCTCAGAGGCTTTGGGGACCTCAGCTAAAATCTTTTCCATTTTTAACAATGCACATCATTAGCTTTTCGTTATTAGTTACCCATAACCACTAGTTCTGGTGGGCTTTGCTGGGAGGTTATTTAGGTTTTGTTGCTATGGTAGTTGCCTCTGGTTTTGAAAGGTGGGGAAGTTTTGTCACTCAATTGAAATCAGATTAATTGAGCTCCTTCTGATATAAAAGTCTCAAATCAATACAGTGTTCACCTTGTAAAATGCACTTTTTTTTTTGTTTGTTTAATGCCTCCTGAGATCAGATGCATTAAAATCCACGTGGAACTAACTTTTCTTTCTCTTCTCACCCCCACACTACCCCATATGTGGTTTTGATTTTCCCCTCAGGGTACCTATGGGAGGTCTGGAAAACTCTTGGGAGCTTTCAAAGAATGTTAATATGTATAACACTGCATTTTCAGTTTTAAATACAACATGTAAAGACCTTTCTTTTTGAGGATAAACAAGTAAAGCTGCTAGCTAAAAACTATTTGTAAGAAAAAGTTCCCACTTACCATAAAAAAGCTTAATAACATTTAATTGTATTTCATAGCATTTTGCACCCATAGTATTAAGCTTTTACAGTTCCTTGTAAAATGTCTGGGCAACACCAACTTTCAGTTCTTCTGAGCTGGTTTTTTAACTCTTCTTGATAAGAAATTTCTGCCTAATGGTCCAGTGCAGCATTTTCCATTCAAACCTTGAGCATTTTGTTTGCCCCAGAGCAGAGCCCGGTGCTGGTATCTGCAGAGATCTCACAAACCCCATTCCTGATGCTTTCTGCGAGATTGCCATCAATTTGTGCCACAAGTAATTCTGCAGACAACAAGAATAAAGATTTCTAAGATCAAACTCTGCAGCTGAGGCACAAAGAGCCAGCACCTTTGGGTGGATGGTGATTTTGTGGTGGTGATCAGCAGGCATTAAGTTATTGGTTATAGCTGCACTCCCTCATTTCACCCTCCCTTGAAGAGTTAGCTGGGCAGTGCTTCAGATAAAGACTGTGAAATTTGATCACTGGAACTAAAATGGATGGCTTAGCTGCCTAATCTCCTCCATCCCGTTATCATCAGCTCCCAATCCCCTCCCCACACCATCTTCAAAATTGGGAAACAGCCCCAGACTGATGGGAATATGCTGCTGAGTTAGGGTAAACAGCTCTCACAGGCTGTGTGGCCACAGGCACAGGTGGGAGCCCCAAAGGGGGAACACTCACTTTTGGGGAGATTATGGCAGTTTGTCTGTAGGATCAGCTTGCTGGGGTCCATAACTGATTGTCTGATAGCAGGAGCAGCTGAAAGCATCTGATAATATATTGCTAACTTGTATAATCTGCCTTTATCCCAGCAAATTGCCTCTGGAGGCCAAATCCTCGCAGGAGAAGGGAGAAGTGTGGGTGAGGCAGGAGGGGAGAGCTCTCTGCCCACCCAGCAGTGCAGCCCCAACGGGGAGAGCAGAGCCCTGAGTGCTCCCCTGCCATGGCACCAGGCTGCCTTGGGGCTGGCTCTGCTTCCCCCGAAAGGGGCTATTTCTGCACTAATGCAAATGAAGTGAATTCATTTTGAAGGATTGGTTATTGATCCCTTCCCTGTGCGTGCACTCGAGCCCAGATGTGATTCCTTTGTGCTGGGTTTCTCCTCACCCGCAGCCTGGCTCACTCCTGCTCCTGCCAGAGCCAGCTGCCCAGCCTGGAATGCACCAGGATTGGTGCCTGTCATGCATGGAGATCCCCTCACCAGAATCACTTCATGTGAAGAAAAAAATAACTTTACTACTGACATCACCCACAGACCTCACTGAGCTTCACAAAGGGGAAATTATCCACATTATTGTGATAACAATAGTAAAGTACAACCAAAATCCTAGTTTAATATGAGGTGTTTATTCCATGCTGCAGGAGTATATAAATACATAATATCCCAGATTTTGAATGTATTAGGAGCTGAAAATATTTTTATAAAAAAAAAAGTGCTTTCCTTTCCAAATTACTTCGGTCTCTTTGTGAGGAAAGATAACAAAGTGGGATAGAAAGCAAATGGATTGGGTTGAGAATCTGAACCTCGGGAATTCCAGCAATAAAGGTTTATGATTAGATTTTGACTGGACAACTTATTGGGCACATTGATAAAGCATCCCCATCTACACTGTGTACTAAAGCACTTCCCACAGAAGTGAGCTGGTGCTAATTAAGCCAGCAGGGATTTTCTATGATGTTATTTGTGGGGTTTTGCCAGTTTGCCACTGGTCTGTCAGCTCTGGGCTCCTGCTCCTGCCTGGGGACAATGTCTGTGCTCTGGGCAAGGGGAAATCTCCCAGGCACAGCTGGAATATTGGAGCTGGGACTGGGGCTTGGCTTTGGTCTTCACGTTGTGACATCAGGATTGCTGTGAGTAAGGAAATGATGGCCTAATTTAATATTATATGGTTATGGCTTATGTGTTTCTTCTATCTCCTTTCAAACCAAATGCCCTCTATCCAAAAAGAGAAGCCTCTCAGAGCCTGCGCTCCCCATCCCCCTTACCCAGCCAAGGACATATTTAAAACTTAAGGGCAAATGTTCCATAAAACGCTGCCCAACCCTTTGCAAATTCCCTGCATAACTCTCACATGCATCCTCTAACTTGAGTCCATTCCTACTCCAAAGTTGTAATTTGCCCTGCAGTCCTTTTCTCTCTCTCTCTCTCTCTCTCTCTCTTTTACAATCTCTGAGATGGCAATTAGCTCAAGAGATGCACTTAGAGCTTGGACTCAATTACAGATCCCTCCTCTCCAGGCTCTGCTGCTCCATGCTAATTTAAATGTCCTTTTGCGTGAAGCATCAGTCTGAATTCTTTAATTGTTCCCTCCTTATCAGAGATTTGGAGGCTTTCCACCCATGGGTGTGGTAATCATGGTCCCAAAGGCAAACTAGGATGAGGTTTTGTTGAAGAAAATCCCCTGGGGCAGAATCACTAAAGCTAAAGAGAAAAAATACCCGTATTAGAGCTGACCATTACTGCAGATTTTTATTCTCCACAGAGCTGGCAGAGCTTGCCCAGAGGAGTGAACGTTGTCACCTGCACTTTAGAGGTGATGAGCTGAGCCAGAGCAGAAAGTCCCATCTGATGGATCTGGACAAGGCAGCTCTGATGTGGAGCACAGAGGTTTGGATTTGCTGCCTGAGCTGTTATTCCCTGCTTTTTCCTGGATAAGGATATAAAGGGTGACACAGCAAGGGCCAGCACCACATTCCCTTGTCCTGCAGGTCCTGCAGGTTTGTGGATTTGGTCTGAAATACATGCAGGGGGTGTCTTGAGTGAAATGCTTCTCCTGCTGTGAACCTGAACCCTGGTGCCTTTGGTTTAACTCTGTCAGTGCAGCCCAGGCTCCCAGGGTGTCCCCTTTGCCTTCCACACACAACAGATGTCACCAACATGGGGGAGAAACACGAGCTTGAGGTGTCAGACACTGAGGTACCAAGGCTCTGCAGCAGCCCCTGGGACCAGCAGCACAAACAAAGATGTCCTTGAGGGTCTGAAGGAAGCTGTGCCTGTGTCCATGCCAGGAGTCCTGCCTGGAAAATGCTGCTCGGCTGCAAAGCCAAAAATTGAACGTGACACTTTGCTACTCCTCAGACCCCCAAGTCCTGCTGCTGTACATTAAGCATCCCCCTGGTGAAGTGAAAGCAGCTCATAAAAGTGTGGAGCAGAAAGTCCAAACTTACATGGGGACTGCTCCATTTTCTCTGTGTGGCCATAATGGGGTTATTTATGGTGCATGTAGGAAAGATTAAAGGTTTTCATAATAAAGGAAAGCGAGAGCTCAAGAACTGGGTGCCTCCTAACAGCACTGACTCTCGAGACAGGATAAATCACCCCAGCAACCATTAAAACTTCAAGAAGATTGCTTGTAAACCTCCAAGCCATGCCAATAAAGCATATTCCTTGCCATGGAGCAGCCCAGATGGTGGAGCTCAGCAGTTTTCAGAGCTGCTCACAGTTGAACCCTGGTGCCTGTCTCCTCAGAGGGCACAGTGCCGGGGGAGCACTGTGGGATCCATGGGGTCTGTCAGTGTGGGGTTATAGGGACAGCAGGGCCAGGAGGGGGAAGCTCCCAGCCTGAGGGAGCACTGTGGGATCCATGGGGTCTGTAAATGTGGGATCACAGGGACAGCAGGGGAACCTCCCAGCCTGAGGGAGCACTGTGGGATCCATGGGATCTGTAAATGTGGGATCACAGGGATAGCAGGGGAACCTCCCAGCCTGAGGGAGCACTGTGGGATCCATGGGGTCTGTCAGTGTGGGATCACAGGGACAGCAGGGCCAGGAGGGAGAACCTCCCAGCCTGAGCCCAGCTCGGGGCTGGCTCCTTCTCTGCCCTCAGCAGCTCCAGCCCATTCTGCATTGTGCTGCTTCTCGGGGGGCTCCCATCATGGCACAATCTCAGAGACAAGTTTTTATGGGTTTTATGGGCTTCAGGAAGTCAGGAAAATATTCCAAGGCCCTTCAAGTTTCTGGTTCATTTGCATTTTAAAAAGTCAAGTCTGCCCGTTCCTTCCCTCCTGAAAGACCAAGTGAGAAGAGCAATAAATCACAGTTTGAATTTGTGTGTGGCACAGCATCAGCCAGGGATCCTTCCCTGGGCCCTGCCCCAGAGAAAAACCCCAAACCAAAGTTTTTGTATTGTTTCTCCTCATCTTTCTGTTGTTTGGTTGTCTGGTTGGGATTTGTTCAGTTGGTTTTGGTTTGTGATGGTTTTTTTCTTCCCCGGTTCTGTTTCAGGAAAACCCAGCCCAGATTTCCAGGTGTGGCCCTGCTTGCTCAGGCTGGACAGAGGTGTAATATATGTATATATCATTTATAACAGAGGTAAGTGCTGAGGAAGGTGATGGAGGAGTCAATCTGGGCCAGCACTGGCCCAAGAATAATTCCCAGAGATGGATCATGCCAAATTCTACAAGTGGATTTTCCTCATCTTTCATTTCTTTTTCAAGCCTTGCTCAAGAGAAGTAACCAGATCCAATGTTCACGTTAATTCTTAAACTTGATTTAAGAGAGAGGAGTAAATTTATGAAGAGTCTTGATTCTGCAGACTGCAGGCTCCCCATGGGGCGTTCAGTGATTTTCTGGGGAATTCTGGTAACAGGCTCAATTCCCACAACAACAGCTTGGCTCTTACTGGGGGATTTCTGCTGTTGCTACATAATAAATCCCAATTCTTATAATAGAAAAAAGGAAAATCTACCAACATTCAAACCACTGATAGTTAAGCAACTGTTCAGGTTTTGGGAAACAATTTTTTCCCAGACAATATAAGAAAGTCTTTCTGAGACAGAGATGAAGTAAATATCTCAAAAATACATCACCATTGGTCAGCTGTGTAAATCAATGGCAGTAGGAGAATGACAATCTGTTTTATTCATTGCCATTCTGTTTTTTCATGGAGCCGTTCTAAAGCTGTGCAGGAGGAATTGTCTTATTCAGTTGAAATCCATGGGTCTTTGTTCCATGCTTTTGGTGCAAACTGGGATTTAACAACAGGAGGAGCTGGATCCAAAGCTCCTGTCCATACAAACCAGCATGTCACAGTGTCCAAAAGAACCTTCAGATATCCCATTTACCACAGGCTACCTGCAGGCCTGGCTCTAAATTAATGAATATTCCAGTCCCCTGAATGAGGGAATGAAGGAAAATTTAGCGTTAGAAAACATCTCTAAAAATTAGGTGATAACGTCACCAAGCCAAAATCCTGCCTCTTTCTGGGGAGGAAAAATGAAGAAATATCAAAACTCTCCCAGGGGACTTGGGCAGCAGCTGCAGCAGCCAGGAGCCCTGGGGTGGGCCCGGGGGTGCTGGGGCCATGGAGGTCACTGGGATTTGCCTCCCCAGCAGGGGGAGCCCCAGGGGAGGTGGGCAAGGGGGAGATGTGTCTGGGACCCCCCAAACCCCACCCTGGTGCTCCTCCATGGCTTGCACTGCTCAGGAAACTCACCCAGCACTTGGCCCCTGGGTGGGGAGAGTTTCCTGTCTGGAGACACCAAATTGTGCTTCAAGCATGGCCTAAGTGCATTTTCTTGTTCTGTAGGAAGGTCAAAAGCACTGAAGCACCAGACCTGCAGCCAGACCAGTGCAGAAGGGAATTGTGAGTATAAAAACTGGCAAATGTGAGGCAAGCCCGTGAATATCTTGTTCCTGTTTGTTTCTGCTCCTTACTCCCCAGATATTTGTGTGTTGCCAGCACAGCATCAGTATCTGATTGTTTTTTTTTTTAATTTTCCTCCTGAATTAACCATCCAGAATCCTCCCAGAAATGCCCACGAGATTTGAAGTCAGCCTGGAAATCTTTCAAAGGACCCAAAAGATAACTGCACTGGGTCTTCTATTGCATTTCCATTTTATGGCATCTTTTTATATTCTGCAGTAGCCTTTTCTGAATAAAAATGAGACAGCCTCTTAAGAGGCCTTTTTATTATTTGCATTTGGCAAAACCAGCCTTAATGAGCTGTTAAGAGTCATTCCCCAGTCCTATTGTTGGCGATGCATGGGAGCCTGTAAAGTGCTGAAAAGCCAAAAGACAATTTATGATCCCTGATGCTATCCCTTCCTGAGACAATCCCACAGAAAGGAAGATATCAGGGGAGTAGGAAGTGCCGTTATTTAAATGCCTGGGTGAGTTTTACTGGAGTCATAACTGTGGAATTTGCTATTTTCATTTCAGAGCTGGCCCAGCCCGTGTTCCCCGGCGGAGCAGCGGTGGCACCGAGCTCCTTCCCCTGGGCACGGAGTGGGGAGATGGCTCAGGGAAATCTCCCCATTCATTCCCGGATGGATGAACAGCCCCAAATTCCAATTGGCACCGATCCGTTCATGAATCTGCTGGTTTCTGCTGGCAGGGACAGCGGGGCTGTGCTCACTCGCTCTGGGAAGGGCAAAGATCTCGAATTTCCTCAGATATGGAGCAGGAGGTGACTCAGCACCGGGAAAACCCCAAAAGCAGAGTTTCTGCAGGCTGTGCAGCACAGGGCTGGGAGGCTCTGGGTCCCTTGGGAAGGGGCAGCAGCCCGCACCCCCAGGTGCTGAGGGGTGCCAGTGAAAAGGGGAGCAGAAAAACCCAAAAGCGATAGAGAAGAAGGTTTGTGGGCAGCTCCAGCCCCTGAGCTGGCTCCTGGCCTGGCATTGGTAGAAGGAATGGAAAGTTGGGGAATTTGGGGTGCAGCACCACCCCCAGCCTGGCACAGAGGGACTCATCCCTTGCCTTGGTCCTTGGTGGGTGCTGGGAATCTGCAGTGGGGATGGAGAGAGCAATCCCTGATTTTGGGCACCACTCTGGGCCACACAGACCTGGCACTGGGCATTCAGGCCATTGCTGCACTTGGCTGTTCAGCTGGTTCCAAAGGGCACTCCATGAGCTTTATTTGGATTGAAATGTATCCTTTACAACCTATTTTTTACTGGATAATCAAATGTGTAACTTGATTACCTTTCTATATTGTTAGATGCAGTAGCCATGTTCTGCTGGAGCAGAGCAGTTCCAAAATGAAGAGCTCAGTCTCACTTAGAACACCAGCACAGCTTCTCTTTCCAGCTCTGTCTCCCAGGAAGTTTGATAAAGGACCTTAACCTGCAGTGGTTCTTCCACTCATCCCTAATTTTTTCAGGCACAATTGAATTTGACTTTTGAATTCCCCTGAAACATCAGGCTCTGACTCTGAGCTGGCGTCCCAAAAGGAGCTGAGTGATTTAAGATTATCCCTTCCTGCACTAACAGCGCTGGAGCTGCTGTATAATTTTTTCTTGCAGTGGGGATCTCTGCTGCTGCTGGGTTCCAGCCCTTTGTGTGGAATGCAATCATCAGCAATTCCCCATGTGCCCAGCATTTTGTCACAGCTCCTTACAGCTCCCCGCCACACCAGGGAGCTCCTGGGAGAAGGGTGACAATAACCTGATGCAAGCCCACAGCAGCTGGATTCTTGGCACTTCACTTGACTTCTGATTCTTTAAATGTTCTTTCCTTGGGGAACTTTATTTGCATGAAAACACAGCACAATAATTTGACGACTGCTCACCCTCATGATGTGCAGAGAAACAAAGCAGCTCAACAGTGAACTAAGCAATCAGTTATATTTAATTTTTTTTTTTCTGAAATCACACCTCTTTCACTGACTTTCCTCTGCTGTGACTCACAAAGGTGACTTACAGTGCAGCTGGGTTATGCAGTAAAACGAGGAGCTCAGAGCTGCTAAAAGAAAAGGATTATTCTTCTGTGAGCTCAGGGAACAAAGCTCCCCAATAAATGTCCTGTTCTGCCTGCACCGAGTGCTTTGTGCAGCTCTCAGCACCAATCCCACTGCTCCCAGTGCTCATCCCAGCAGCACTCCTCAGTGCCTGACTCAGTGACCTCGCCAAAATAATTGGTGTGGAGCAAATGTGCTCAGCCCTCTGCCTTGCCTTGCAGACTGAAGGGAGAACTGTGCAAACTGTGTGTGGGAATGGAGGGGAGCAAGGACAGCAGGACAGCAGGACAGCAGGACGTTTCTGCCCAGCTGAGGATGGGCCCATGCACAGGACAAACCTGGGGCTGACAGGGACTGACCCCCTGGGTGCTGTCCCCGTGGGTGCTGTCCCTGTCCCCTGTCAAATAGGGACACTTGGTGGGAGATGCTGCTGGCCCAAGAAAACTGCAAACAGCCCAGGGGCTGAGAACACAGCCCAGGGAATGAGAACACAACCCAGGGACCAAAAACCCAGTCCAGAGACAGAAATCCCAGGCTAGGGATTGAGAACCCAGCCCAGCTGCTGCCGTGGAGAGCGCCCAGTGACTTTCCCAGCCTTGCTTCAAATTAAAGTTCTAGTTCTAACTGCCAGCTTTGCCTAATTATTATCCCCCAGATGAGAGCTGTAATGATTTATGAGCAGCTTTACACAGGAATGGATCAGCCCGGTTCTCCCTTCTTGGAAGAAATGTGTACAAAAAGCAGAATAAATCTGTATAAAAAGTCCTGTGTGAAACTTTGGGGGTTCTTGGCATCACCTGGGGTCCCGTCCGAGCTCTGCCTCCAGCCTGGCCCAGCAGAGCATCCCAGTGCCCACCCCAGGCCTGGCAGCTCCTCAGGAGGGAGGAGAGCAGGGCACAGAGGAGCAGCCCCTGCTCATTTGTCTGCCCATGTATTTATATTTACATTCATATTTATATTATATTTAACAAACTGTTAAATATATATTCATATTTACTTTTCCTATATTTATATTTACTAAAATATTTATATTTATATTTATATTTACAGTTATATTTATACTTTAAATTATATTTATATATTAAATTACATTTACAATTATATTTACAGTTATTTCATTTTTATATTTACATTTATTTGTGTGGACATGTAAATTCCCGGCGGAGCGAGGAAAAAGCGCAGCCCCGGGTTGGAAGCGGGGTGGGAGATGGACCAGAAGCTTGATGTGCATGTGATAAAGCGGAGCACAAAAGCCGCTTAGGCCCGGCCCGCGGAGATTAGCTAACAAGAACCGAGCCTTTCTTTTCAGAGGCGTTATTAGCATATTTTTCATCAATACTATACTTAACAGCTCCTACATAGCAGGAAGTGGTATTTAACCTCTTGTTCGAACGTAACGAGATTACTTTGGTGGTTATGTTCCATGCCATTCATAAAGAGCCTCCTGTGCCCAGTTAATGAGATTCGCTGGGCTCCGGGATGGATCCGGAATATTGACATTTTAACCTGGGTTTGCGGCTCAGGCTGCTCTCAGGGCGGTGTAAAACGCGATGGTGACAGATAAGGGTGTCGCTGGAAAATCCTGCAGCTTCTGGTAGTTAACTCTCATTCTGAAAGTTCAAGGTTGTTTGAAATAGATGTCCCCTGAGGTTTGAGACACAACCAGGTGGAACTAGTTTTTCCTTTATTTGGATATAAAACTCTGAGCCAGGGGGACTCTGGTGCCACAAAACTTTGGTGTTTCACTGAATTCTGTGAATTGGAAAATGACAGAAGTAGAGTTTGGAATAAAACTACAGAGCAGGTGAGCCTCACGGGATTACTGTTTTCAACAATTCCCTACTCCTAACAGTTTCCTTTTAAATTTTTTTTCCCCTAAAGAGTTTGCAGGTGGCAAGATGGGTACCAGGAACTTGGTTATTTGAAGGATGCAGCATTAATTAATAAAAAATAACCTGAAAAAAAAAGAAAAACCTGCAAGAGCTGAATTTAGTTTAGCGGAGAGTTACAGCAGCATCTCCCTCTTGTAGAAACTGGTTTGTTCTTCTACAAAAAAAAAAACAAAAAAACACAAACCCTTCCAAAATAATTAAAGGAGTCTCCTTTCCCATCTTCTGTAAGAACAGGGGTTTACCTCTGTGTAAAAGAAAGGAATAAATATAGAAGCTAATTAAACTCAGCTATTTAGCCTAACAATGCAGCTGTTTTGCTGTTTGGCTGTAGTGTTGCATGCAGCACATTTCATGCAGCAGCACAAAAGAGACACTTTGGATTTTTATCCCCCCTCCCACCCACCTCCCAAGACTCATCAGCACAGCCCTGACCCTCTGCATTGTCTTTAAGCCAAAGGAAAATCTCCAAGTGAACAGTGACAATGAGTTTTCATGCCCAAGATTAAAATTACTAAATTAGGAAAAATTCAAGATGGGATTTTTTCCCTCCTCTATGCTGCTGCTTCAGAAAAAGTCTTTAAACCTTTTTGTTTGTGCATCTTCAGGCTGCAAAGTGAATTTAAAGGGGCACTACCAAGGTTAGCAAGCTCAGAATTTGATTTGCCTGGCTGTGCATGTTCCCTAATCACTGCTTGGAAGGTCTGCATAGTTCTACATCTTTTTATCTTAAGGGAGGAAAAAAAAATTCCTCCAGGGAAATACGTCAAAGCTGCAGGTCTGACTTCATGGGCAACCCTGCAAAATCTGCCCAGCCTTTGTACAGAATAGAGGAAAAACATTTTAAAATGAAAATAACTTCCTTTGTAAGGTTCCCAGAGGGATGAGTTCAGTTAAAAAAGAAAAAGGTGACTGAGGAGGAGGAGGGTTCTGTCCGTGGTGTGCAATGTGAATCCAAACCAACACAGCAAGTACTGGTCTGTGGGTTTGGAGACATTTTTTATTATTCAAATAGCTTTGGGGCTGCTGTTCAGAAGTTATTTCCTTCATTTTGCTCTGAAGACATCAGGTATTTACTCATGACTTGGAGTTAGAGTCAGATCCCATGGAATTATTCCCGCAGAACAGAACATGGAGCACTGAGCTGGGTCTTGTATGTTCTCCCAGCTCCTGTGGGTTTTCCTGGGGCACTGCAGAGTGGGGGCTGATCCCATCCCATTCCCTGTCCGGGTGCTCAGGTGAGCTGAGCCCATCCCATCCCCTCTCAGTGCTCAGCTGAGCCCACCTCATCCCATCCCCTCTCAGGTGAGCCGAGCTCTGCCGGGAGCTGAGCCCATCCCATCCCCTGTCCTGGTGCTCAGGTGAGCCCATCCCATCCCCTCTCCGCTGAGCTGATCCCAGCCCATCCCCTCTCCGGTGAGCCGATCCCATCCCATCCCCTCTCAGGTGAGCCGAGCTCTGCCGGGAGCTGTCCAGCAAGGGCTGCCCGAGCAGCTCCTGCAGGGATGCTCTGAGAGCCCCAGGTCCTGCTCTGCTGCTCTGCACTCGGGACAACCCCAGGGAAATCGGGCACTGGGCGTTTCCACTGCTGGGAGTTGTGCAGAGCCTCAGCTGCTGCTGCAGGGAGGGCAGGGATGAGTCTGAGGAGCACAAACTCAGCCAGGGCCACGTCCCTGTGCCTCAGCCCTGCTGCCAGCCCTGGCTGTCCCACCCACGCTGATTTCCAGGCACTTTCTCCTGGGATCACTGAAATGTTTAAAGCTGGGTACAAGCATAAGCAGTTTGTTGAGTCAGGACGTGAAATGGCACCTTCTGCTCTTATAAATTACATTTTAAAGCTCATTTTGGAGCATCGTGGTAAAATAAATCCTTATCTTAGTACTAATAAAACCCACTATTATTGGGACCTTTCCTGTAGCAATTCATGGGAAGAGAAATGCTGTACAACTGCAGCTGACCTTGCTTCTTGATCAACCTGATAATTAATAGGAATAGAGAGAAAGCCCTGTATTTCTGAGTGCTGATCAGGCAGCAAAGGCACTCCAAACATCTGAAGAAAAAACAGTTTGTTAATTGCTGTCTAGACAGTTTATTGCTGCAATAAGATCAAAACACAGAATACTGAGGTTTGTGGTATGAATCATGCAGACTAAACAATTGTTTTATTGCATTTACAGAGCACTTGATTTATAATGCAGTCAGCTCGGTAATAAAATTCCTCCATTGTATATCCTGAATAATTTCACCTTGTTTCACATCTCCCTGGTTGGGTTCTATATGGAGATGTTTTAAAAATGCTTGGATGGAGAGGGGATTAGTGCCATGTGGATATAAAGTTCCTTATCTGGGGTCTCTGCTGGCTCATCAGAGGCATCCAGGGCTCCCCCAGCACTGCCTGGATCAGCTGTGGGACCGGGGATACCCTGAGGAGCAGATTTATGGGGCTGCAGCCCCAGGGAGGGCACTGCAGGGACAGCCAGGCTGGCCCATGGCAGGAGGGCTCATCCCATCATCTTCAGCCAAAAGGCATCAATCAGACAAGTGCCTTTTTCCCTTTTCCCCTTTTTTTAAACCTTATCACTCTACTCTGCTTTACTAAGAAGGCAGATTTATCTGCCTGCTTCCGTGGGCATCTCTGGGGATGAAAGAGCTTTTTTGGAAACCAAGAAACTTTCAGTCTGATGGAAATTCCTCTTTGTTAAGCACTGAGCTGGGCTAAGGGAATAACTGCATGACTGAGTCTGTGCAGAGTGCCAGCTTTCCCTGGGAGCATCCAGTGGTGTTCCCTGTGTTTTGGGTATTTGACATCTTTGTATCATTTTCATTTCCTAGTTTTGACAGATTATAATCATCCCAATATCCCTGAAAACCAGAGAAAGAACAGATGAGACTGTGGTTCTGGAGCAAAGTCAAAGCAGAGATGTGACTCTGGAGAATCCCAATTCCCCGAGTGCTGGGCTGCCATTGCCCCCAGTGAGAGGAGAGGCAGCCTCGTGGCCAGAGGGATGCTTGAGACAGAACCTGAGGTGCAAACACAGCCCAGCGATCCGGGAGCTGTCTGCTCCTTTAGACCCAGAGATTTTCATTAATAGAGTTGTAAATGAAATCCATGGCATTGGTGTCAATAATGCAGAACTGTAGTTCTGCAGTTTTGAATGTCCAGACAATTATTTGGGTACTTTCTAACAAAAGTGAGAATCTGTTGCTGCCTGAGAGGATTTGACACTATATTTGCTGGTAAAAATAGCAAATATTCTATTTAGAGCCCAACCTCTCTGCAGGTGGAGTAAATATCTCTAGAAGGGGGTGTGTGGTTTGGGTTAGGTTAGGGATTATTATTATTATCATTGTCATTATTATTATTGTCATTATTGTAATATATAACCTCAATAACAACAATAGTAATAATAATAGTAGTAGTAGTAGTAGTAGTAATAATAATAATAATAATAATAATAATAATAATAATAATAATAATAATAATAATAATAATAATAATAATAATAATAATGCAGATAACAACTTCAGAGTGTGAGCCCAGGCAGGAGGGTGGCACAGCCATCGTGCCCTCTGCTCCAAAGCTGTGCTGGGGACAAGAGAGCAGAGGAATTTATGGTGGGGAAAGAGAGAGAGGGAAGGATTCTCTCTGAGGAAAGGCACCCAAACATTGGAGAGGCTGTGAGCAGCACATGCAGGTTCTGGAAGGCTCCCAGCCAGCCCAGGGTGTGCCAGGCAAGGAGTGCTAGTCCCTGCCCCTGCCAGGGCACCCTCTCCCCCAGCCCAGCCCGAGCTGTTCCCAGCACTCAGCCCTCGTTGCTTTATTTTATTTTATTTTATTTTTACATGCCTTTAAACGCTGTGAGTAGCATTTCTGTCGTTTATTGCTGCTCAATAAAGTTTTATCTCGTGGAACTCCTGATTTATTTACTCCATCTTGCAGAACAGACACGTGCTCTCTCCCACATCAGCACCCCTTTACCAGATTCATAAAACGTGTTAACAATTCGTTTAAAATTGATGCAGGAGGCAGGCCCAGCTCCCTGGCAGGGCAGAGCAAAGCAGCAGCACGTGCCCTGAGCGTGGCACAGGCTGTCAGGGGCTGTGGGAGCGCTGCAGAGCTCCCTGTCCCAGCCAAGCAGCATCCCCACACTGCCCAGCCACCGCTCAGCCCGGCCTCATCCTGCTCCTCAGCCTGCAGGAGAGCCCAGCCTGGGAGAGTGCTGGCTTCAGAGAGCCTGCTCAGGAGTTTATCTGCAGCCTTTCGGTTTCTGCTCTCGCTGCTCAGCAGGGCTTTCACCTGCCCTGACCGGAGGCAGCTCCCTGCTCTGCCTGGGGTGAGCAGCGCAGAGCTCAGGTGAGAATCAGAGGGAGGGCTTTTATCCCTGGGGGAAAATCATCTCAGCCAGTGGCTCTGGAGATGGCTGGGGAATACCCGGGTGACTGCTGGCCCTGTGCACGGGGTTACTGCCTGCAGCTGCTCACAGCGCTGCTGCTGCATTTCCCTGCTCACATCATTTCATTTCCCTGCTCACAGCACTGCACTTTGCATTTCCCTGCTCATAGCACTGCATTTCCCTGCTCACAGCACTGCACTTT
The DNA here is from genome assembly GCA_024865655.1 of Emberiza elegans. Classification (NCBI taxonomy): domain Eukaryota; kingdom Metazoa; phylum Chordata; class Aves; order Passeriformes; family Fringillidae; genus Emberiza; species Emberiza elegans. The sequence goes on along the minus strand of JALJVW010003097.1, from coordinate 1,414,968 downwards.
GCATTTCCCTGCTCATAGCACTGCATTTCCCTGCTCACAGCACCGCTGCAGATTGCATTTCCCTGCTTGCAGCACTGCTGCTGCATTTCCCTGCTCACAGCACCACTGCTGATTGCATTTCCCTGCTCACATCATTTCATTTCCCTGCTCACAGCACTGCACTTTGCATTTCCCTGCTCATAGCACTGCATTTCCCTGCTCACAGCATTGCAGTTGTTGCATTTCCCTGCTCTCTGTCTCATCACAGCGCTGCAGTTTCATTTTCCAGCACCCAAGGGCCCTGGCTCTGAGCCCGAGCACCAACATCCCACCCCAGGCTGCTCTCAGCTGCCCCACTCTGACCCTTGGCCAGCCAAAGAAGACTTCTGGGACACCTCAGGCTTCCTTATCCTCTGCAATCTCATTGTATTTGCACAACTCCCAGCCCAGGGACTCGGGACTGTCTCTGCTTGTTCCCTTCTATCCCAATCCTAGCTGGGAACAGTCTGGTGTTTATGAATTCCAGGGGCGAAATTATTGGTAATTATTGGTAATTATTGGAAATTATTGGTAATTCTGTGCTGCCCCAAATAAGAACACTAAAATTTGGGCTGTGGGGAGGTCCCAGGCGTGTGCTGCAGGCACCGAGTGTCCTTCAGAGGAGCACCCAGCTGGGTGTGCATTCCTCACCCATTGTACACACACTTGTGCAATATTTGGCTTATTTGTGCAACATAATTAAGGAAACATGTCTCATTGGCACCAGCATCCCCAGGGACCCTAAAGCAAACGGGGGCCTTTGAAGCTGAGAGGCTCTTAAAAGCAGAAAATATTTCCCACAAGTTTATTAAACCAAGCTTTAGTGGTGATAAATTAGCAGCCTGCAGACAGGCCCTTATCTGGCAAAGCTGGCACGGATCTGTTGGAGAAATGCAGCAACAGTTTGCAGTGTCCACAGCAGCTTTCCGTCCCTCCTGCAGCGCTGCTGATGCACTGGCTGCCAAGATCCCCATATCTGGAGGGGAGATGTCCCTGCCTGAGGCAGCCCTGAGGCACAGGGCACTGTCCATGGGCAATCCCCAAAACCCATGGAAGGTGCCAAGCCCTACAAACCCCCTGGGGGGGTCACTCCTGCCCCCACAGCACTGACCCAGGCCTGGAGTGTTTGACAGTGTCAGGACTTCTGGGACACTTCAGGCTCCCTTATCCTCTGCAATCTCATGGTAGGTGCACAACTCCCAGCCCAGGGACTCAGGACTGTCTCTGCTTGTTCCCTTCTATCCCAATTCTAGCTGGGAACAGTCTGGTGTTTGTGAATTCAGGGGGGAAATTATTGGTAATTATTGGAAATTATTGATGATTTTTTGGGGTGTCCCAGAGTGTCAGGAATGGAGCTGGGGCGCTGGCAGTGCCCACCCTGCCCCTGCAGCTGCAGGTGATGGGAGCTCCCCATGCTGCTGCAAGCCCTCAGAGCACTGGGGGGTGTTTGTGGCTTTGCACATCCCTCACCCCACCCCATTGTGTGGTAAATGGTCCTGGAGCCTCTCCTGGGCTGCTGGACAAAGCCCATTGTTGGAGGGTGTTCATCCCCCCTGCTCTGCCCAGCACCTACACCTGGAGCACCACAGAGGAGTGAGCTCATGTGACAACTGTTTGCTGCTATTCCTCTCTGGGTTTTAATGGCATTTGTGCAGGTGCACAGCTTAAAAAGGGCTTTTTCCTCATTGGTCCAAATTTCAGCTGGAGCAAGAGTCCTTCACAGCCATCTGAGGGTTGATTTTTAACAGTGATCTCCAAGTTTTGTGTTGCAGCACTGAGAATTGCTCCATTTTATTTAATAATGATGTGTTTGAGTATCTTAAATCTGTTTGATAGGTGGGGGCAGTTTCTGCAGTGCAGCCAGTGCTAAATCAAGCCAAGGCATTTGAGGATGTGTGCAGTTATTCATATGTTCATTTTAGTGCAAATGCTGGCTTAGTTAATTAGCAATTATGTTAAATTGCAGAATGAAGCCTTATGATGTGGCAGGCAGCACAATGCTCATCCTGATAACCACTGCAGAGGCCCAAACCTCTGGAGTGTGGCTCCATGGCAGCAGGGCTCAGTGCACCCCTGTCCCATCACACCTTTCCCAGTCCCATCCCTTCATTTCTGAGTGGTTTTAGGCTGGACCAGTTCCCTGGGTGGGTGACAGATCCCAGAACAAGGTGGGCAAGCACAGGAAGGATTTTGGGGCATGGAGGGAGTCCTGGATCATTGGAAAGCAGAGCTGTGCCCAACCCAGGCTAAAGGGATCTGCAGCTCAGGTTGGGGGTGGCCCCACCCTGCCCTGCTGCCTGTTCCCATGGGAGAACCCCTCCCAGCAGGGCTTGATTCTCTGTCTTTGGAATTCCTGGAGGGCTGAAGCTTATTTGTACATCAAACAAGGCCCAGTTGGAGTCTACCAGGCTGAATTGTCCCCCTAATATAACTCAGCTGTGTGTGTATTTCATTGCAAAGAAAATACAGCCATGGCTTGCACCAGGTTCCCTCATCAGAGGCCACAGCATCAGTGCTAAAAGCTCATCTGACTTCTGGGTGCTGAAAGAGGGGCAGGAGTCTGGATAAATGCAAATTTATTCAGAATGATCTGAGATATCAGGAGTTACAGGCCCAGGGGATCTGAGTCAAGGCACTTGTCCTAGTTTCTGTCACCCAAATGCTAACCCTCTATAAATCATTAATTTCCAGACTGTTTATTATCCAGGGGAAGTAACAAACCAGGAGTATCACATAACACATCCTAAGAATGCCTTGTTCATTTTAAGAGCAAATAAAACTAAATAGCACCCAGTTGTTAGTGATGCAGCCTAGGAGGCTGAGCAGAACACAAAAAGGGGCCTTAATCAGACAGAGGCCACAAAATAAACAGGGAAAAAAGAAGGAAAGGGGCTTTGGACAAGAGTGAGCACACGTATACTCCCTCCCATGGATATTCTTTGTTTGCCGTCCCAGGAAATGCCTCTGCTCCCTCTGTGCTGGGGCTTTGGGGCAGCAATGCTTTCCACAGCTGCTGCTGCCTCCTCACAGCCCTGCTTGCACTCCTGTCCCCAGGCAGGGAGCAGGGCAGAGCCTCTGCTTCAAAAAATAATCATCACAATTAATTACTGCATAGGGAGAGCAAACCTGTGGGTGTTTGGTTAGCAGGGCCATCCCTAACGTCCCTAATGTCCCTAATGGCTTTGTCAGGTGGCACCAGGAGTGGGGCAGGGAGGTGAACTCCCAGCTGAGGATGAGGAGGAGCAGAGGGAGCTTTATCTGAGCCCTGCCTCCCCTGAGCTCACCCTCCTGGGCAGTGCAGGGTCAGAGCCTGCCCAGCACATGGATCCATCCCCTGCCCCAAAGCGCCACCACAGAGGTGCCAGCAGGGACAAGGAGTGAGAGCAGCGAGGTGGGAATGGTGATTTATGGGGTGGCCTTTCAGCAGATAGTGCTGACAGCTGGGAAATGCAGATCCCGGGCAGCCCTGCTAGTGCAGCACAGCCAGGCCCCGCGCTGAGCTGCCTCCTCCTGCCCAGCCCTCCCAGCCCACTCTGTCCACTTAGCTTAAACGCCCCCAGCCTCCCCCAGGAAAGTCACTTACTGGGCAATATTTCAGAGCTCATACTGGGCTGGGCGTTCTGCTGGTCACACTTGTCAGGAAGGTATTGTACTTCTGAAAGTGATGTTAGCAAAACTGCAGTCCAGGCCTCACACGTTATTTTGCTCCATATGCTATTTATTTTAATCTTTTAAGGTCCCAAAATACTATGTATTTACAGCTGCCCTTTAAAGTTATTGTTAGTTACAAAATATTAGAAACATGGTTTCATCTATAAAATGTATAATTAAATTAATCTTTACCATACTTTTTCTTACCTCACACAGGAAGCATTTTAGGCTGATGAATACCATGGACATATAATTAGTACTTTATACCATAAACTAGATTATAACTTACACTGTCCACCCTGGCTCCAAAAATCCTTGCAGATTTTAATTCAATTGCTGCCCTTTATCTGGATGAAAGCGTTTGAATTCAATTATTGGTTTGATTCTTCAGGGGGGATTTGTGCCTTTGTACGGGTGGTAGTTTTAAACTCGGGTTTAGTGGAAGTCTCAAATTAAGCACTTGCTCTATATTTAGGCAACTCGCAGAGTTTAAATGCTGAACATCTGATTTTTCCAGCTGAGGTTTGCCTAAGTTGGGGTTTAATGGGAATCAAGGCTGCACATGAAAGTGAAGGGAAACAAATTCTGAGGTGTGTCTGAATTCCAATGGGAGCTGGGCACCTGAAATGCTCAGGCTCTTCTGAAAGCCCCCTCCATGCCTAACTCCACCCTGCAGTCCCTAAATCCCCTTCAGAACCTGGCAGGACACTTGGAAGAAATGTTTATCAGCAAACCCAGCAAAACCTCCTCATTGTCTGAGATCTGTCCTTTCCATGCCTGAGAAATTTCAGATATTTACACCCCCTGAGATAGACCTGCCCTTTTGTGTTTCAGCTGGAGACGATGGGCACAGGTTAAATACATTTGGACAGGGGCTGTGAACAAGCCAGGGTCTGTTCTGGGGTTCTCTCCCAGCTGGTTGGGGTTGGTGCTGCAGGTCCAGGCTCCGTGGGACAGAGCAGAGCCAGCCCATTTATCCTCCTCCCCCTGCAGAGCCAGGCCTGTGTTTATAGCAGCTTGTTTAGCTTACCCCTAATGCACATCCTAGCACCCACCTCCCATACACATCCCCAGACATGTTTATGAAAATTCTTTATAAGCAAAATATTTTACTGGTATGGAGCGAGTTCAGCTACAGAGCAGGCTCAGCACCAGGGGCTGGTCCAACCCTCCCTGTGCATCTTTAATGCAGGAATTCATCCCTCAGCCCACCCACATCAGCACAGCAAGGGCTGGAACTGCAGCCCGTGTGTGCAACACCCTGTGCTGGCTGTGCTGCAGTTGGTCTGGGGATGGAACACCACTGGAGAGGCAAAGGTGAGCTGGCAGTGCAGAACAGCAGCTGGGATCCAGACCCAGCTTTGGATTTAATTCTTTAAATGTGAGCAGGTAGTACATCCAGCAGGTTTCAATAAAGGCAGCATTGAGCTGCCTGAGCATCCTACCTTGATCCCAAATAGATCCCAGGCTCTCACAGAGCCACTGACTCCTTTTGGGGGTGCTCAGCACTTCTGCAAATCAGGCAAGAGGCTTTTAAATATTAAACAATAGCCCAACTCCAGCAGGAAGTAACATCATGTAAAATTAGCAGGGAGACACATAAAAAGGGGACATGACATTCAAGAGATATTTCATTATATGAGACAGCAACTTCATAGGAAATGCTTTCTCAGGGAAGTGATTTATTGAACTGTGGCACTCGTGGCCACCCAGACAAGGGGAGTTTAGAAGTTTCATGCACAGACTGGATGACAGAAGTATCTTTGTTTAACTGGTGTTGTTAATGGCATTTCTGCAAGGCTGGTTTAACCTCGGGCTTCAGAGTCTGATCTACACTCTGATTTTCAGCTGAAAGCAGAACCAAATGTGGTGCCTGGTTATCTTGCTGGTCTTTGACACCATCTTTCCTGAGCATCAAATGATGCCCAGTATCAAAACTCATTACTGGATGAGACAGGAACCTTCCTCTCCTCCTGCTTTAGTTATTTCTGTCCCCCACGCTCATTTCTGTTCTCCTAAAATCAAGTTTTGGTGCTCACACTCTGCAGGAAAGGTGAAATGTCCCTCAGAGAGAGTCTGCTCTCAGAGATGGAGGGGATGAGATCCAAAGCCAGCAATCAGCAGCAGCTCAGACAGGTTTCCCTCCCTGGATGCACTGAATCCACACCCCCTGATCCCACCTGCCCTAATTCCAGGCTCACCAGGATTCAGGGGCACCACTGAATGCTGCACTCAGCCTTCTGCTGCATTATTTATGGTCCTTCTTTCCTGAGGAGGGAAAAATAAGGAAAATAAAACCTATTGAAGGTGCTTTTTAAACTCATAAATATCCCAAATCAAAGGCAGTTTGGCAGATCTGTTCCATGGCTGCAGGCCCACCGGGGATGTGCCCACTCTGTGAGGCCGAGCCTTGCTGAGGGAGGGATCTGTGTGCCTGAGGGAAGAGTCAGAGCAGGATCAGGGATCCTTCCCCAGCCCCAGAACTCTTCCCTTTATCCACCACTCCCTCCCTTCCTGCAGCCCCCATTTCTTCTCCTTACTCTTGATACCTTTCCCAAGTTGTAGCTCCACAACCCATGCACCTGCTGCGATGGTCAGACTAAAACCAGAAAGGGGCTGGAGCTGATTCCAGCAGGCTGAAATCTGATTTCCTGCCTGTTTTATTCACCTGTCATTGACAGTATCTGGAAAGCTGAATATTCACCGAGTTTGGATGAATAAATTCCACATAAGACATAAACACAGCATTATGCTCATGGTTCTAGGAGGGAAAAATCCCTGTAGAGCACAGGCACACTCACACTGCCAGATATTAGCTTAAATTGTCCCCCAAAGCTCCAAAATTACCTTAAAGTTATCTGAGACTTTAATGCATAAAAATAAATGTATATATACACACAGAGAGGTTATATATAAATACTGGAAATATCTATATACTAGAAATATGTACACCAAAAATGTTCTGTTTACTTTCTGAGGGTTTACGACCTTAGGATGAACTCTACCAAGACCCCACATTTTCAAGCTCTTCTTTATTATCCCGTATTTTAAGATTACTTTTGAGATCTGCAGAAGAAAGGCTTCTCTGACAAGAATTTGTTTCTCCAGGAACTCCAGTTCTAAATGAAACCTCAAATATCGTGGGAGCTGGAAACCTGAAACCCAAGAGTTTGTATCGAGAACCTGCTGGATTGAACAGTGAGGCTCTGAATAGTCCTCATTCATCTTCAGAATCACCATCAGCTGCCTCTGTAACAGCAGAGTCCCAAAATGATGGAAGTTTGCAAAAACAGCCCCTCACACTGTGAATTAAACCCCTTTTTCCTTGGTTTTGAGCACACATGGATGGAACTTCCATTGTGTTTCACAGATAACAAAATCACAGGTAAGGCTTGGTCTACAAGAGTAAACCAAGAGCTCAAGGATCACCTGGGCTCAGGTGGGGTGGCTGGGGTGTGTGCAGGGCCAGGAGCTGGGCTTGCTGATCCTTGTGGGTCCCCTTAAGTCAGGAGAGCCCGTGGTGCTGTTAAATACGGCACTGCACTCCCAGTACTCAAAGTGATACTGATTTTGGACAGTTTATGAAATAAAATCCATTTTTCTCAGAGTAAATGTTGAAGGCAGAAAGGAGCTGGTAGGTCACCAGCACTGTGGGGCCAGAGGCTCAGGCGTTCCCCATCACCCCAGTGCTAATGAGCACCCCCATTTATCCCACCAGGGCCATCCCACCCATCCCATGGGGCTGGCAGGAGATGCTGTTCTCTGGCTGTGGAACAAGAGCAGAGCTGGACACCCCCCTCCTCAGGACTCAGTAAGTGTGAAAAGGTGCATTTATGGATCTCTCTGTCCTTTCCCTCCTGCGTGGCATTCCCTGGCCAGGCTGGCAGAGCAGCTTCAGGGAGCGAATCCATTGCACAGGGGGCTGCAACACCCCTTGGGACAAGAAACCCAGGCACAAGATCAAGCCTTGCCTTGTTACACCAAATTTCAAGGCCTTAATAAGTTATTTTTCCACACCAAACTATTTTTTGGTGTTAGTGCCAGTGCTTTGCTCTGCAGACACCACAATACTGGAAAAGCTGCTTCACCCTGGGGAGCACCCACAGTGCAGGGAGAGGAGGATTTTAGGGGTTTTAAGAGATTTCTGCTGTGCATGGGGAGGTAAATGCAGCCTGGCCCAGGAGCTGCATCCCTTGCAGGGCTGGCTGTGTGTGCCTTGCCCCGGGCTGTTCCAGCAGCCCTGCTCGCACAGGCAGGGGCTGCAGCGAGCCCAGCCAGGCCAGGAGCTGCAGGGCCAAACGCTGCCCTGAGCTGAGCCTGTTTGACAGCACCCCCTCTCTGCTGGGGCAAACAGAGCCAGGCAGAGCTGCAGGAGAATCCCTCGGTTCACATTTACACCGTGCACCCGACAGACTCCCCCTCCTCCGGAAGAGCTACAAAACGCATTAATTGAGCTTCAGGGTGGCTGATAATTACATAATTGCAGACTAATTTCCCCTTTCCTAGAGGTGAAGTTACACTGGTGGCTAAAAAAGACCCACAGAATCTTTTCAGGAGCAGAAATGCCCCTGCACAAACCAGGGCTGAGCCCGGCCTGGGGGGCTGAGCCTGGGTGGGCAGCTTTGGGGCTGGTGGGCTCCAACCCCATGTGCAGCCTCCCCTCACAGACTCTTTGTGGCTGTGGGCTGAGGAAATGGCCCAACTGAGCCTGCAGCTTTTTTTGGGGTTGTTTTTTTTTTGTTGTTTTGTTTTTTTGTTTTTTTGGTTTTTTTTTTACTGGGTTATTTTTCAGCCAGTGCAGCACAAAAAGAACAAAAGCGAGGTGGGAGCACAGGCTGGTTTAGCCATGGTGCTCAGCTGCTGCTGCTCCTGTATCACTGAGCTCAACTGGGGGGTTTTGGCTCTGTGGGCTCAGAACCCTGCCCAAACCCTGCTGCCACCATCCCTCCTCTGCCTACCACCAGCTGGAAGCAGGAATCTGGCTCATCCCAACCTGTAACTTCATCATCCTCATTATCCTCATCATCAGGGCTCCTGGCTGGGCCTCCTGGGCTTTGCCATCTCCTGGTGTAACAGCCCTGAGCACACCCAGGGCCCAGAATAAAAACCAGGGACGGGCTGAGGGGATTGGTCTGCAGTGGTTCCATTTCTGACAGAGCAGTAGCACCCAAAATTGAGGCTCCTCAGCCTTGATTTCACCCAAAATTCACACTCCTCAGCCTTGATTTCATCCAAAATTCAGGGTCCTTGATTTCACCATTTCTCATCTGAGTTTAGACAGTGACTCCCTTTAGAGCCAGAGCCAGCCCTGGGTGTTCAGAGGGGTGATGAGGATGTTCCACCTCCAGTTCTTTCTCACCTCACCTGCAGGTAACACCCCATACCTTGAAGGGCCCTTCCAGCCCCAGGCAATGACTTTATGCTGCTGTAGGGAGTATAAAATCTGTGCGTTTCTTGAGATGACCTCATCTGGTCTCTGAAAGCCCAAGTGCTTCCCAGCCTGTTGCTTTTGCCCCCCTGAAAAGAAGAAATATTTCTCAGCCATTTAAAAACTTGTGGCTTCATACTCCAATAACAACTTGGAAAGGTTTGTAGGAAACAAGTCTGCAAATGTATTTAGTGTATGGAAAATGATTTTTCTGAAGAACATACAAGGTGTTCTATTTCACCTAATTCTCTGTATTGATTTCTGTGGCATCATCTTCTTCCTTCCCTTTTTCATCTTTTAATGCATTTCTATTTCTTCCGAACACACGAAACTCCCCGGTTCTTTTACAAAACAGAACAAAGAAGTTTTCCTTCCCAATCAGTAATTTCGTTTTCTTTCGTAATTGTAAAAAGAAACTCCTGAAAAATCAATACATTGTTGCCAAGTCGTACAAACCCGGGAATGGAGCAAGGTTAGTAAATAAAGGAAATTGCATTTTCCTCTTCTCTTTGGTCACCCCTTAGCACACTCAAGGTGACTGCCAATCCCTCGGTGCTTCCACCCCGGCTGTTCTCCCTTCCCTCCCTGGAAATTTCCAAGTCAATCTTGGAGATGAAAAGAAAAGTTTGAAAAGAATTGTTCTCGGAGCCCAAATTGCTGATGTCCCGAATGACAGCCACCCCCCCAGCCCCGGGATGGCTGGCTCCGGAGGGTAACCCGAGCCCTCCCAATTAACCAGCCCGAGATAAAGATTGCTCATGCTAAAGATGTCACATAACACCGGCCTTGCAAATCGGAAAGTCTCAGCTACAGGGAAGATACCTGCTCGGCCGGATCAATGGTTTCATCATATATCAATATTTGGAGACGATTTACTCTCTTGATGTGCAAAACTGAGTGAATTTGTGCAAGGGCAGCTTCTTGTGGAAAAACCTCTTTAATTAAACCGTGTAAGGCCCCATTTATAGGTGAGAGCTCAGATCTTTCTGTGAGGCTTTTTGCCGTCTGTAAATCCCCACTCGGATTGTGGGAGCTCACATGTGAGCTGATACCGAATCTGAAGGGGCAGGAGAGATGTGTTACCAGCTTGATTTGCACCTGCAATTAAACAGACACCCAGACCAGGCCAATTTACACTGAAACTTAATTGCAAGCATAAATCTTGTGTATACAAATGACATATAAATAAAACCCCTCTCAGATACCCGTGATGTGTTACACAAAGGAGCCAAGAGCCCCATATCTCCTTTTTTTTTTCATGGTTACAGGTCTCACTCTGGACCACAGAATTACTTTAATGCATTTGTCTTTTTGCCTAAAAATACCAAAATGGGGGATGTAAAAAAATAAATCAGGACCAAGTGTGTCCTGGCACACTTTTAAACAGGGATGTTGTTAACAATTAATCAACAAAAGGGTGTGGGGATTACAATTTATTAACTGTTATTCCAGTGTCTGTGAAGGGGCTTTGCTGCTCTTGAGTTTTGGTGGAGAGAGCCAAGACTGAGTGTTGTGAGGAATGGGTCAGGGATTGTGGTTTGCTGAGGCTGTTTTTGTTTTTCTAACCCGTATTTCATGTGTGGGAGGCACTTTGAGAGCTCAGGGCTGAGCTGTGCACAGAGCTGTGCACTCTCCGTGAGCAGAGCTTCTTTTGTGAGTGCCAAATTCCTGTGCAAGGAGAAGGTGAAGAAAGGGAGCATCCAAAAAAGAGCCAACAGCAAAAAGAGCAGCCCAGGCTGGGTGCTTCCCCTGGAAACACCTCTCACATAATATTTTATAAAATTGAGTGTCTGGGGGCTTTGAGGAAGCCTGGATTAGAGATGGAAGGAGGGTGAGATGTGAGCTGGAGTGGTTTGGTGCTGGGCCAGGCTGGAGCATCCTCCCAGTGCTGGGATCTCCAGGGAGGCTCACACTGAACCAGGACCATTGGAGGGTGGAGCTGTAATTTCCTGCGGTCTCAAGGCTGGTCCCTGCAGAGGCAGTTAGATTTTTGGTTTTCTCCCCAAACTGTACTCAGGAGGTTTTTCTGTGACCCTGCTGTTGTGGTGATCAGCCCGTTCTCGGTGTGCCCTACTTACCCGGGGGCTGGAGCTCGCAGCAGTGACGGACCAGAGGCCACAAACAGGAAAAGATTTCATATGAAAAAAAACCAAAAACGTTTTCAGCTTTTGTCCTTTCCGTGATGCAAGGTGTCAAGCACGGAGCCTGGCCAGGACCATTGTTCACCCAAGTGCCCCTTTCAAATGGAAATTCTGCACAAGCCACATCAGCCAAAGGGGTTCTTTCCCTCAAGCCCGGCTCCTGCTTCTACCCCAAATAAAACCTGAGGCCTCTCAGTCCATACTTAGGACTTGTTACTAGGTTTTAAAGCTTCTTTCAGGCACAGTTTTAGCCTAATCTGGCTACCACTACCACAAGATTAAAAAGTGGCAAGGTTACCTTGCCTTCGACTTGAATGTATGGCAGGAATCTGATTTAGGGTTTTTACGAGTGAACTGTCTGTTAAACAATATCCTTCTGGAGCTCCATGGGCCTGGCAGTGTCCCCACAGGAAACAGGCTCAAGGACTCCCTAAGGTTTGTTGATTTTTCAGCTTTCATGCTCTGAAGATATATTTCCTTTGAAGTGTCTCAAATAGGGTAGTATCCAATTATATTTGTAATCCCAATCTAATTCAATCAGGGGCTCCAATTATAGCTGATCTGCCTCTTAATCTAGTTAAAGTCTGTGGAGTAGACTGGACCTTAGCTAACATAACTACATTAAAATTTAGCTGTTAACAGGGATAACCAAGTTACACAAGACTCAACTAGCTGAAAAGTGGGAGGTTGGCAATGGAAATGGGTTTGTCCTCCTTGAATCCAGGCCCTGCACCAGCTCTCCTTGCAGCCAAATCCCTGCCAAGATTATCACTATGAAGGGCCTTAAAAAGTACCTTTGTTCTGAGCCAAATCCAGCTGATTCAGCTTTGGCTGCTTGTTTTCTTCCTCCTGAATTCTTCATCCCAGCTCCCCCCACAGAGGGAGAGCCACAAGGGCATCCATCCCCTTGGAGCTCTTTGGAGCCCTGCAGCTGCCTGGCACCTTCCTGCTCACCTTGGCACAGCTGGAGCAGCCGGGGGTGCCACAAACCCACCCTCCCCTGGCCCCCCAGGAGGAGCTGATACCCTCAGCTGTGCCCACTCTGAGCGGAGATATCAGACAATATTAAAAGTGTAATCCTAACTTCAGCGGGCTCGTTCTGCTGTGGCACTTCAGCATCTCTGGGAAGTCAGACAAAAACCCCTCAGTTCATTTTGAAGGGTGGCACTGGAAATGTCACCAACGCTGGAGATAATGCACTGAAATCGGTTTCTGGAGACAATTATGGCAGGCAGAGCACAGCACCAGCTTTGAGTGTCGGACAAGGAATGGCCTGAAGGGAATGGGGAGAAGGAAGGGATGAGCTTCTTCCACACCCTACTCTTGGTACCACATCTAGAAATTGTGAGAAAAGGACAATCCTCTGTAAACTATGCAGATGCTGAAGGGTGATCGTTCTGTTCTGTCCCCTGCATTTCGCCCTCCCTCCTGGCATAAAGAGTAGAGCACTAAATTTGATCATTCCAAGTTAACACTTTATAAAAAAACCAGCTCATACATTTGTGTCTTTTTTCTACCAGCTTTTATTTGGATAGTTTTGTGTTGATTTCTATGCATGCTTTTAAGTGTTAATGTTTTGGGTTTTGGGTTTTTTCCTATCGACTTCCAGCCATAACAGCTGAAGACAAGGGGCTTGGGGATTTTTTAATTGGTGATAATATTTTCTTTTTTTTTAACTAGAAGTTATCAAAGAGCAGATGGCACCTCCCAAACCTGCTCTGAATCTCCACTAACAGTTGGTTGTCAGTCCTTCTCAAAGTGTGGCATGAACCAAATTCACCCACATGGAAAGTAGCCAAATTCAGGACTGGGATGTAACTGATAAAAGTAATTGGAAAAACTGCTGTAGCAGAAGAAATGGAATTAGGTCTACCACATTCAAGAAAATGTTATTAATCATAGTCATAAAAGCACAAAATGAAAGCTAATTTTACTAAGTAAAAGCCCCCTGCTAAGTGGTATTTTGACATCTGAAAATAATTCAGTTTCGATCCTGGTGCTCCGCTGACACGAGCAAGGAAATTGATAATTCTCTCTCGAGCTGCTGTTTCAAGCCATCCCCACATGGATGATTTTCTCTGCAAGCACCAGAACACAGAGCTGGAACCCAACCCAGCCCTTTGCCAGGACAGGCAGGTGCTCCCCGTGCCTTTCACCAGCTGCTTTTTGGGATAACTCAAAGTGTGACAACAAATGGGTTATGGAGCAGCACTGCCTCAGTATCTGAGATAGGACACAGGGGCAGGGGGTCCTCATTTGCTCCCCACTAACTTGTATTTTCATTGCCATCTGGTTCAATATTTCACTGGCACATTCAGATATTGCTTGGTATTCCCTGGGAAAAAAAAAAAAAAGCCTCATAATGCAATTTCAAACCATGCAGGAGATTGAGCCCAGGCTGTGGCAGCTCTGGTGCACCCTCACACCACTGCTGTAAAAAGGGGAATAATGAGACATCTCCCGAGGCTCCATTACAGCCCCGTGCTAAAGAGAGGGTTTGTGTACCTTGTCTGGGAGGAAAGGATCTCACAGGATTCCTGTTACTCTCCCCGATGTATCACTGGACCATGAAATTCAAAGAAGACAGCAGACAAAGCTGAGTTACACCTACCTCTGATCTTGGGTTTATTCAGAAGCAAGTAAGTGCTTGAAATTGAACAAATATTGCAGAGGAGGGGGAATGTTATTCACTCAATACCCAGGTAACCCATTCTGAAATATGCTGGTACTCCTGGGGAAAGCTGGACCTCTTGCTTTCGGACTGCATCTGACATCTAATACAAGGCATTGCACAAGGACACTGAGAAATCAGAGCTGATAAAGTTTACTCCTGCACAGGTGAAACGCTGGGGCATTTTAACAAACACCCAGAGATTTGTTTGTTTACCTGCCTAACCCACATGCCTCTCATTCCTCCTGGCTAGCAGCTCCTTGGTGGGTCTTTCAGAAGCTTCCAATTCCTGTGATATTCCCATCCCTTGTGGGGGAGAGCTGAGCTGGGAAAGAAGGTTTCTAACGTTGGCCTGAAGGTCAGTAATGACCAGGGTTCCCCGTGATGATATCAGCCTGAAATCAAATTTAAAACCAGGAACATGGCCAGCTGACAGCTCAGTTGTGTCTGCATTAACATTAATTCCCTCATGGAAGCTGCTTCCCCTCTTTCGGCAGTGCTGTGCTGCATTACCTGCAGCTGGACCCGAAGCACCACCAGGAAGAGCAGGGAGCTGTTCCCTGAGGCTGCTGAAGGATTGTTCTCCATCCTTCTCCCCCTGCTCAGCTTTCCCTGCTCAGTCCCACCTTGGTGCCTCTGCCTCGCTGGCTGCCGTCTGGTAAGGTCTGAACCCAAATTCTGCTTCCACTGACCACGTTGATTTGGATATTTCTTCTCTCCAGGTGATGATTGCCACTCAGTGAACACAAACTCATGTCTTCAGAACTTCTCCCCCGTGATCAGGTTTGACCGAGGTGCTCTGCAGCTTCTAGTATGGAGGATGGACTGAGGGAAAACATAACCTTTATTTTGCTATACAGGAGAAAAAAAGTCCCTCCATTATCATGGTTAGAATGGCATAAAAGGTGTTTAAAGAGGAGTAACCCGGGTTTGGATTGGGATAGAGTCTGCCGGGGAGGAGTCACTGGCCTTGCCAACACTCAGTTTAACACCCTTATGAACTGCCTCTCAATTTGAATGTCTGAGTCTCTGCACTCAATCTTGATTAACTGGCCCAACCATGAATGCTAATCACCCTGATTTACATTGCCTGCAGAGCTATGGATAACTTCATATCAGCAACCACAGCTCCCTTGGCGTGTTCCAACGGGGAACTTCCCCCGTGCCTCCCGGGCACTGGAGAGGAGCCCTGGGAGTGAGGGAGTGAGCACTGGGAGTGAGGGAGTGAGCACTGGGAGTGAGCACTGGGAGTGAGGGAGTGTGCACTGAGCACTGAGAGTGAGCACTGGGAGTGAGCAGTGAGCACTGGGAGTGAGCACTGGGAGTGAGCAGTGAGCACTGGGAGTGAGGGAGTGAGCACTGGGAGTGAGCACTGGGAATGAGCACTGAGCACTGAGAGTGAGCACTGGGAGTGAGCAGTGAGCACTGGGAGTGAGCACTGGGAGTGAGCACTGGGAATGAGCAGTGAGCACTGGGAGTGAGCAATGGGAATGAGCAGTGAGCCCTGGGAGTGAGCCGGGGGCACTGGGAGTGTGCACTAGGAATGAGCAGTGGGCACTGGGAGTGAGCACTGGGAGTGAGCACTGGGAGCTCTGTCAGGAGGGTGCTGCAGCCAGGAGCAGGGCAGGAACACCCCAGCCAAGGGAACTGCTGTGCCTCAAAGACCTTTCTCTTTTTCGGCTCTCCAAGCTCTAAAGGTGTAGGTAACGCACAGGAAAAGACATTTTCAGTTACGTTTGGATTCTGAACATGTAAAGAAAGACTTAAGTTTGAAACTTGTGTGTTCTTCCCAGCAACAAACGGAGCTGCTCAGAGGAGCCAAGGCAGGATTTGAGGCAATGTCCTTTCCCTTGGTGGGAGTTAGTGAGTGAGCACAGGGAGACAGACACAATACATACATCTTCAGCAAACACCCCTATCCGGTTTTTCCATGGATATAACCATCTTGCAGCACCGTTCCAGAGGACAGGAATTTCCAGGGCTGGGCAGAGCCAGCTGCTGGCGAGTTCCTGGTGGCAGGAGCTCCACGTGCTGCTGGGGCAGGGCGTTCAAACAGCTCCTGTTATCACCCGAGAGCTGCTCCTGGAAACTCGCCTGCCAGGGACGCTGCCGCAGCTCCGTTGGTGGTAGAAGATTGTTCCTCTGGACTTCTCTTAAAAAAATAAATAAAATGTCAAGCCCGAAAAGGAAGCCTGCTATTTTTCAAATCCGGGAGCTGTAATCATGCTAATCCATATGATCGTGCTAAAGCCAAGCAAAATGCCTTTTGCATATGATGTAATCAGCCAGGGCAGCCTATTTATAACCACCATGGGCTGGGAACACCTTCCCAGAAAAATACAATCAGGACAGCTTTCCCTTGGTCACATTCTTCCTCTTCCTCCCCATATTTTTCACTTTCTTTGTGCTCTTTCACCTACTTGTGCTGTCTTCCCAGCCTTAAATACAGCAAGTTTTAAATTTTTATTTTAAACTAATGCTTCCCATGCATTCTATTTTATCTGTGCTTTAGAGCCGTGCTGAGTGAAATAGGGTCCTGTGAAATCAATACCAAAACTTCTATTGATTTCATATAATATATTCCTTTAAATTCAGTACAAATGCTCCACAGGAGTTGTCTATTTTAAGTATGGATCTACTGTACAGGGCTGTCAGTCTCTCAGCTGGATACATAACCCAGCGTGTTTTAATAAATTCATTGGTGTGGCCTGGGAGCTTTCCGTGTAATAACTGAAAATCTGTTGGTCATACTGAACATATCAAGTGTAAAAGGAGAGGATTCATCAATGTGAATATCTATCTGTGGATCGATTGGTATCAATCTTGTTTAACAGTCTATTTCCTCAGGACACACTTTGGGAACAAAGAGCATTTCAAACTGTTGGTTAAACAAACAAATATAGAGAAGCTCTTTGGGCAACATGGGGGTGGAGTAAACACCAGATAAAAATAGTCAGCATTTTCAAATACCTGTTAATCTCTCCCATTTCATATTAGTAAATACAGTTTCTCTTGATGTAATGTGCCCATTAAAATCCATCAGGAATGGGGGTTTTAAACCATTTTTTGCTTGCAGAAGAAAGTGGCCTGGAAACCAACATTTGTCCCCTGACCTCCATGTTCAGTAGTTGTCCAAGGAGGAGGGTGACACCTTCTGCTCTGCAAGATTTGTGTTATCCTTAGCTAAATAAAACCCCCTTATGAGATGCTGTAAAAACAAAACCAACCCCCAGAGGATACAGAGCTAATTAGATCAGGATGCACTGCTCACCTCCATCTACAGCAGCAAGAGATTTCATGCCTGTCCCACCCAGGTCCCCTCTCCTCAAGCACCCTCAAAATAAAGAAAATCCTGACCAGTACTTGGCATGACTGTGCACAAACACAAATTTTGGTAGAGTAAATGTTGTACAGCCCCTGGGGGTTTTGCAGGGTAAAAGCGCCAGTAAAGAACCAGGTGAAAGGAGCCCCAGGTGTTGTGCAATGTCCTGTGGCAGTTGTGTGGCTGCCTGAGGTGCCATCGCTTCCTTCCTCGGCTGCCGAGTCAGATTTGGGGTTTCCAGTGTGCACCGCCCTTGTGCACCGCCCCGTGCCCTGGGCTGGGTGCAGCGCTGAGCTGAGCCCTCCTGAACATCCCTGGGCTGAACACCCCTGGGTTAAGCCTTCCCTGAGCTGAACACCCCTGGGCTGAACGTCCCTGAGCCGAACTCTCCCTTGGGCTGAACATCCCTGAGCTGAACATCCCTGAGCTGAACGTCCCTGAGCCGAACCCTGCCTGCACAGGCAGGAAACTGAGGCACGGACCCTGCTCCATTGCTTGCTGATAAATGCAATGGCAAGGGCAAAACGAGTGTGCCTTCAGCTGGACCTGATTCTCCTGAGCCCTCATCTCATGTCCTCCTCCAAATCAACATCATCATCTCTTCATCAAATAAATCTCCAGAGTTTTCCAGCAAAGCACTTCATTCTTCATAGACAGACCTGGGGCGTGCGTTGTTGTTCTACATTAAATCAAAAAGCAATCATGTGTCCCACAGAGATTTCGCAGTGTTTGGAGTTTTTGGAGTTGTTGGAAGTGTTTGCAGTTTTTGGAGATGTGCAGTCCACATCTCCTCGCATTCAAGGATCCTCACATTTTTGCTTTTGTGAGATCAGTGACTGTGCAGCTGAGCTTTGCAGCCCGGTCCAGTGCCAGGCTCAGCTGAGCGGGGTCCTGCAGCCACCCCCAGGCACACGGACGGTCCCCAAGGTGCCACCCAGCGCCGGGGGCCACCCGGCGGGGCCCGGGGGCAAGATTTCCGCGTGGCTCACGTTCCCATGGAACCCAACAGCCGAAAAGGGGAGTGAAGATGAAATTTATTCCGCTCTGCATTAACGCAGCCAACTTAGTGTGGGAAAACCCTCTCAAAGCGCTGCTGCTTCAACTTTTTCACACGTGCCTCACGTTTTTACTTGCTGTTAAAAATACTACTGGCTCAGCTTCGCCTGCTTCCCAGAAAGCGAGACTTTAAAGCGTGCTCAAACAGCTGAACCAAACCAGCCTAATTACGCTCCGTCTGCATCCGCTTTTAAAGCCCCTCCAGCTGCCTGCCCCACCGCGGGACCCCGCGCAGCTCCCGGTGCTCTTCCCGAGCGCTAAGTGCCACCTTATCGAGCGACAAAGGGAAGAATGAGCATTGTCCCGGGCTGCTGCTTGCTTTAGGGGAGGGGGGGAAACTCTTTAAAGCACGCTATAACCCGCGCAGGTGAGACAACAAAGGTGCTGCCGGTGTGCGGGCAACAGAGCGGCGGTGCCCGGTGTTTGTTTACCGGGGGCGGCCCGGGCTGCCCCGGCCCCCGGGGCTCTCGCCTTTGTCGCCCGCCGGGGCGGGCCGGGCGCGGGGACTACATGGCCCAGCGTGCCCCGCTGCGCGGATCAATGGGGCTGATTTGAATAATCTGTGAGCCCTTGGACTCAGGCCAATCAGCCGTCAGGGACCCATGATAAATCGCAATGCATTATTGATAATAATAATTACTCTGACATGCGCATTCCGCCCAAATTTCCCAACTCTAGGAATTTGTTGTGAAGAGGAAAATAATTGCTACTATTGCATGCTCCCGATGCTGGTGCACCATGTCGCGACGGAAGCAGGCGAAGCCCCAGCACATCAACTCCGAGGAGCAGCCCCCAGATGCTGCAAGTGGTGAGCGCAGAGGGGCGCGGGGCGGCCGCGGCTCCGGGCTCGGCTGATGCGCGGCGCGGGCGGCGGGAGCGAGGGGCGCTTCCCGGGCGCTTTTTCCACCCTCGTGCTTCGCCCCCCGCGCCTTTCCCCCCGCGGGCTCCGCCGCCAGCCGGCCCAAGGCTCGCCCCAGGATTTTTTGGGGGGACCGAACTCCCCGGCGGGGCTGAGCGAGGCGCGGGCTGCGCGTTATTTCGGGGGGGTTCGGCTCGGGGCTGTGCGGAGCGCAGCGATGCCCCGCGATGCTCCGCACGCTCCCCCCGCGGCCGCGGAGCCTCCGCCGGGTCCCGCGTGGGGCCGCGGCCGCGTGGGAGGGGAAGCCCCAAAGGGTCCCCGAGGCGGAGGGAATTGGGGGGATGGGGGTGAAGGGGTGGGGGAGCAGGGGGAGAAATTGCAGAGAACTTCGGAGGGCTAGGAAATGGCTCGGGCTGGGTTTCCTCGGCGTGCTTAGCACTTTGTCGGGAGTTAGATGAGAATTTTTGTGGGGCTTTAAAAAAAAAAAATCCGAAATGGGGGAAAAAGCCTCCACACTCGGACTATTTTTGTTGGAGATCCCAATCGCCCTGGACCTTTTGTAGCTTGACCTCCAGCCATCTTTGATTTCCGACTTCCTAAAATAACTCCGGTGAGCTAATGTGGGGTGTGCGCGGGCGCTTTGTATTTGGGCGGCGAGGGGGACCCGGCACCGCGGATCGCTCTCCCCCCTTTTGGGGAGCTCGCGTTCCTGGGCCGCGCTGCGGGAAAGGCAGAAACTGTGGCTGAAATCGGCCGGGAGCTGTGGGCGGGCAGGGAAGGGCAGGGGGCACTCGCTGCTGGCCCCGCGGGAGCGGGGCTGCCGGAGCGGCATCTCCCGAGCCGGGCTGCGCTGGGCAGGCGGCTCCCGGCCCCGCTCTCGGCGCGGAGCTCGGGACGCTCCCGCGGTGCCCGTCCCGCTCCCGGGCGCGGTGCGGCGGCAGCAGGGCACGTCCCGTCCCGGCCGGGGACGGCTTGCTCGGAGTTGTTGCGGTTGTTGTGCCCAAATGTTTCCGTGTGCC
The DNA here is from genome assembly GCA_024865655.1 of Emberiza elegans. Lineage (NCBI taxonomy): Eukaryota > Metazoa > Chordata > Aves > Passeriformes > Fringillidae > Emberiza > Emberiza elegans. The sequence goes on along the minus strand of JALJVW010003097.1, from coordinate 1,394,803 downwards.
CCCCAAGAACTTTCTTCGGGATCTTTGCTTGCTTTTGGGACTGGTTTTGTTTCCGTGGCTAGAACTGATCAAAACCCATGCACGTTACGGGAGCTGCTTATTCCCAGCCCGCAGGAGGTTCGGGCTCTTTAATTTTTTTTTCCTCCTCCCCCTTCTCTTCTTTGAGTCGAAATGTGCAATTGTTGGGTCCGGTTAATGGTGACTTAAGAAACAGCATGCTGGCCAGAAGGCAATAAATCCCATGTTTAATGCATGACTGTTTTCCTTTGTGCATATGGTTAGGTTGGGGGATGGAGGTGATGTTTCCACATGTAAATCTTTGCCCGCTGCTGGAAAGGCACCTCCGGCCCCGCGCTGAAACAAAAGGGTTAATCACTCCTGATGCGGCGCTGGGGCGGGGGAGGCGTGCGGGAGGGAGGGAGGGAGGATCGCTCCACACCGCGCTCTCCGGGGCAATGGCCAGCTGCTTTTTTGTTATTGTTGTTCGGGCCCTTTTTCCCCCCCCTCCCGTTCTCAATTTTAACAACCAAACCCTGGATGAAATCCCTCCGGAGCGCTCAGCGGCCGCCCAGGCCGGCGGAGCTGGGGAAGCTGTGGCCCCGCCGGGGGGATTCTCCCGCTGCTCGCGGGGTGCTGTGGATTTGGGGGGGTCGGGGCAGGTCCCGACCTGCGGGATCTGCGCTCTCCGAAATGCAACCCGGGGCTGCGGCTCCGACGGCTCGGACCGCCCGCCAATCTCCCGAATAGTCCTGATATTCCCCGCTCCAGGTGTGCCCGTAAATAATAAGTGATGAAGTTGCATAACAAAGTCGAAATTCCGCAGGGATTTGTCTGGGGCATTAGCGAGGATATACACATACTCGTAATAATAAAATCAAGCCCTTATCTCCTTTTTTGCAAGTATTCCCTTTTTTCGCAAAGCGATTTGGGACCCACCTCTGTGAACAATGCAGCGGGTTAAAGTGTCCCGCGAACCTGGGGATCCATTAACAGGTCAAAAAATCAGCAGGTGGTCACAGGGGAATAATGCTACATACTGAAAATTAGCATTTCCACAAAGGGCTTGAAAATGCCTATTGTGCCGGATTGCTGCCATTAAAAATCGGATTCGTTCTTAAAAATACAGTATCAAACTGCAACTTTTTTTTTTTTTTCCCTCAGGGTAAAATTAGCGTAGCTTTGCTTCAATTATATCTCCGATTTGTGCGCCGAGCCCTGTAGAACTGGAGAGGGATGTTGGCCGAGGAGAGGTTGAACAAGGAAAGCCCAAGTTTTGCGGTGGTTTATCTTAGGTTTGTTTCGGTTGCCCGAAGCTGCTGGCGGGGACCGGGAGCCCCGGGTGCGGGAGCATCCCCGGGGTGCCGCAGCCCTGGCAAGGGGCAGAGGGTGCCAGGGGGCGATGCCCGGCTTGTTTTTCCTTTTACGCAAGTGAAACATTATATTGGTAGCGGGGATGGAGCCCTTTCGCCGCGCTCGGCGGCATGTGACGTTTTGACAGAGCTGCTGCTCTAACCTTTGCCTCCTCCTGCTTGCTGTGGGTGGTAAGTTGATGTCAGGCTCACAATTAGGACTCTCATGCAATTGACCTTGGCAGCGGGGTTTGTGCCGTTTAGCTCGCTCTTAAACACCGTGCGGGTGTTAAGTGTGCTCCAGGTAGGGCCGGGCGGGGCGGGGGGCTCGGGGGGCCGCGGGCTCGGAGCCGGCTGGGCCCCCCCCTCCCGTGGCCGCGGATGGCGGTGCGGGGCTCGCTGGCACCTCAGGTGGGTCCGGGGGGCGGCGGCCCCGCCCGGGGTGGTGGTGCCGGCCCGGCGGGGCCGGAGCGCGGGCCGTGAGTGCCCTCCACCGACCGGCCCCGGCAGCGAGCACCGGGGGCTCTGAGCCCGGCCCGGCCCGGCCTTCCACCGACCGGCCCCGGCTCCGAGCACCGGGGGCTCCGAGCACCGGGGGCTCTGAGCCCGGCCCAGCCCGGCCCGGCCCCGGCAGCGAGCACCGGGCGGCTCCGAGCCCGGCCCGGCCCCGACAGCGAGCACCGGGGGCTCCGAACCCGGCCCGGCCCTCCACCGACCGACCCCGGCTGCGAGCACCGGGCGGCTCCGAGCCCAGCCCGGCCCGGCTCCGGCTCCGAGCACCGGAGGCAGCGAGCACGGGGGGGCTCCGAGCCCGGCCCGGCCCCGGCTCCGAGCACCGGGTGGCTCCGAGCTCGGCCCGGCCCCGGAGCGGAGTGAGCCCTCGGGAGCCAGCGCCTCCGCTTTCCCCGCGGGTTTTAGCGCTTATTTTGCTCTTCACAAGCGCCTGTTCGCTGTGGTTTGTTCTGTCTTCGGCTGAGTATCTCTCTTGAAGTTGTGGATAGGCCAAAGGGGGAATTAGTAAGTAGATAATAAAATAATTGAAGCCTTGAGAGAGAGCCTGTAAGGACGTGAAATGGTGATTGTGGGGGAGACGCGTTTCTGCCTCGTTCTTGGGTAGAAAAACGCAGCTGATGAATTCAGCGTAGAAAGCATCGAGGCCTTTGGAATATCCCTGTAAGTTGTCAGTCCTGCGTTTTACTTACTCAAAAAAGTGATTTTGTCACAGTTAGAATGCGCTAAATTGCGTTTGAGAGGGAAAATGGGCGCTTTGGGGCAGTTTAGAGCTTTTGGAAGCCCTCTCCTTTGGAGAAGGAGAAAAGCGTCAGGGACCCTGAGAGCGACAGCGAGCTGATGGCAGAGGGTTGGTGTCTGGGAGTGGAGGGGTGGTAATCAATCCTCCCCGAGTTAATTTAAACCGGGGAGGTGCATGGTCTTTGTTAACCTTAGAGTAAAAGTAGCTGGCCAGATGTAGGCTGTGGGGAAAGTAAGCTCACCAAAAGTATCAAAACTCCTGAATAAAAAAAAAAAGTGGATGGGAAGGCTTGAGTAGTGTTTCATGCGAATTGAAGTGAAATAAAGTTGAGAAAAAAGTCACTAATGGCTTAGATGAGTGGTAGGCCAGCAGCACCCTTCTTGAAATCCCATCAAACCAGATTTACTTCGCTCCTTTTACTGCTTTCCTTAAAAAAAAATCATTTGAGCGGTGTGGATTTTATCAGCCTGCCTTGTCGATGACCGCCTTGTCCTACACAATAGTGGATTTTATCCATCCATTTGCCAGTGATTCAATCTAACCCCCCTGCTGGGTTTACTGCATTCTTCTAACTTATTGGATAACTAGATGCTGAGAGATAACATTCCTGAAATTCGGGGGTGGGGAGATAAAAAAACCACAGTAGAAGTCCTGTCCCCGGGAAGCCTTTGGAGAGGGTTAAGTGAAGTGCAGAGGAATTGTCGTGGCAGGGCAGTGCTGGGTAAATCCTGATCGGTCGGTGGGCAGAGCTGCCCTCCTGGCATGACAAACCCCGAGTTCAGGCCGATATTTCATTTTGATGGTCACTGCTGGGCTCGGGGCAGCTGAGGGGCTCTGATGGCAGCACTTGGGGCAGGGAAGAGGCGCTAGTTACAAATCATGATGATTTTCACAGAAGCTGTTGGGTTTTTTACAGAAACAGTCAATTGCTCCTTTGTTATTCCAGCTACTGTAAAATAACCCAGCGTCCTACTAGTGAATTTATCTGAAGCCCTTTCTTTAAGGTAAAAGGAAAATAATGCATAACTTCCCCATTTGTCATGCAGCAAGTCGTTTCAAGCTCTGAATTGAATTTATGCAGAGTCCAGCTAATGCTTCACTGTCAGGGAAAGGAGAATATGTGACAGGGCAGGGCTGCCCGGCTCTGCTGCCCAGCACAGCTTACCCTCCGTTTCTCTGAGATGGCCACTGCTGCTCAGAACCAGGAAAGTCACCAGAGCTCCTCAGAATTACGAAAATGAGGAGCGTGGGCTGTGCTGGAGATTGGGAAAGGGGCATTGAATTGAGTGTGATCTTATCAGCACAGAAGTAGAAAAATAAGAAGTATTATCATGGGAAAGGAGATAAATGATCGGATGCTTTGAAGCAGTTAAAGTTTGAGAACTTGTCTAGACATTATCCTGGAATATCTCCTTGGGGGTGGGCAACAGTGTGGAGGCATTTCTGTGCCACTGGAAAAAGTAAAAGCTGAGGTTATTTTTTATTATTTAGTGATGTGGAAACAGTGTTGTTCTGCCTGAGGGATGGGACTGGGAAAACCCCAAACACTTAAAAGATTTGGAAGAGATTTTTATGTTTTTATATTCTATGAAATTCTATTTTACTATTCTATGAAACAGGAAAGTAGTCAAAGACCTCTCAAGTCAGTGTAGAGTAGTTCTAGAGGTTTTCTCTTTTTTTAATCCAGGTGCCTTCTTTCCAAGTATATCTGCTCAGACTCCTGTAAAATGAGTTTAAAATAATCTGTTCTTGATCCTGGTTGACTCTGTTCACCAAGTGAATTGTGCAGTACTTGTCTGCAGGCTGGGCTTCTCTGTCTGTTTTTAGAGATAAATCAGCTTTAGAGACATCGCTTTAATGATATCTGGGATGGGAAATGTGTGCTGCCGTTCTTGTTTCTTTCACTTACAGGAGTTGTTTGGGCTGAAGGGGAAGTGTTTAATTTTCCCTGTTTAAATGGGAGGCATCCAAACATTTTTGATCGTAGCTGTGCTGAGAACTCCCTTCCTCCCCGTTCAAGGACTTGTGCAGGTTTGGGTTTATTGCTCTGCAGATCACAGCAGAACAGGCCTCTGAGACGTGCGAATTTTTGGTATTGATCAGATGTTTATTTTTACAAGTAAACTTTCACATGCACTTGGTGAAGTTTAAACGGTTGAAGTTTGCTTTGTTGAGCGCACACAGTGCCCTTGTGGAGATCAGAAATGGCAAGGGTTGCCATGTCCTCCCTCAAGCAGGGTGATGAGCTCGAGTTGTCACCTGGACGGTCCCCTCTACGTTCAGGACACACCCAGGTGTGGTTTGGTCACACCTTGCACAAACCAAAGCCACAAGAAGCTCCTGAACTTCACCTCGTCCCACCCCGGGGGCAGCTGGGGACCGGGGCTGGAGCTGGGGGGCCTGGGCAGGGCAGGACAGGGGTGGCACCCTTCCCTGAACCCGCTGTACCCTTGGCACCCCCGGAATGGGAGCAGATCCAGGGGGAGCCCATGGGGGCTGGAATCCTGCCCCAGCCCTTTCTGCCCCCCCTCCCTGGGAGGTTTTCCCTCCTGCCCTGAGCTTTGCCCCACCTCCAGCGGCTGGGAGTTTGTTGTTTGAGGATGGCACAAAAACTGTTTTATATTCTATGAAATACTATTTTACTATTCTATGAAACAGGAAAGTAGTCAAAGACCTCTCAAGTCAGTGTAGAGTAGTTCTAGAGGTTTTTCTCTTTTTTAATCCAGGTGCCTTCTTTCCAAGTATATCTGCTCAGACTCCTGTAAAATGAGTTTAAAAATAATCTGTTCTTGATCCTGGTTGACTCTGTTCACCAAGTGAATTGTGCAGTACTTGTCTCAGGCTGGGCTTCTCTGTCTGTTTTTAGAGATAAATCAGCTTTAGAGACATCGCTTTAATGATATCTGGGATGGGAAATGTGCTGCCGTTCTTGTTTCTTTCACTTACAGGAGTTGTTTGGGCTGAAGGGGAAGTGTTTAATTTTCCCTGTTTAAATGGGAGGCATCCAAACATTTTTGATCGTAGCTGTGCTGAGAACTCCCTTCCTCCCCGTTCAAGGACTTGTGCAGGTTTGGGTTTATTGCTCTGCAGATCACAGCAGAACAGGCCTCTGAGACGTGCGAATTTTTGGTATTGATCAGATGTTTATTTTTACAAGTAAACTTTCACATGCACTTGGTGAAGTTTAAACGGTTGAAGTTTGCTTTGTTGAGCGCACACAGTGCCCTTGTGGAGATCAGAAATGGCAAGGGTTGCCATGTCCTCCCTCAAGCAGGGTGATGAGCTCGAGTTGTCACCTGGACGGTCCCCTCTACGTTCAGGACACACCCAGGTGTGGTTTGGTCACACCTTGCACAAACCAAAGCCACAAGAAGCTCCTGAACTTCACCTCGTCCCACCCCGGGGGCAGCTGGGGACCGGGGCTGGAGCTGGGGGGCCTGGGCAGGGCAGGACAGGGGTGGCACCCTTCCCTGAACCCGCTGCACCCTTGGCACCCCCGGAATGGGAGCAGATCCAGGGGGAGCCCATGGGGGCTGGAATCCTGCCCCAGCCCTTTCTGCCCCCCCTCCCTGGGAGGTTTTCCCTCCTGCCCTGAGCTTTGCCCCACCTCCAGCGGGCTGGGAGTTTGTTGTTTGAGGGATGGCAAGGCTGAGCAAAAACATCCTGTTTTGGTTATAATTTCTCTTAACCTCTTGCAGTTCAGCTATTAGCCCGATTTTTTTTTTTTTAATTTTTGTCCATGTACAAATTCTGCTCAGTTGGAGCCGTGGTGTGTGCTGGTGGTGGAAGGGCAGGAGTGGACTCCTGGATTTCCCTGCCCCTTCCCAAAGTGGGTGAGTTGTGGGTATGGCTGAAGGAGGCCTCCTGCCAGGTCGGAAATGCCTTGGTGTAGGTTTGTGAGCGGAACTTGTTACTTGTATTATTTTTTAAATAATCAGAGGTATCAATGTAGGCGCATACTGGAGTGTCAAGTTCTGGATTTAATCATTCTTTGCTACTGTGTCCATGTAGAGATTATTGGTGGGGCGGGTTTGCTTTCAAAGGATTTCAGGGCTAATATTGGCCTTGCTTTGCTGTTGTCAGCCCTCTTGGCTTGTAATTGCTTTCATAATGGCAGAGTTAAACTCGTTTATATTGGTACAGTAAGAATTGCTCAAAATTCCTGTGTTAATGATCTTTATGAATTTCTGGGAGATGGTTAACAAAGAATTAGAAGCTGAAGTGTAAACAGCAGATAACTCGTGTGGTGTTTTGCACGGTGCTTCAATGCCTCCTCTGTCCCGGTGTTCCTTTTAAGCTGTGTTGCAGGTGCTGCCTTGCAGAACTGTTCCAGGGGATTTTTACCTGTATAAAGGGATTTGGAATGAATCTTTTTTTATTGAGCCTTGTGAGAGTTTTTTTGAAGTATGTTTTTTCTTGTAAACTGAACTGAGATTAATATTTATTTTGGGTTGTGAAGGAATTGGCATCAAAACAAAGAGCAGAACTTCAGGTCGATCTGCAGACTTGATTCTAGTGTCTTGTATACTTCAATTTGCAATTGGGATGGGGGCAGTGATCTTAATAGTGAATGCTTGGTCTAAATCTGGCAATTAATAATATGACTTTCTTTTATTTTAAGGGAGTCCACAAGACGTCCCAGGTGATAGAGATGGTGAAATGAGTTCCAAAAGGTGCCGCACGGAGGAAACCAAAATCTGTGAGAAATGCTGTGCAGAATTCTTTGTTCTCTCTGAATTCCTTGAGCATAAGAAAAATTGCACTAAAAATCCACCTGTTCTAATCATGAACGACAGCGAGGGAACAGTCCCCCCTGAGAGCTTCTCTGAGGCTCCTCTGGGGACCTTCCCGAGCGACCGCATGGACGGCAGGACACGCAAGGACATTCAGGCCAAGGGCTGCACTGCCTCCGTGGAGAAGAGAGAAGGAAAAATGGATGCTGAGCCGGTAGGAGGAATGTACCTTAAAATAGAACCCCCCCTGACACCTGCGGCTCCCGGCCTGAGCTATCTACCAAAACCCAAAGTACCAAACACTAACGTGACTTTGCAGACCATCCGTGGCACTAAGGTGGCCGTGAACCAGCGGACGTCGGACGCCATCTCCTCCTCGGCAGCCGGGTTCAACGCCATCCCCATGATCCTGGAGCAGCTGGTGTGCCTGCAGCAGCAGCAGCTCCAGCAGATCCAGCTGACGGAGCAGATCCGCATCCAGATCGCCATGATGGCTCCCCACGCCCTGCACCCCTCCATCGCAGCTGCTACTGACCCGCTCAAAGCTCTGGGTGCCCACATGTCCCAGCAGCTCTCGGCTGCCGTGGCTTTAATTGGACAGAAAGCTGGGAGCCAGAGCCTATCACTGGAATCCTTGAAGCAAGGAAAACTACCTCATTCTAACACTGGCATTGCAGCCGCCAGCTCGCTGGCTGCTGGGCTCTCCTCCTCCTTCCCCCTGAAGCCAGAGGGGAGCCGAGGCCTACCCGGCTCCATCTCTCCGTTCCCAAATCCTTTGCTACCTCAGTCCTCTGGCTCGGTCATCTTCCAGAACCCCCTTTCGGCCGTCTCGTCCGTGATGGATTCCTCAAAGAAGGGCAAGGGGAAACCGCCCAACATCAGCGTGTCTGAAAGCAAACCAACCGCAGAGGAGCCGTTCTTCAAACACAAGTGTAAATTCTGTGGGAAGGTCTTTGGCAACGACAGTGCCCTGCAGATTCACCTCCGCTCCCACACTGGGGAAAGGCCCTATAAGTGTAACATCTGTGGGAACCGCTTCACCACCAAAGGAAACCTCAAAGTGCATTTTCAGCGTCACAAAGACAAGTACCCCCACATAAAGATGAATCCTTACCCAGTTCCTGAGCACCTGGACAATGTTCCTACCAGCACTGGAATCCCGTACGGGATGTCTGTGCCACTGGATGAGTCCAACCTGATTGTGGACAGCAAACCTCTCCTAACAACTCTGCCTACCTCTGCGGCCGCCAGCGTGCCTCAGGCCATCTCCAGCCTGGCAGGCATCAAGGAGGCTCTGCCTGGTACGTTCTCAAGTGAGCTGCAGTCAAGGCCCTCTCCCGAAAGCGAGGGTGGCTCCTCCTCATCGGGGGCGGTCGGCCACGAGTCAGGAACGGAGCAGAGCTTGAGCTCACCACAAGCTGCCTGCAGCGGGAGCATCTTCCACGTAGGTGGGTCAAACGAGCAAGGCTCAGAGACATCAAAGCTCCAGCAGCTGGTTGAAAATATTGACAAGTCCACTTCTGACCCCAACGAGTGCCTGATCTGTCACAGAGTGCTGAGCTGCCAGAGCTCACTGAAGATGCATTACCGCACCCACACCGGGGAGAGGCCGTTCAAGTGCAAGATCTGTGGCCGTGCCTTCTCCACTAAAGGGAACCTCAAAACCCACTATGGTGTCCACCGGGCCAACACCCCCTTGAAGATGCAGCACTCGTGTCCCATTTGCCAGAAGAAGTTTACAAATGCCGTGGTGCTGCAGCAGCACATCCGCATGCACATGGGCGGGCAGATCCCCAACACCCCCATGCCAGAGCCCCCCTGCGACACCGAGGGGGATCCTGCCCTGCCCGAGAAGAACGGAGACATCGGTCGCCCAGAGGAGATCGTGGAAAGCATAGACATGGAAGACGACATGGACTCTCAGGATGGTCCCAGGAGCTCCTCCAAACCTCCCACTCCGTATGATGCACAATCAGAGTCGCCCGCCGCAGCTGCCTCCTTCTCTGGGGTTACAGCGCTGGAGAACCAGATGAAGATGGTGGCCTCCTCGCTGAGCTTGCAGCGGCAGAGCAGTCTGAAGTCTAGCGACAACGGCTCGGCAGAGAGCGATGGCATGACCAACGACTCGTCCTCGGTGGTGGGTGATGCCGACTACCAGAATGGCCGGAGCCCCGCCGCCTCCGAGGCCGCCTCGCTGCAGGCACCATCCCCAGCCAACAGCCAGGCTGAGAGCATCAGGTCCAAGTCACCTGCCTTCAACAGCCAGGAGGATTCAGGCACGGGGAGTAAAGCAGAGGGTGCTGAGAATGCTCCTGCAGAAGTGGAAGGGGTTGTTGGAGCTTTGGATTTAACCTACGGCAACATCGGGCGGAAGGTCATCAAAGAGGAGCCTGGGCTACACTTTGCAAATGGAGAATATGGTGAGTGATGCAGAGTATTGGCAGGGATTTGGGGTGGGGCAGTAGGAAATCAATCCTAAAAGGACCAACAGGAAACAAAACTTCCTCAGCTTTCCCTTCTTCCTCCTGCTCCTCTGTTTTTCAGATAAGGGCATAGGCCCTGTAAAGTTTTCCTGACTATCAAGCCCAAAATTGAAAGGCTTAACTGCTGTCATCTCCTTAAAATTAATATAGACTCTGCCCTCTCTGCCTTTGTGGGTTCATTTGATATCTCCTTATAGCTCTTTAAAAATACACATTTACGTGTTTAAGGGAAAACTGCTTATCCCAAGAGTGTGATGTGGAAACTCTAAAACAGGCTGTGGGGTTTTCGGGCACTGTAGCATTGAGGTTAAGGTTGATCTAAATTTGACCTGAAAGGTTTTCTATCTCATTAAGCTCACCAGCAAACCCAGGGATGAACTAATTTGTTTTGGGGTATCCTAGGAAGTGTGGTGGCCTCTGCAGATGTTCTCTTCAGGCACATACAGCTTCAAAGGCAGGGCCTTGAGTCTCAGCCAGGCTTAGGCTTGGAAGCAGAATTGGGCTGGGGTAAGCACCACCTTTGCTTTCTTTCCAGGTCGCAGCAGTATTCCAGCTGCGTTTGTCAGAGCCCCACCAGCCCTGATAAAAATGGAGCTGCCCAGCGATCGTCCCCTCAGCACTGGCCACTTCATTGGCCCCCCAGCTCTGTCCCCCGGGGTCGCCCCTCTGCTGGTGCCGCGCCCCAAGTTCTGCCGTCCTGCCAAACAGCACATCTGCACTACCTGTGGGAAGAACTTCTCCTCTGCCAGCGCCCTGCAGATCCACGAGCGCACCCACACCGGGGAGAAGCCCTTTGCCTGCACCATCTGTGGGAGAGCCTTCACCACCAAGGGCAACCTGAAGGTGGGTCCTGTCTGTTGTCATCTCCTTGGTCTCTGAGACCAACACTAGGGATGGAAAGGCTGTTTGTAATATTTGACCTGTCTCTGAGGCAGCACTGATTTTTCTCTTAGTTCCTCGAATACTTACTTTTGACCCTTGTCTCCTTCCTGAGTTTCTCCACACAGTTTTTTTGTGTAAGTGTTACTAAGATCACCCTCGGGTCTTTGCTGCTGTCCTTGACTTTCCTTTTGGGATGGAAGGAGAGGCTTAACCCTCACTAAGCAGATTGCTTTCTTTTTTAATTTGGATTTGGATGTGTCAAGACATAAGCATTTCATAGACTGCTACAAAATGCTGCCTGCTGAGCAAATGCATTACACTGCGCTGCTTGAAATTTTGAGAGATGAGGAGGGATAAACTGAGATAATCCTGAGATGGCACAAAGTGCTTGGGGATTGTGGCTAAGCACACGCTGAAGAAGTGCTGTGAGTCTGTCCTTCTGCCAGATGAATCCATTTGCCCCGTGAGGGATTCAGCTCCCTCACTTGCACAGAGGCTTCTCCCTCCCTGTGAGAACCCTCTTCAAGCTCTTCAGTCCTCTTGCATAAATGCTGATGGGGAGAGAAAATACTCTGCAGTGTGTGAGCAGTGCCTTGCTGGAAGCACCAGCAGAATGTGGTGTGGGAGATTTCAGCTTAAATGAACCTCTGCCAAATTACTTGGTGATTTTTACATTACCCAGTATTTTTTTCAATATCGTCTGTTTGCAGCAGATAATGTGGTTCCTGTTTTGAGGGGACAGAGGGTGTCTTTGCCAACAGCACTTATTCCAAGTGTAAAACACAGTCCTCCAAGCCCTCTAGCAGCCAGCTCCACAGAGGCACGGTGATGTCAGGCAGTGAATGATTGTGTCTTACACATGCTAGGAAGGGAACTCTGACAAGAACCACCCAACTTTAATATTTACCTGAATGCAAATGGAGCAAGCCTGACTTCTTTGGGCTACTTGGCTGCAAGCAAAGTAGAATTTGGGTCCATCATGGAAGAGCTGCAGAATTAACAATTCACTTTGCTTTCCCCCCCTCTCCGGAAGGTCCACGTAGGAACCCACATGTGGAACAACTCAGCCAGGCGGGGCAGGCGGCTGTCCATCGACAACCCCATGGCCCTGCTGGGCAACGACCCCAAGAAGGTGTCGGAGATGTTCCCCAAGGAGATGGTGGCGCCCTCGGTGAGCATCGACCCTGCCATGTGGAACCAGTACGCGGCCGTGCTCAGCAACGGGCTGGCCGTGAAGGCCAATGAGATCTCGGTGATCCAGAGCGGGGCCCTGCCCGCCCTGCCCGTGCCCCTGCCCGGGGGCTCGCCCCTGAACTCTGCCCCAGCCGCCAAGGCAGACCCGGCCCCGGCTGGCACCGCTGCCGAGGCGGAGAAGGTGGGCGGTGCTGCTGCAGACAGTGTGCCAAAACACCAGTTCCCTCTCTTCCTGGAGGAGAACAAAATCGCCGTCAGCTAAGGACTTGAGAGGAGTTAATCTACAGAAAGAACAAATATATATAGACACAAACATATATTTTTAAGAGATTCCACTTCGGCCTCCTATTTTCCTATTGACGTGCAAATGATTTTATGGTTGTCTTTGTAAGAGTTGCCCAGAGTACAATCATGATATTGCTTTGCAAATAGTAATTAATAAAGAATAGGATTTCCTTCTATTTGGAAAGATGCGGGTCTTGCAAAGTAGTTCTTACGTGTGACTTTAATGTGTACAAGCCTTACAGAAGTTTCTACAACTTGAAATTCCAAAGGTTAGAATATTTACCTCTTTGTTTAGAGTGATAATGGGGGTTTTGAATAGAGTGGAAACAACCTACTGTTGATGGAAAAACTTCTATTTACTGATGAGAAATGGAAACTATTGATGCGGGTAAATATCCTAGAATGTCTGCCACCCTCTTAAGAGTTTTTCTGTTTGGATTTTTGGCTCTGTGTGGTTTCTGAATGTACTTTTTCTTAGTAATTGCTATAAAAACTACAAAGTTGTTTTTTTAATTCCTTTGGTTTTTTGCCTCAGAAAGTTCTATGAAAAGCAAGTTGCTGTTTTTCTTTAGTCACTGCTCCTAAGTAATTAATTCTTTGTGTTGTTGACTGCTGCTTATTTAATATTACTACTAGGACAGTCCTTCAAGTATAGTGCCAAAATTCCTGCTTCCAAAGATGTGCAGTTTTTCCTAGATGTTTTATTTCAATACCAAGAGCCCCAAACAAGCATGGGTGGGTATGTATATACTTTTTTTTTGTTGTTTCCTCTTGAAAGGGAAGACTTGCCTTGGGAAGTCAGGTCTGAAAGCTCTGCAAGGAATCTCAGGTGACTGTTGCAATTTGCCATGGGAACTGGTTTCCTTAGCAAGAGACTTTTTGTTTTTATTTTTTGTTTTTCGTTTGGGTAATTTAGGAGATCAGTCTGTGTAAACCTGTATTTAAATATGAAGTATTCATGCTTAGGTTAAATGTTTTGTGGGTTTTTGGATGGCATTCCTACTCTGGTCATTAAGGTTTTTTTGGTGGTCTGTGAGCTTGCATTCCACCAAAGTGGTAATTAATGATCCACGTGTGTTGTATGAAGGTTGCTGGGATAGTCATCTGGATTCTAAGTTATCTACCTCATTTTTTTCCTTTTGTAGTTGTAGCGTCTATTTTTTTCTAATAATGACCACTGTAATGACTGAGATCCAAGCAGATGCTTCCATGCACTATGTGAAACCAAAACCTGTTGTATTATTAGTGGAAGCACCTGAGGAGTTGCTGGACTGACCTTTCACTATTCCTCGAACGCCTGCTGGAACTGGATGTGGAGTGGGATCTGAACCAGGCTGCAAAGGGAGCATTTATGTGGAAGGACTGAAGGAGGGAAAGAAACCTGGCTGTTGACTGCAGGAAATTTTCAAGTCCAGTCTCTTGTGGAAGGCCCCAAAAATGCAGATTTACCAAAAGTTTGTGTGATGTTGTTGCACCTGATTCTTGCTTATGATCTCTGTATGCCGAGTTGTGCCTTTCCTGCTGGACTCGTGGATAAGAACATACCAGTACCTGTTTACACTGTAAAATGGATATTGTTACATAGACCACGCAAAAGGCATCCCAATTGTCACATTTCTACATTGTGAATGTATGACTTGGAAGAATTCTGTAGTTTTGAGTATCTACTGATGCGTTTCTGTTGACATTTTTGAGAATAAATTTTGGGATGGCTTTTTCACACTTGGTGCTGAACATTTTTCTGTCAAAAAGCTTTTTGTCTGTTGGAGAGCGAGTTTAAGGAGCAGCATGCTGCTTCACTCCAGGGATCTGAAATCCAGGAGCTAGAGTCAGGCTTTAGCTCACTGCTTAGAACAACAGGGGCTAGAAAGCCGTGGAGGAGTTGGAGATCCGTTGCTCAGGAACAGCTGGGGTTTGATGCAGGGGTTGGGATGTGCCAGGGATGTTGATTTCCTCTTTAGAACAGAATGACAGGAATATGTGCAATCATTTTTGTACTGTGATCATCTTACAAAAGGAAAAAGAATATTAAGTTGTCAAATTGCCAGTGCCTGAAGATGCTGGCTGCATGGAAAAGGATAAATAACTTCTCCTAAGGAGCAAAGAAAAACAGTTCTGAGAACAGCCCTGATAAAATGGAAAAGTGTTGATGGAAATGTATTTTTCCTTTGGGAGGTAACAGGAGGAAAAGGGGCGCAGAACCAGGGACCCCTAAAGCTGCACCTATACATCAGAGCTGCCTGATCACGGTGCTCCTTGCTCAGTCCTTGGGAGTACAAAGAGCCAAAAACAAATGCTTTCTCATCTCTGTCAAGTTCTGAAGGAAGGTGTAGGGAGGGCAGGACAAGTCTGAGGAAGCTTTGTCCCTTACTCTCTCCAAGCTGTGGGGCTCTGCTGCCTTCAGGTGTATTGTCCAGCAGGTTGGACAGTGAAGGGAGGTGATGAGGGAAGGAGTTTTATAAAGCCTGAGTGCTGGTCTAGAACTAAACAGCGAGGAAGGTGCTGGCACAGAAGGACAGCAGAGGCTGTGATGGGGGAATGGGTCAGGCTGGGCTGTGCTGCCCTGGGGCAGAGCCCAAACGCTGTGACCTGGCGCAGGGCACTCAGGGCTTTGTTCTCCAGGCCCTGTGCCAGGTGCTGGCTGTGCCCCATGTTGTGACAGCCTGGTGACAAGGCAGCTCCAGGCTGGAGCAGGGTGAGATCCCTGGCTAAGCCAGCAAGTTCTGGATCTTCCCACAGTTCCTGGGTAGCAGGTAGGACCTATCTGAGCCTGTCCCCAAGCAGCAGCTGGGCCACAGGGACGTTCCTGCTGCAGGGAGAGTGTTTGCAAAGCAAGCAGGGCTGGGGATTAGCTGCTCTCCCATGCGTGAGAGCTGAACCCACGCCTTGGGCAAGTCAGTGTGCTGGAACTGCCCACAGTGGCAAGTGTGCTCAGCTTACAGTAACATCTGCAGTTGCGTCTCAGCAGTTACAAGAGACAGCTGATTGTCTTGTGGCCCTGGCTGATGTGACTCAGGAGCGAGTTTATGGAGCTGCTGCAGCTGCAGTGGTGTGAGAGCAGAGTGAGCTGTCGGTGAGCTCACGGTGTGAGACGTGCACTGTCTCTGCTCATCAGCCTCTCCTCTTGCCTGGAGGACTTTCTGTTGGTGTTTGTTTTTGCTTGCTTTGCCCCTCACTCAGAGGGTTTGCAGGCTGTTGCTGGTATGCAAGTAGCAGATGTGCTTGCATGAGCTAAGGTAAAATCTGGCTTGCTTAAAATGTCAAATTTAACTTAAACATTGCATCGCTAAAAACAAAAACCTGAACAGTAAGTAAGTACATTTGCTTTACTTTAATACATTACCTCAAGTATTCCTCTAAGGAAAGTTTTCTCTTAACCTGCCCTTTCTGTTCAAGGTTTCCCAAAAAGTCTATGGGAACTTTGAGGAGGGAATTTGACAATTGTAGATGAGCAGCTCTGGGCTGAGCTCAGCGAGGCTGATTTGCCTTTCCACAGCTGGCAGTGGACCTGGCTGAGGTGTTTGAACTGACAGGATGGCAGAGAGGGGCTGAAACAACGGGAAAGAGATGAGTGTGACATTAATTTTCTTTTTTTTTTCTGCTGAAGCCATGGTGCTCCTGGCAGGGTTTGCAGCCTGGAGTCAGGGAAGGTGATCATTTCTGTCTGCAGAGACAGAGAGCTGCCCTGGTGTCTGCGTGATCCCCAAGGCTCCTGCTCAGAGCTGAGGCTGTCTTGGTGCTTTTGTGTGCTGAGTGCTCAGCCCAGGGGGCTCCTCTCTGCCTGCCCTTGCCCTGCCTCCCTGCTGGCTGGGCTGTGCTGAGTGCTGGCCTCACGTGTTTGACTTCAGCTCACATTCACCACTGACCTAGAAAAGCTCCTGGCACTGCACAGCCACAGCAGGACAGGAAACAGCTCAGAGGCACAGAAAGGACCAGCAATTACACACTCCTGGAGCCCATTACCATGCTATCTATTCTGTTATCATGGTTTCTGCTTTGTGCATGGTGAGTTCACTGCACATGAAGGGCCGTGATCTTTGCAGCATTCTGATTGCTGCTGGTGCTGGCTGCTTTATTGGAAAGCTTGTTTGTTAATGCCTGTTTGTAAGTGACTTTGTGCTGGACTTCCCAGCCACTCTCTGGCAGCATCACTCTCCTTTAAAACTTCTTTATTGACATATCTGATGGTCACATCTCACAGGCCAAAGATTCGCTTCTCTGACTCAATTACTGCATGCAGAAAGGGGAGGCTCAAGTCAGAATGAGAACAGGTGGATCTCATCACGGGCCTTGTTTTCCATACTTGGCTTAGGCAAAATCCAGACATGACTAAACATTTGTGTAAATGACTCTCTAAAGAAAACTAAAACTCCAAATCCAGTAAAAATCACAGTATCTAGTGCTATTAAATGTATATGTTTATTTATTTGTCCCCAGCCCAGAGCTCTGAGTGTCACCTCCAGGAGTTGCTGGGACATTCCTGGGATGTTCCTGGGCAGTCCAAATCCCCCTGGCAGCCCCTGCCGAGGCCTGAGCACCCTTTCCAGGAGGGACAAAACTGAGCAAACTGAGCCGAGTCAAACACTCAGTTTATGAACTCATGGGAATCTGAGGGCCAGGTACACAAACCACAGTGTGCTGTGAACAGAAGGTGATGCAGGAGGAATGTATGGGGGAAAGAATGACAAATAACCTGTATTCTCAGTGCAGTAATACAGAATCAGTCCTGAAATCCTCTGTTCACCGCTTTTCCCAGGTACTCCCTGGCTCTGCAGCCCAGTGCATGATGACAGAGGATGTTTGTAAATCAGGTTACCTGGGCTGGCTTCACAGCCCTGCACAGTCTTGTCCATCCACTTGGCAAAGTTTGTTTTAGAAAAATTTGTCTCCATGCAGTCTACATGTTCAGAATACCAAACATAACTTTTTAATTTTTTTTTTGACACACTGTTTTGATTCTCTTTCCCACGAAACCAGTTTGATTACTTAGGTCCTTAAAGTTCAGCACACATTCAGGTGATTTGCTGCCTCAGGGTACCTAAATTTCTGTACCCTTCTCAAGTCCCAAAGAGCAGATTTGAAAAACATCAGATTCCTTCATTACTTATTCTTCTGTCTCCCCCTAAATTCTTCCACTCTTAAATGACAAAATAACTGCATTTATGTAGGGATTTTGGGTTTTGTTTTTTAAAGTTTTATAAAAGCTGCACATACAAAATGTGTAACAAATATTTTCAGTTTATAGCTTTACATTTATTACACTCGCAGGAGGTGTAACACAAAAACAGTATGGCAAGAATTCACAGAACAGCTATAGCTAATAGCCAGATCATGACAAGAACTAACAAAATACAAACATAAAATACAAGTGGGAGTGTATTTGCCTAGAAAGCCTTTTTCTTTCTTCATTTCTTAAGCTGACAGCTGTCCCAGCTGAACGACAGTTTGACTATTATAGTTTTAAAAATTAGGTGTGAAAGGGTTGTTTTCTTCTTGATCCACAACATGTAATTATGCGAGGAAGAAAAAGATCCTACACAAAGACTACACTCCCTCAGAGCAGTATCAGCTCTGAAACTTCATTATGAGAATGCCAAATGTTCCCTGCACAGCAGAGCCCATGGCAGTGGGAGCTTTATTGTAGTTTCCCTTAGCAAGTGTTGATGGATTTATGGAGGGCTTCATTAAATATAGGCTTAAAGGATATCCGCTATCGCCCACTTGTCAAAAGCCAAAATAATATCAAAGCCATGGGTGCAGCTCAGGGCTGCAGGTGTTAACAGTGCTCGCTAATCTGGGAGTGTTTCAGCCCCCAATTAATGGCAGGGCTCTTGTCTGAGCCCAGCCCTCTCAGAGATAAATTTCCAAGATGAATGCGTCCCGCGGAGGCTGCGGGCACTTGTACAGCGATCCCACCCTGCTGATGGCTCCTGCTGGGCTGTCCCAGCCCGGGCTTGCGCTTCCCTGTGGCGCCTTGAGAGGCTCCCTGCAACAGAGGCTGGGCAGAGTTGAGAATAAAGCAGGGATTTATTATTTATACCCTTTTTATCACAGGGTTTACCTCCAACAGCACCAGAGCCTGGCCAGGGGTACACCCAAGATGGACGGGGAGTCACGCGTTTTCACACTTTTATAAATTTTGGTCTATTTGCATATTGGGGTTAATTGTCCAATCACAGCTCCAGGTTCTGCCGTCCCACCCTCCCACATTGCTCTTCTCCATTCCCTGCTGTTTGCCCTTTTTGGGCCTGCAAAGGGATTGTTTTGTGTGACTGAGCTGCGAGGATAACCTGCTAACACTTTTTATGAAATTCAGAGTTATAAACCAATGCAGTACAGAATCTGGGAAATATGAAAGCTAAAACTTGAGGCAGCACCTGGCTCTCAGTGCTCCTTCCCAGCAGTGGCTCTGTGTGTGGAGCTGAGCTGGGAACGGGCAGCTTCGGCAGGTTTCCTCTGATTTTGGGCGATTGAGTGCCACGGCCCAGGCTCTGATTCGGGGAGATTGAATGCCCCAGCCCAGGCTCTGATTTTCAGGATTGAATGCCCCAGCCCAGGCTCTGATTCGGGGAGATTGAATGCCCCAGCCCAGGCTCTGATTTTTAGGATTGAATGCCACAGCCCAGGCTCTGATTTTCAGGGGTTGAATGCCAGAGCCCAGGCTCTGATTGTGAGGGATTGAATGCCACAGCCCAGGCTCTGATTTTGGGGATTGAATGCCACAGCCCAGGCTCTGATTCTGGGGGATTGAATGCCCCAGCCCAGGCTCTGATTTTGGGGATTGAATGCCACAGCCCAGGCTCTGATTTTGGGGGATTGAACGCCCCAGCCCAGGCTCTGATTTTGGGGATTGAATGCCACAGCCCAGCCCTGTTTCAGTGCTGCTTGAGGAGCAGTGATGTGTCACAGCACCAAACTCTTGGCCTGTCGCTGTGGGAGTGAGTCAGAGCACAGGGAATTATCCCAGTGCAGGAGCCCAGTGCTGCCCCTTTGCCCTTGGCAACCAGACCCCTTCTCCTGCCTTCCTCACAAACGGGGCAGCTGCAAACACAGCCCTGGAACAAAGCTGCAAATACCATCTGCAACGGGCTGTGCTTCCAGACAAAGGGGGTGCGCCCTGGTGTTTGTGAAACATGCACCTATGGAATCAGATAAGAACAGGTACAAACAATAATGGCACAACTCGGGCTGCCTGTGCAATTAT
Source organism: Emberiza elegans (assembly GCA_024865655.1). Taxonomy (NCBI): domain Eukaryota; kingdom Metazoa; phylum Chordata; class Aves; order Passeriformes; family Fringillidae; genus Emberiza; species Emberiza elegans. Next base: position 1,375,421 of record JALJVW010003097.1, on the reverse strand, counting down.
AAACATTTTGTTCAACCAGTCATACACCCTTCGTCTGAGCCAACTCCTTAGATGTCAGAATTCTCTATATTTTGATATTCATGGTTAGGGAGAAAAAAATAAAGTAAACAAACTCAAAAGTAGTTCCAAAATTGAATTAATCTTTCAGCTTATAAGAAGTCAAACAGGATATAATTATTATGACTTTCCTCTGTGTTCATCAGGAAAAATACAATAGTACTATGCATAAAATACCAATTATTTGTTTAGTAGGGAACTGTAATGAAACAAAATTCATAGCATATTGTGCTAAACAGGTAATGAGTACAATTTGCAAATGCATTGTTAGAACCACCCATCCATTGTTTGAGTGGGAAACTGGCACCAGGACTTGCACCTTGAAGGGGCACCCCCAAAGCACAATTTATTTACATGTTCTTTGATCAGTGGAACTGAGAGACCTGGGTGCCTTTGAGGATCAGGGGGGGCCTGAAGGCCTCACGTGTGGGTGAGAAATTGGTGCCATGGGCAGAGAGCAGGGGGCAAAGCCAGGGGACAAGGAGGGGACAGAGCTCTGCAGCACGGAGCTGCGGGGGAGAAAGGCAGGAGGTGAGGCAGCAAGGCTTCCAAAAGCAGTGGGGAACTGTGGCAGGGACTGAGGGACACAGGAATTTCTGGTTTGATTAAGATGCACCTGCAGCCAGGTGTGTCCATAGGCTGGGCTTTGCCAGGATCAGCTTCCATTTGTCTGTGTGAGCCTGAACCATGGGAGACTCAGTGCATAAAACACAGTCCTGCTGGCAAGGCAGGTGTGCTTGTGCTGCCTGCTCAGGAAAAGGCATTCAATCACCCCAATCCACAGCCTGGTGCTTTCATCCAACCTCTGTGTTCAAAATGGGGCTCAGCCTTGGACTTGCCAATAAACCATTCCTGGTCTAAATGGGATTTATGGGGTGCAGTGGTGAGAACTGTGACAGAGTCTGAGGGACTCTCCCCACAGGACAGCCTCAGAGGGGGCCAAGGGGCTCAGTTCTGGTTCTAAGATAAATCACTTGCTGGGATCACAAGGAGGGACATAAAACTGCTTGCTCTGCTGTTAATTTAATCATCTGGGGGAGTCCTGGGAGAAAAAAACCCCAAAAAACGAACATAGATAATTATTAAAATGATGGAAAATATCTCAGCTCCTTTTAATTAGCAGTGGTGCAGTATTAATTCTGGAGCTTGCAGGGTTTCTTTGTTAGCCTGAAGTTCTGTGCTTGCAAAAATAGAGCATCAAAGCAAGCCAGTGGCATCAGAAAAAACAAAATCAGTTTTATTTCAGTTGATTTAACAATTCAAACTTCTCAGACTGAGGCTGGAGGTTTTCCCTTGGGCATTCCTTCTCAACAGGAGAATCAAAATCAAAGGCTTGGAAACCAGGAGAGCTCATACCTGCTGTGAGTGCTGCTGAGATCACAAGTGGATCCTTCCAGCAAAGCAAATGTTGTGCCAGAAATATGTCAAGGAGTGGGATTAGTCCATTGGGCTGCAGCCTGGTCTAGACCCTCCAGAGTGATTTTATAACTAAAAACCAAAAGTGTCTCAAAACAAGGCAGAAAATCAGAGTGCCCATAAGCTTTGAGCATTTTTCTGGCTCCTCAGATGCTGTGTGAGGGTGCAGGGCATCCCTTTGCTCCTCCTGCAGGGTTTCTGGGACTGAGTCCCCTTGCACCAGTCAGTGGTTCCTTCTCCCATGTTCCTGGATGTTGGAGCGGGGCAGGAATGACCTGGAGGAGCTCCAGCTGCTCCATGTAAAGGAGAGATGTCATAAAGTTCTGTCTGGTCACAAAGGTGTCAAGGGCATAAAAAACATTGGATGTTTTACAAATCCAGTGCCACCTTCACATCAAAGCAAATAAAAAATGGGATTTGATAAGTTTTGTTTTAATCGAGGCTGGAGGCTCAGACTGGCATTCCAGCCTGTACAGCATTAGGGCAGTGCGTTTGTGGCAGTGCTGTGACAAGGCCCTGCTTAGGTTCTTCAGTTGCTCCTTTTATGAAATTATCATTTGCAGTGAATTCTAACATCATATCCTTTCATATTAAAAAAATTCAGATGTAGAATATGAGAAAAAATAGAGCAGATATGTTTCATGAGCCGAAGTGTTTGTGGGAGAAGGGATTTCTGTTTCTACTTCAGTTGTCTCCATGAGGAGGTAAGAACAGTAGATTGGGAAATAATAAATTAAAACATGGTATTACTTAACTGAAATACAGCCTAAAAATCAATCCGACAAACAGTTTTTGTGACAAGACAGACCAAGTTAAGATGGCATTGGAAATATCTGTCTAAACAGTACTGGTGCCTGAAACTGGTGTAACTCTTCACTGTCTTGCTGAAATGTCCTCATTGCAAAATGCCAGGATGACTCTGCTGCAACTGTAAGGGAAAATATTAAATGACAGTTGAAGGCTTTGTGCTGCTGTAATCCATAGTGTAACGAGATGCTTGAAATCAACACAAGTGCTGGAGCAATTTGAGCCTAAATTTGCAGAGGACACCTGAATTTGGATTCAGAAACGGGCGTTGAGAGGAGGGGGTGAAGGTCACCGAGCCGGCAGGGTGCAAGCAGCAGCAGCAGCAGAGATCCCATCCCATCCCATCCCATCCCATCCCATCCCATCCCATCCAGGAGGGGAGCCCATCCCATCCCATCCCATCATCCCATCCCAGGCCAGAGCACCCAGCACATCCCTGTGACAGAGCACACGGGGGGTGAGCTGCGGGCCTCGGGCCGGCCAGGAGCTGCTGAGGCTGGGAGAGAACAGGAACGGCTGTGACAGGGCACGGGGAAAGAGCTGCCAGGGCCTCAGGCCGGCCAGGAGCAGGTGACGGCCGGGAAGGGGGCAGGGTGGGGGAGATCAGGGGTGAAGGGCAGATCAGGGTGTGGCTGGACGAGGCAGATCAGGGCGTGGCTGGGCGGGGCAGATCAGGGTGTGGCAGATCAGGGCGTGGCTGCCCTGCCCGGTCCGGGGCGGAGCGGACCCGACCCCACCCGACCCCAGCGGGCCCCTCGGAGGCTCCGGGTGCCGGCGCTCGGGGCCGGGCCGGCGGAGCATCCCTGGCCGCTCGGCGCGGGGTGCCCGGAGCTGCGGGGAGCTGCGGGGAGCGGCGGGGCGGAGCCGGCGGCGGGGCGGGCGCGGCACCTGCGTGCTGGGAGCCGGCGGCGCCGCGCCGGCCCCTCGGCGGTGCCGCCAGACGGCGGCGGCCGGGCTGGGCGCTGCCGGCAGCCGGAGCATCCCCGCTCCGCCCCGCAGCCGCGGCCATGACCGACAACATCCCGCTGCAGCCGGTCCGGCAGAAGAAGCGCATGGACAGCAAGCACCGCGGCGGGTGAGGGGCGGCGCGACCCCCGGGGCGGCGGCGGGGACGCGCTCGGGACGCGCGGGACGGGGGCGGCGGCGGCCCGAGCCCGGGCGGGAGGAGGAGAGGAGGAGGAGGAGGAGGATGAGGATGAGGGGGAGGCAGGCAGGCGGGCGCTGACAGGTTGCTCCTGACGCCATTGCCGCGGCACGCCCGGCGCACGGCAGGATGCGGGCGGGCTGCGGGAGCGGGGACAGCCCCGGCGGGGAGCGGCTCGGCCCGGCCCGGCCTCCAGCGCCGGAGCCGCGGACACAGCGGGGCAGCAGCGCCTGGAGGGGCCGGGCCGTGCGGGGGCCGTGTCCCCGCCGCACCCGCTCGGCACGGCCCCCGCTCGGCTCGGCCCGGCTCGGCCCGGCTCGGCTCCTGCTTGTCATCGTCCATCCCCGCTGTGGAATCAGCCGGGGCTGGAGAATCCCCGGCCTCAGCTGGGAGGAGCGCAGGAGCATCCATCGGTGCTGCGTGTAACAAAGGCCCGGCTCCCATTAACTGTATCAGCTCGGCAGTACAGTATCCTTGGTGGCGATGTCGCCGTAGCCCGGGCGTGCGATGCGTCCCTAAAGGAGGCGTAGGGAAATGTTTATACCGGTATGCCCATGCAGGAAGTTAAATAAGGAAAATGGTTTTCCAATAGCCTTCCATTACGAAACCTCACCACTGTGCAGACAGGTTGGTTTGCACACAGCAGGGTGTACGTGGTATCCGAGTCACCTGGCTGTCAATTATCCCAGCATTTCATTCGTCCCTGGAGAATTTGGGATTTTTAAATGTGGTGAGTGATGTTAGCAAAATAAACCAAAATATTGAAAGAAATCTCCACTGTTAGAGCAGGGGGAAATATACACGTTTGCCTTGTTTATGTTTTGGTTGGTAGTTTGTGTTCCGAGCCCTGTAACTGACATTATTGTACACAGTTTATCAGCATTAGGTGTTTTCCTGTTGCCAGGTGGTTGGTGGTGCTGTAGCCGGGGCAGGGAGGTGTGTGTGGTGCAGCAGCAATCCCCGGTGCCTGTGTCACATGCGCCGCTGAGCAAGTGCCACAAGGTGCAGCCACCACGGCCTTGCCTTTGGTGACGTGAGGGCCTGGGAAATTTCTCCAAGCTGCTCGAATGGATTCTGTTCCTGGAGTTCTGTACTCTCCAGCAAGAGCCTCCTGGGTGTTCAGTGTGGTTTGTGCTGCTAGCAGAGCCTGCCCTCGGCTAACCCGAGCTATGGGTCATTGCCTGGGGATCCTGCCTGATTAACAGCCACTGAGAGGCTTTCCAGTGGTGGCAAAAAATTCCAGCGGCACGGGAAGGAAGCTTGCCTAGGGCTTTTAGTCAATAGCAGTTGAAATAAATTGGATTTGGGGTTTCTGTTTGATGCAGTAATTGTTTGGGGGTGGGATTTGTCATACATGAGGAATCCTTGTTTTAGTGATGTGATCTTTTGGTGTTTGATCAAGTGATGGATAGCATTGAAGTCAAGCCAATCCTAACCAGTGTTAGAAACCATAGAATAAATTATCCAGCAAGTCGAGGGGTCTCTGGTGTCACAGCCAGAATAGAGTCCTGGGAATCCTAAGCCATAATCAAGGCCTCCTTTCTTCTGTTCCCTCTGAGGAAAAACCCACGCTAAAGCCATCCAGTTTATGTTCCTTGATGCATATGAAAACCAGGATGAGCAAGTGTTGATGGGCTTCACTTTGCCACAGCCCCAGCTGGTTTCTACTCTGGGGGTCCCTCAGCAGTGGGAGTGAGTGTTCAGATAGATTTTTGTTGGTGTGGTCTTCTGGAATGGGGAGCAGATTTCTGGTCATGAATGTCTCTATAGAAATCTTGGTTTCTGTTAAAATAAGCAAGAAATGGCTAATTCACCTGTAGGGCAGGTGCCATCCAGCAAGGCTTTCATTTCCCTCAGCTTCTGGCATGCTTTGAAAGGAAGCCAGGGAGGAGCTGGCTCAGGAGCCTTGCAGGATGAGTGGTGGCTCAGGCAGCTCAGGTCTGTGCTGGAGAGAAGCCACGAGCTGAAAGAAGCGAGTGGGAGAGTGGGGATCTGTTCCTGAGCACAGCTTCAGTGGGGCTCTTCTTGCTGCCATCGGGGCTGAGCTCTGAATTGCCGTGCTGTGCCTTGAACTCAGCCCTGTTCATCCCGAGGCTTTGCAGCACTCTGGGGCCCTGTGAGCACTGTGCTGGTGAGGAGGGAGGCATGGCGGAGCTGCAGCAGCCCTGGTGGGGTGGCAGTGAGCCCGAGTCCTGCCAGGGAGGAGCTGCAGGTTCCTGGAGCACCCGGGGTGCTCTGCTCAGCACATGACACAAGTGCTCCCCTAAATAGCTCATGGTGTCAGTCCTCAGTCCTGCAGGGCTCCTTTTAAAGCAGCAGGCTGCTGTGCTCATGCAGCTGCTGTGTGGAAAAGGCCTGGCTCCAGAGCTGCAGGGGAAGGAGAGGGAAGGAGGAGCTTTACAGGAACACTTGCTGAGGCTGTGCCATTGTGCTGCCTGTGTACTCTGCTCTGTTTAGAATGGCAAATTCCATCTCAGAGTCAACAGAGAGGGACGGCAGCTCCTGCCCTGGGAGAGCCTGTGTGGGTGTGCCTTGGCACGTGCAGCCTGGGGCTGGGCTGCCTTCCCACAGCCTGGGAATTGCAGGAATTGCAGCTCCCCTGCCCCTTCCAGAGCCACGCCAGCTGCATGGCCTGCAGTGGGAATGTTCCAGAATGTTCCACCTGCAGTGTCTCATGTGCAGGTGCATCAAAGGGCAAGGTGGTCATGCATGGTTCTGGTTTTCTTTAGCCATGGAAAATTTGTGCCCTGTTTTTGGAATGATGTCACGTGGGGGTTGGTTTGTGTGTTAGAGGTGCCAAGCACAGCCTGTGAGGGTCACAGAAACGAAATCTGAGAAATGGGCTCGGTTTAGAAGTGACTAAATATGCCAGTGAACTTCAACACCAATTTGACAAATGCCACCTCAGAACACGTTTGGCTGTAGGTTTGCACACCTACAAACGTGGCACTTTTTTCCCATTGGGTTTGTTTTACATGGGAGTAGTTTTCATTTGATCTTCAAATACTTCTCTGTCAAACATTTATAAATAAAACCTGCTTCTTGCTAGTGTCTGTTCACCTGGCAACTGGCAGTCACTCTGCTTGTTCCTGCCTCTTACATCACCACTGGGAGCGTGGTTTTGTGAGCAAATACAATCCCCGGTGAAGTGCAGAGCAGACCTGTTCTTCAGTTCCTCCTGTTCATTTGGATCCCTCTGCAGATTAAGTGCAGCATCCCTTACAGGGCTGAGCTTCAGGTACAGTTTGCATCCTGAGGGATTCTTTTCAGTGGTTGTGACTCTATTTGAGGATTTGTGAGTTTGTTTCCCATTGTTATTTTCGCCAAGTTACGATTTAAAATGTGACTTGCACAGTGCTGTATAAGCTGTCCTCATGTATTCATGGTCTTTCTGCAAGGTGATGATTTTGAAAGTCCATTATTTACCCTCACTTGCTAGTTTTCTATACTTCAGGGTTATTGCAGGATTGTTATATAGTCCTTCAGCTGCAAAATGGAGAAGGAGAAATGTTTAGGAACGTGTTCTCAAACTTTAACAGAAACTGTTTACATTTCTGTAACATTGTGATTCCTCTTCTTGGGAAGTGCACGTTAATTTTATCAGCCTTTCTCAGCAGCAGTGTAAACTCCCAGCTGTTTTTCTAGACAATCTTTCCCTTTCCAGGATGCAGTCTTTAGATTTCATGATGGAAAACATTTTATTATTCCTACTAATGCAAACAATTCTCTGCCAGAAACTTCCTCCTGTGCCGCTGCCTTTGCTCTGAGCAGAGAATTTTATAGTAATGAAGCCTCTTCCCTCATCATCTGCATCTCTAAGCTTGGGACTTAAAAACAGGGTGGTAGCCAGAGAAACAGGAGATCACAGAACTGCACAGTGCCTGCAAAACTCTTACAGGGAGGAACAAATAAAGTAACTGGAAAAAGCTGACAGCTCCAGTCAAAAGGACTTTTGATTTAATGGGCACCAAAGCTAATCTGAAAACACATTTTTATGTGCTCAGAGTACCTTGTTTCTGGTGCCCATATGAATAATTTTTCTTTTCTACATTAAGATTATTCAATTTCCAGAGGAGAAAGGGAAAAGGAGAACTAATAATCTTATTGATTCTTCCCCAGTGAAGTTCAAGACATCACTGAAAAGTTTAAAAATAATTAAAAATTAAGGCAATTGGCTGCCTTTGGGAGGAGTGATAAACATCTGCCAGAAAGAATGAGCACATGGTTCTGTGCTTGAGAAATTGCTCTGTTCTGACCAAAACTTCATTTTTAACTGATTTCAGCAGTTCATGGGCTGGCACTGGAGCAGTCATTGTGAGATAACATTCCTGCTGGAGCAGGGTTTGGGTATTGGATTGCTCTGAGCCGCCCCAGTGAAGCACAGGAGGGAAAACACAGTCACAGAATGCTGAGGGTTAAATACCAGCACTGGGGTTGAGTTGGTGCCTTCAGAACAAAAATCCTGGAACGTTTCTGGGGTAAGAGTCAGGGTTTGCTGTCAGGATTTTCCTCCCTGGCACAGGAGCTCCAGGGCTGTGATGTAATGGGATTCCTGAGAGCTGAGGAACCTCCCCAGTTCCAGTGTTGCAACCTGGGGCTCCCAGTGCTGGTTGTAGTATTCTGTTCATTGGCAATTTTAAAATTAAATATTTTACAGAAACCTCATGCTGTAAGGCTGTGGAGGAGACTCCCAGCAGAAATTCTGGATATTCTTTACTCTGCCATCCATGCTCCTGATATTTGCCTTCAAAACTTGCTGGGCAGGAAGTTTTCCTTTTGTTTGTTTAATTAGGTTTTCAGTTTGCTTTCCCTGTAATTCAGGAGCTTGCAAAAACTGACTCCAGCCAGGCAAGGATTTCACAAACCTGTTATTTTTACTCAGCAGATTCTCCCATGCCCTTTCTTGCATATTCTTGGAGCTGCATTATTTTTAGGTTGTTTCTCAAGCCCTGGAGTAGCAGAGCATTTGTAAATTACCATTCTTACAGCAACAAGTGTGTCTGTGGGGGAAATGCTGCAAGGGGTCACCCTATTGTAAATATTATGATACAGGTGTGGGGCTATTTTGCTGTTGAGTACAACCCCTGTAAGAGGCCCAGCCTCAAAAATAAACAAAGGTAAATGGTTTCAGATGTCTGATTGCAAGGACTGACTGATTTTTCCTAACTGGAAAGCACATTGTGATGAAATAGGCTGTGTGGACACCAGATTTGCTTCCTTGGGTAAAGCTTCGTTTTGGAGCCTTTTCTTCTTTGTGAAGAAAGGAAAACCACTTTTTTCTCCTTTTTTTTTTCTGTAGACCGTATCTATATTCTGTTGGAATCCAAATACCACCATTTACAGTAGTTTCCATTCCAATATATTTGGGATGCAAGTGGCTATTTGTCTTAGGTCTTCAGCTGCAAACACAAAAGCAAACTGCAGTTGAAAGGTATCTAGCTCATAAAATACATTTCTGTAGTACAGCTTCTGTGTTTGAGTGTTTAACATCAATTTGCTATTTGTCTGGTCTTGGTAACCAGCTGCCTTTCAGTGTGGATTTTATACATAAATGGGGAAAAGAATCTGCTAGTTAGTTTTTTTAACAAGCAAAAATAGTTTGTAGAGGTGACAACAATTGAGAGTTTCAGGGCAAGCATAACTTTCTGAAGTGGTTATGTTGAGGGTGTTTATATTAATTGTGGTTGTGTGGCACTACCTGGGGAGCAGCTGAGGCAGGGGCTGCATGCAGGGGGTGTGTGTGACACCGAGGTGTGTTGGAAATGAACTCATTAATTAATGACTGGTCCCTGTGCAGGTGCTGTGAGTGCCTGAGGTGCTGTGGCAGGAGGGACCCCAGGCCTCGGAGCGTCTGGCTCGGGCACCCAGAGAAGAGAGACCAGAGGTACCCTCGCAATGTCATCAACAACCAGAAGTACAACTTTTTTACCTTCCTCCCTGGGGTAAGCATGACTAAAGTTGCTTTCCATCGTCCCACCCCACTGCTTTCCCCATTTTCAGTGGTTTTACAGTAGATAAGTGCAGAATCTGGAGCTGGAGAAAATGATGGGGTTGTGTTTGGTGGAGTTGATGCCAAGGCTGCCTCAGGGCAGCAGCAAACCAGACACAGAAGTGTCCTGAGTGTCCAGGATGCTTTAGAACTGCCCCAAGCCAGCATTTAGTCACTAGGAAAGCATGCAGAAATGTTTCTGGTGGTTACTTCAACATGCATAACATCCTCCCTTCTGTTTTTGTCTGCTTTTTTTTTTCCTAGGTGTTGTTTAACCAGTTCAAATACTTCTTCAACCTTTATTTCTTGCTCTTGGCCTGCTCTCAGTTCGTGGTTGAGATGAGGCTTGGTGCCCTTTACACATACTGGGTTCCTCTGGTAGGTCCTTCCAGGTTTATTTCTCCAAGAAAATTTTGGTGTTTGACAAATTTTTTTGTGCTGCCTTTTCTGTGAGGTGTAAGTTTGCACCTTCAATCCTATTTTTAACTTGCTTCCTGAGGCCTGTGCTGTGCATGTTGTAGGGTTTAGCTTTCGGTGAGATCCCTGGTAAAAGCCAGAAAGAAGTGAAGGGGCAGCTTTGGGACACTGCTGTTAAAATTCTGTTTGTTTTAAAGTCTGGATCTCCACGAATTCTCTGTGAATGACATGTGAGATGACACAGTCAGCTGGAACATGTGGGAATATTTTGGGGTGATTATTTGAAGGCTCTTCAAACAGCTGAAACCTAAGCTGAAAATAGCTGATGCTTTTTTAGTTTTATCTTGGAAAGCAGGTAGGAATTTCTAGGTAAATGAATGAATGCATTTCATTGCTGTATTAATTAATTAATTAGATTACACATTTAGATATGTGTAAGTGCTAGAAACCTGCAGTTTCTAACATCACCTTGCTCCCTTCCTAAAGCTCCTTATTGACAGAGGTAATCAGTACCTGGCTGCAGCTTTCAACACAAGTTGTAAAAAGTTCATTTTCTGTGGTGCATGAGGAGTGTTTTAACTGTTTAGTCTGAGCTAATAGTCTCTGTCAGAAACATGACTTTGTGATACCAAGCCCATAAAGAATTGGCCTGTATTAATTAATTATTTTTTATACAGTGAAGGATGTGATGCAGACATTTCCTCATGGCAAGAGGAAATGAAATGACTGCTCAGATGTACAGAAGAGTAGGACTGAAGCCCTAATCAGGCAAACATGTAATTATACCACGAGCAGAGCACATAAATATCTTTAGAGTGTTAATTGTGTAGGTGGAGTGTCTGTGTACATTCACATGAAGGCACATGCATCCTCTGTTTATCTGAATATATAAAAAGGGGCTTACACAGATTTCTGTATACATTTCTGTGCAAAGAAATCTCCCAGATGAGTTGTGCTGACTTCAGTGGCTCTGAGGTGCTGAGCACTGAGATTTGAGGGGTCTGCATTACCCTGGACTTCTCACTCTGGGTTACTTAGCTGTGGGATGAAATGAGATCTGGTACTTATATTCTTCAGGTAAACTCCACAAAGGTTTTATTTGGGATAAACTTTACAAAGACTTGCTTGGGGGATTATCTTTACAAAGATGTGCCTGGGGAGAGCACCCTGACAAAACTGTAAAGTTTCTTAAGCAGCAAGTGTGTTTTTGAGCAGCTGGTGTGAGTTTGGCACTGGGGATTGCACAGCAGCACATCTCAGTGCACCGATTCAGGAGGATCAGCTAGAGAAAGGAAATGCAGATTGTTACATTGGCACTGATAAATGTGGCTGTTGTTGGAGGCAGATGTGATTTCTCCCTGACCCTTTGCTCCCTCTGTTTCCCCGTGCTGCTGGCAGGGGTTTGTGCTGGCTGTCACCGTGATCCGCGAGGCGGCCGAGGAGCTGCGCTGCTACATGAGGGACAAGGAGGTGAACTCGCAGATCTACAGCAAGCTCACAGCCAGAGGTCAGCCCCAGGCTGGGAATGCAGCCCTGCTGACAGCCAGAGCCAGAGTTCAGGCTGGGAGGGGGCTCTGGGCTCCTAGGCACGTGGCTTTGTGGCCACGGAGCCCTGGCACGCGGGGGCTGCTCCTGGGTGGCTCCTCAGCAGGCTCTGCTGGAGGTTGGGGTTTGATGAAGGGTTCATGGCATGGGCTGGGTGGGAAGGGACCCTAAAGATCACCCAGTGCCTCCCCATCCATGGGCAGGGACACCCCCCACTGTCCCAGGCTGCTCCCAGCCCCCGTGTCCAGCCTGGCCCTGGATCCAGAACAGCCACTGCTGCTCTGGGCACCTGTGCCAGGGCATCACCACCCTACAGAGCCTAAAAAGACCCTAAAAAATGATGAGGTTTGTGTTTGTCAGCAGCAAGCGCTGTGGTTCCTGAGGACTGGCAGGATCAGCTCCTGCATCTTCTGTGTCCATCCCCTGAGCTCCTCTGCAGCCCTGAGGAGTTTGGAGCCCCCGGTTGGGAGTGAGCCCAGGCTGGGCTCAGCTGAGCCTGACCCTGCTCTAGCCATTGTTTCCAGCTGTGCTGTACCTAACAAAGACACTTAAATTCTCATTTGAACAATCCAGTGCTGCCTCACTATGGAGTTACTCCTAATACCATGACAAAGATGGTGAGGCCAGGGTTTTGTTTCAAAAAGGGAATGAACTGAATTTGAGCAGGTTTTGGTTCTTTTCCGTTTCCAATTTCTTAGTTATAAAAGTTTATACTCCTAAATTAAGATGCAGTGATGTAGGTGTAGAAAAAAAAATGCTGCATTTGTAGGAATAAGACTGCTTTTTAAATATAATTGCTTAAGGCTGGATGTATTTCACATGCCAGGAGTTATGAGGCAACTCCAAACTGGGGAGTTTGAGTTTCTGAATATTAAATCCCCTTTTAATAACATGTTCTTAGTACAACACTTAAAATGCTTGGCAACCAACAAAAGCCTCATCCAAGAGGGGTGTACTACATCTATTTAAAGATATAAAAGAGTTGCCTTCTGGATTCTATTCAATGATCTATAAGGGGCCTGACCTCTCCTTTAGTTCTTTTCATATTGCTATTACGTTTCCCATGAATGATTTCCCTCCCCCCAGTCCTTTAACTTTTCTAATTTTTGTGAAAGAAACCAAGGAGGATTGGCAGCTGGGCACTAGCTGAAAATCTCAAGCCACTGTATTTAACATGAATTTTGTGCAGAAACAGGAATGAGACTGTAGTATAGTTTAAAGTAGAAAAAAATGTGGAAAATTATTTATGATTGTCACATGCTTTGGGTAGAAGAGTAATTTCTGTCCCTCACTCAATCTCAGAACTTAATTTTTTGGGAGAGCTGATCATCTTTTCCACTGATTAAAACCTCAGCTCCTCTGGGAATTACCTGGGAGCAGGGAAAGGGCCTGGTGAGGCTGGGGACAGAAATTTGGGGGTTGATTCATCTCACTCCTTTATACAGTCAGAGGAAGGAGCTGGGTTTTCAAGGGAGAGTGTCACCAGCTCAGAGGTAGAAGCAGCTAATACCAAAATAAATTTGGAACAGCTGATGTGAACAATTAATTTTCAGCGTAGCTGACAGTAGGACTTGGGCTATTTACAGGCTGTTTCTTTTGTTGCTGCTGTTGAACAGCACAGCTCATGCTGCAGGGGTTTGGCACAGCCCTGTGCTGAGACCTAATGACAAAAACCTCCACCCTAAACCTTTTTTGTCTTTTTACCCAGATGATCCATTTATGTTCCAAAATGACAAAACCAGCAGACTTCTGGAAAGCTTTTTTTTTTTTAGTGGAAAGCTTTACATTTAAAGGAGAGTTGTTTGGATTGTTATAAAAAATAATCAAATTTCAATCCCCTATTCATAAGCCACAAGCCTCCCTGTGTTCAGGAGTCTGTGTTCTGATCTGCTTGATGGAAAGCTCGAACTGTGCTTGCAAATTCCTGGCTTGTTTTTCTTCTCCTGCAGCCCCCCTCCCTGGGTAACACTGCATAATAGAGAGAAACTCCACAGAAGAGTGGGAAGGGACCTCCTACTGAGGGGTGCTACTTAAGATACAGATCATTGGCATTTACCAGCCATAAAAAACCCAATATTTTCCCAAACTCTGCGAGTCCTGCTCCACAGCATAAGGCTACAAAAGCCAAAAGTTTGGTGCAACACATCAAACAAACCCACCCCCCTTCTTTTTTTTATGTTTTAGATGCATTTAACTTGTCTTAGTAAACCTCTGGCTTCATCTTTAATTCCAAAGTAAGTGTTTGGATCTGTACTTCAGTGCAGCTTTGCACATCTATTGTGAAATTTTGACCTAAGTGCTCATAGGGCAAAAAAGGGAAACTTTTCTGGCTAATAAATGTGTTACTGGAAATTACATGCTTTCTGGTACATCCATCATGCTGCAAATTTGGTGAAAATTTCAAAAACCATAGCTTAAATTGGAACAAACTGTTTGCATTTGATTATGTTTACTTTCTTATCTTAAAAAAAGATAAATCAGGGCATAGCAGAGAACAAAACAAATACCAGACAAATTTTAACAATAGATTTTTTTTAATGAGAGATCAAGACTATTTCCTTTTAAAAAGTGATAAACACCAACTTCTATTCTGATTAACTGAAGGAAGTACAAACTGAAAGTGATATAAATGCTGAATAAACCTGTGTGTATTTAGAGGAAGCATTTCTAGTTGCACTTACAAAACCAGGAGTTCATAATTACAAAAATATTTAAATAGAGCAGTTGTGGGAAATGGAACAGTTGTGCTTATTAGCTGGTTTTAAACATGCATGAGAAAACATCTGATGTTTAGGTGGCAGTTTCCCCACAGAAAGAAAAGGGAATTACAGAATTCCCAAGATCAAAATAAAACTAATTCAAGTAAGTTCTTTATGGGAGTCCTGAGTCAAAGGAAACATCTGGTCCTGGGCCTTCTTAGCAGGACGTGTGTGCACACTGCAGAGATGTCACCCACGGGGGCCAGAAAGGCTGCAAAAGCAGAATTAGCTGCCTAAAAAGGGCATCTCATTTATCCAGGAGTTATAAAAACGTGTGCTGGTTAGAAAGGTCCCCTCTTTGTTTTACCCTCCAACAGCTGAGGTTGGGAGGGTTCCTGAGCAAGACAAATCTGCTCCAGCTGCTTTGGGTTTTCTCAAATTGGAAAAATTTTACAGCAGATGATACTGTTTTCAGCATAATGATCCCAAAAGCCTTTTATGTACGTAATGATAGGAAATCATCACGTTACAGCTTTGTCCAGGCATTAATTTCTCTTTTGCAGAATGATTTTTTACCTTGTTAAGGAAAACCTAAAAAAGTAGGTTTGCCTGAACCCTGCAGGTAGCGCTGCTTCTGCTGATAGTCACCAAATAAATCCTTGTGATCTTGGAGAGAATACAGAAAATATGGTTAAACAAATCCACAGCTTTTCTGCACTTTGGGTCAGGAGTGGCTGTGTGGGGAGAGCACTCGGGCTTTTTCCCCCCTTCCTTTGCCCAGGAGAATATTCAAAAGCACTTTTTGTTGCTTTGTGAATAACCGTATTAAAAGGGGAGGAAGAGATGTTATCTGTCAGACCCTTTTAGTGTCATAGTACCTAACTTTGTATAGCCCATACAGAAGACTGCCAGGGATGCTTTTTTTGATCCTCTTGGAGTGCAGCTTTTCTTTTCAAGCCCCAGCGTAATGGACTCTTAATCCCCGGTTTGCTTCCTGCCCCGGCAGAGATGTCTTTAGCCCAGCATTCGTTTTGTTTACCTTTTTTTTTTTTAAACCAAAAAACCTTGCAAGGCAAACTCCAGAATCCATGAAAGACCTATGAGATATTTGTGAAATGGGCCATGACTGCTTATAATTTGTAGGAATAATTACAGCATGCAAGGAAGTCTGCATTTATTAGCAGCAGTGATGAAGCATGTTGTTAGGCACACAGTGTGTCACCAAAGCAGCAGGCTGCCCCAGCCCAGAATGGCTTTCATTGTTAATTTGGAGCAGAAACACTGAAGCATATCCTGAGAAGGATGCTAATGAAGGGACTGCCAGTAGTAAAATCCCAGTGACCTTTGGGCTTTGTGCTAATTTCTGTTCCCCCTCCCTTCCCCCTCCTGCTTTCCCTGAGCTGCTATCTGGCCAGTTAGCCCGTGAATTTTGAGGTACAGTAGGAGTGTTGTCCGTGCCAGGGTGAGCTCCACATGCCTCCCCCACTTCCACTCAAATCACAGCAGATTAAAGAGGCTTTTGTTGAAATATAACAGACATGTGAAGGCAGGGTTCAAATTAACTGATTATAAATCACTAGTTAGTCTGAGAAGCCAAATCTAGAGCTGGCTAATGATTTGAAATTACTAGCCAATTGTTAAATTAATCCCCTGTTTTAAAGCAATTGGGAAATGTTTGACAGCTGCACAGAAATAAATATTTACATGATTTCTGTAGGACCTGTTCTCTGCTTGTTTGGCCAGTCCTGCAAGAGGCAAAGGAGAGGTGGCAGAGCTGAGCCAGAGACTGGAGCTGCAGCAGGGCAGGGAATGAGGCTGGATTTTGGAAGGATCCATTGTACTTCCAGGCCTTGGCTTGAGAGTTGAGTTTTGCATTTCCAGGCACCTCAGGAAAAGGAGTTGGATTTGATGGTTCCCTGCTGTAACTTTCTGTTCTTGCTCTGGCACCTGCCTGATGCTGAAAGTGTTTCCGAATTCATGAGTTAGGCAGTACCAAAAGGAGTTTAAGGAGTTGTTTCAGAGTTATGACTAGGGGGTGGCTGGGGCTTTCTGCAGCCAGGGCTGGTGTCTGGAGCTGTTACAGGAGGGGCTCCAGCCCTTTTTGGGAGAGCCACCCCTTAGTGGGGGTAGTGGGCTCAGAAGTCTTTCCAGGGCAGCATTGCCCAGTTGCTGTGGTAGAAGCGTTTCCTATTTTTACCCCCATAGTGCAGGGGAAGGAAGGGAGGGGAGGAGCAGCACACAGCACCCAAACCCTGTCCTGCTCTGCTCTGACACCAACACCTTTCCTTTGCAGGGACTGTCAAGGTGAAGAGCTCTAACATACAAGTGGGTGACCTCATCATTGTGGAAAAGGTTTGCCTTTATATTCTTCTTTACTGTGTAAAGTTGGTTTTGTTTTTTTGTTTTTGTTTTTTTGCAAGACCATAGAAAATGAGATCTTTTGCATTCCTACTTACTTTACAATAGGCTTAGAATATCAGGTGTTGAACACAAGTTTAAATTTAGTCACTTTACAGCGTTCTCCCACCTCACCAATAGCATCATTATCTTTACAAATGAGGGCAAATCTGTAGGCATGCACCTATAACCTTATTTTCTACTTATAATATAGTGAGATAAAGAGCTTCCCTATCCTTTCTGTGATTGTTGGACACAGGTTAAATACCTGGAACAAATGCAGCACCTAGGTGTTTCTTTGGGTATAAGCATTGCAGTTTTGGGAGACCCAGTGATCTGTTTGTAGATACTGGTATATACAGTATATTTCCCCCTTTGTACAACTTTTAATGTGTTTTTTTTTAATCCACTGATTTTATGTTTTTTCCCACCCACTCTCTGCAAGCAGCCATGACCTCTAAAACCATTAGTATGAAAATACTCAGTACAAAATGAGAAACTTGGTAGCTGCAGATTCCAGATACAACCTTTCTGCTAACATGGGACTCCTTGAAAGGAAACCAGCACTAGTTTAAGATTTCTTCATACTTCTAGAATTACTTTCCAGGCCTTTGGTAAACCTAACCCTTGGGTCTGGTCAGTGGGAGCTGGCACCAGTTATTATCGTGCACTTGGAATTCTGCAGGGAAGCGAGTTCAGGATTCAAAGCAAACTGAATCCCAGGCTCCAGGCTGACAAAGGAATCCTCTTTGTGCCTCTGCTGCTGTGGGGAAGGCGCTGCACACGCGTGCAGGGCTGGCTGCACAATAATGGCCTTTCTTCTCCCCCCAGAACCAGAGGGTCCCTGCTGACATGATCTTCCTGAGGACGTCGGAGAAGAATGGTAAACATCTGGAACCAATTGTCAAAATAGCCATTAACCTTTCACTGGTTGTTTGGAGAAAATTATCTTTTGGAAATGTGAAAGAAATAGATAATAGTAAAATTTGAGAGAGAGAGGGAACTCAAGTGGTTTTATGGACCACCACTTCTCAGGATGTTATACTCTAGTTTTGTTTGCTAATCAAAGAATGTAGGGGTTGAGTCCAGGGTAAATGAATCTGGTTGCATTTTAGATATATTTACTTACTGTTCAGGCTCGCTTTGTTAAGTGTGGGATAAGGAAATGTTTGATCAGAAGGGTTAGAAAACAGATTGATGGGAACATTTCAAGTGTCTTAAAAACAGTATAGCACAGAGAATTCTGGCCTAGTGGAGGGAAAGGAATGTGGTGCAGGAACGTCATCATTCCATTATTAACAAATGTAAATCAGACCATGTTTCCAGAGAAAGAAGGATGTGGGTGTCCTAGAGGGGAAGCCATCCCCTGAGTTACCTGTAGGTGTGCCTAGGACAGAGGTGGCAGGGTCCCTGACTGCTGTTCCCATCCCCAGGGTCCTGCTTCCTGCGCACGGACCAGCTGGATGGGGAGACCGACTGGAAGCTGCGGCTGCCCGTCACCTGCACCCAGCGCCTGCCCACGGCCTCTGTGAGCACCTGCCTGGCACTCTGTGCTTGGGAGCTGTGGACAGGCTTTGCCTGAAAGCCTGGGGCTGCTGCAGTCCTGTTTTCGGGCTGCGGCTTCTTTCCTGGGGCACAGATAGGTCCCAGGGGTCTCTCAGGTGTCACCCCAGGAAATCCCCTGCCACCCCAGGTGTGTTTTCTGGGGGACTCCTGGGCTGCAGTAGCTATCAAATCAATTCTAAACCATGCCAAGTAACTCTTGGTGCAGTATTCTGGTAAAACTCCTGTACATTATAAGCTGTGGCTTGCTGGTAGGAGCTGGTAGGGCTGATGGATGTGTCTGTTTGATAGGACCTGCTGCAAATCCGCTCCTACGTCTACGCAGAAGAACCCAACATTGACATACACAACTTTGTGGGGACCTTCACCAGGGTGAGTCTGCTGGCAGGGCCTGAAATCAACCAGGGTTTATGAAAATTCTCCATCCTATCAGAAATCCCTCTGACAGCTCGCCCAGCATCCCTCCCCAAACACCTCAGTGAACATCGCTCATCCTCTGCGCTTTTCCATTACTGACAAGTTTGTTTATTTATCTCTTTTTCCCATTGTAGGAGGACAGTGACCCTCCAGTAAATGAAAGTTTAAGCATAGAAAACACCCTGTGGGCCAGCACAGTGATTGCATCAGGTAAGGTGGAGACCCATGTAAAATTGTTTTTAAGGGAATATGTTAACAATTTTTAAAGGTATTTCTGTGATGGAATAATAATACTGTCAGTTGGAGAAATTAGCAGTTGGAATGAGGTTTCCCCCTTGTCCTAACACCTCTGGGGAGCTGAGCTGACATCTAATTGCCTCTTGGACATTCCTAGATGAGAAAGGAGTGGCCTTTGGGGCCCTTCTTTAGCATCTAGGAGCAGAATAGCACTTAATTGCTCTGCACATTGACATCCTAATCTGTAACAGAAATGGTGTCAAATGGATTCTGGGAACAGAAGCTGAGATGAAAGATTTCCAGGTAAGTGCTGCCATTGAGTTTGTCCTATATACTCTTAAGAAAGGAAAGAAAATCAAGTCTTTGACAGGTTTTGACTCATATGTACGATAAACTCCCGAGGCCTGAGATTAATCAATGCCCTCCTGTAGAGGCTTGTCAAAATAAAAGCCTTGTTCCTCTCCTGCCCAGTGCATTTGCTGGGCAGTACCTGGAGGAGAGTGGAATTCTGGAGTCCAGCTCTGGAGTTAGACTTGTCAAATGGAGAGACTTGACAGTGCATTTGCAAATATAATTTCAAAGGATTTATGCAATTGAGTCTGTTTGAAATGGCCGTAAACCAACTAGAAACACTCCCTTTTCACAGATCAGTGTGTTTTCAAGCTTATTCTAGTCCTGGCAGGTGCTTCCTCTCATTTTGACTGACTTATCAATACAATACTGGATTTTGTTTCTCCTGCGGTAATAACAAATAGCATGTTGTAAGTTATTTCTGTAAGGAGAAAATGTGGATATTATTTTTCTTCTGCTGTCGGGTTGTGGTGCCATCTCACTGGGGCAGCCCCTGTAAGATGAGGAAGAGCAATGTGTCTTTCTCCATCTGCTGCAGGAGGGCTGGGTCTGACTCTGACTGTTTGCAGTGGATTTGGAGTAGCTGTGCCATCTGCTGATCTGAATTGTGATGATCTTACCACCACCTGCCATCTGGTTCCAAGGATTTGTTGTTGGTTTTGGGGATGGTTTTTTAAAGGAATGTTTCTCAGCATATTTTTAGAAACCACCTCTTGTGAATCAGCCTTATTTAAAAATAAGTCACCTGCAGCTTGTTAAAACTGATCATTAGTGAGAGCAAGGAACAGTAGAGTATAAAGTAGCAATGTATTGGCAGTAGTGCTTTTTTAGAGTTGGTTTTCTCCATTTTTACAGACTCCTAACTCTGGGCAATAGCAGCTTTTAAACTGTTGATGGTAGACAGCTTTTTCTTCATGGCTCTTTGCAAAGTCTTTAAGAGAAAACCCATAGAAACCCTGCATTTTATGGTGAATTATGTTTCTGCAAGAAGAAAATTGGGGACTTTGTTGCTCTCAGCTCTTTAGCAACTGTGGGACAGAGCATTCAAATTCACTGATGGGCTCCCAGCAGCTCCATCTGTTCCAGGAAGGTAGGAGTTGGTATGATTCACTTTGGGGTAGGAACAGTATTTAGATAAACACTTAAAGTAAATTGTAGATTTTAAAATAAGGTAATTCTTTCTTTGAGCTCCAGAATTAATTGGATTTGCTCTGATTGTTTCAACCTTTACCAATAAATGCCCCTAGCCCAGAGCTGGTTTAATTTGGACACACAATGAAGGTTTGGTGGAAGGCAGCACCAAAGTGGGATTCCAAGTGGTGGGAGGAAATCCAAGAAACCCTCCATCACTACCAACTTTTATTTATAGTCTGGAGAGACAAATGGATCAAAAGGGGGTCAGGGAAGGTAGAGCAGAGCTGGCTGCTCTTCCCATGAGCTGATGGAGTCTGTGATGCTGCATCAAGTTCAACCCTGAGACTGAATTACTGCCTGGGAGGATGTTTCCTGTTCCAGTCTGTGTTTTTATAGGTGTTGTGTTGCAGATACCAGCTTTTTGAATTTCTGGTTGCTTCTGAAATTAGCCTGCTGAAAGTGCTTTCCCCCTGAGGAGTATTTTTATGGAGAAAACCTTTGTGTGTGCAGGTACTGTGGTGGGAGTTGTCCTCTACACGGGAAGGGAGCTGCGCAGTGTGATGAACACCTCCAACCCCAGAAGTAAGGTATGGTGAAGAAACAGGTTTGTAATAAATAACAAGGGTAAGAAACAGATCATTTTTTTAAAAGGAGATCCTTCCAAATACTGTGTACACACTCTAGGGACAACCTCATAGGAATAATTAATATTTTCCAGCCTGTGATTTAAGATAGTTACCAGAACAGAACCTATTTCTCCTGGATTTCTATAGGATTTTTTTCATCCTATTATACATATGTCATGACATTTTTTTAAGGTTGTCCAAACCATTGTTTGATATGTTTATAATGGGACAGTTCCCATTAGAATAGAAAAGCTTATTTTGTTGCATTTCTTCCATTGTAGCACAGCTAAGACACAGTGCAGGGATGTTTACGCAGCTTTTGGCAGCGTGAGCCCTCTCACACCTCTGCATCCTCTGCTGAGCTTCTGAGGGATGGAAATCTCATGTAATAAGCTGGGAAGAGTATTGATTATAAATTTAAATATGTAGTGTTTTGAAAGAAGAGAAGCTGACTAGTGGGAATGGCTCTTTGGATGGAGTGGCAGCTCATTTCCTTTGTGAATATTGCACTGAGCTGACACCTTCATCTGTGTTCCTGAAATCTCTCTCTCCTGCTCTTCTAGATTGGCCTCTTTGATTTGGAGGTGAACTGTCTCACCAAGATCCTGTTTGGGGCTCTGGTGGTGGTGTCCCTGGTCATGGTGGCCCTCCAGCACTTTGCAGGCCGTTGGTACCTGCAGATCATCAGGTTCCTGCTGCTGTTCTCAAACATCATTCCCATCAGGTGAGGGGACAGCTGGGAATGCTCCCAGGACAGCACTGCCTGCTCGGGCACCTGAGCTCTTATCTGTTCCGCATTGCACAGCCCAGCAAGACCAGAAGTAGAAATGAAGCTCAAACATAAGAATTGCTTTGTAGTTTCTGCTGAATTTGTTCAATTTATTAACCCATTCACTGGCTCAGACTGTGGATTAGGCATTTCAATTCCCTTCTCTCAGTGTTTGGAATACCTAGTTACTGTGATTAGAACAGAGTGAAAAATGGAAAAGGAGGGTGTTTTATATAGAATGCAGGGGAATGCATTTAGAGGGCAATGAAACTTTGATATTTAATTGTATGGTATTAGTAAGTAGATTAGTAACTTACTTTGGGTGCAGGACTGGGATTAATTTCACTTCCATTTTTAATCTGCTCTCTGGTATCCATCACTGTCCTTACTCTGTCCACCTTCCCCTCAAATCATATCTGTTCTTCTCATTCAATTCTGTCATCTGTCTTTGAATGACAGTGTAATTACATTTGCCACCAGAGCACTGACTTTGAACAAACTTCTCCTGAAACTCTCCTTTGGCACTCAGGTTCACTGGGGAACTCGTTGTCCTTTCATTGCACTGTGGCAGTTCACAAGGATTTTTTCCAAAGCTTACCTGGTGATAATTTTTACTTACCTCTTTCTCTTTCCTCCTGTGCAGTTTACGGGTGAATCTGGACATGGGGAAGATTGTGTACAGCTGGGTGATCCGCAGAGATTCCAAAATCCCTGGCACTGTGGTTCGGTCCAGCACCATCCCTGAGCAGCTGGGGAGGATTTCCTATTTGCTTACAGACAAAACAGGTACTGGTGCAGAAAATACAGCTTTGAGTCATGGCATGTTGTTTGGATTCTGTTATGGTTTTGGCCAGGATAATGTGAGATTTCTTTGGACTGGAAGAAATATGCATCTCCTGTCATTTTGACAATATGATTTAATCAGATTTTGAAAAAAAAGTTCTGCTTTTTTTTGTTCTGAATATGTTGTAAGTCAGGTAGGACAGGAATATTATACTGCTTGAAGGAATACTTAAAGCATGCTATTACAGCAAAAGCTGAGGTTAAAAAAAAAATTAAAATCAACTTTCTAGAGCTAGTTTTCAAAGCCAGGTTAAGATAACATATATATAGGCAGAAGCTGTCTGCTGCTGCCCTTACACTTTTGAAGCTGAGCTTGAATTGAAGGCCTGAGCTGTGATAAAAAGCTTGGTCTGACACAAAATCCTGGTCCCACTGAAGTAGTTTCCAATTTTTTTGGTTCCAGTGGGACCAGAACTATGGCTGCAGCTCCTGCTGGCATTGACTGTGGGGTGAAATCTCACTGTTATTTATACACCCCCACTTCCTAGGAGAATGAGCCCTCAGGTCTGTTGATTTTGGGTTTTTTGCCAGCCCTGGCTGTGCTGGGAGTGGTGCTGTGATGGGTTCAGCTGCTGGCCCACATTCAGGTTTCTGTGCTCGAGGCACAGCAGGGACAGGAGGTGTGCTGGGCAGGGGCTGTTGTTCCCACCCCATGGTGCTGTTTTCCCAGGGACTCTCACCCAGAACGAGATGGTTTTCAAGAGGCTCCACCTGGGAACGGTGGCGTACGGCCTGGACTCCATGGACGAGGTGCAGAGCCACATATTCAGCATTTACACACAGGTACAACCAGCTGCATTCCCTGGATCCCTGTGCCCAAAATTCCACATCACTGCACCAATGGGGAATTCATGTGGTAGGGATCTGCTTATGAGCTGCTTTTGGGAAAGCCTGAAGGTCACTGGATGCTTAATTCATAAATAATGTCATGATTGCTCGTTATGTTCTGTGGGTTGTTTCACATCATGTGCAAGTGTATCTTTCTGCTGAGATCTGAGTCTAAAATAACTTTTATTTAGTTATCCAGCTATCTCTTTTCTTTCTCCTTCCTAGCATTTGGTTCTTCTCTTGGTGTGGAGATGCTTAAATGACAGAACTGTATTTAAAAACAAAACAAAACAAACCCAAAAAACCCCTAAATAACAAACCCCCAAACTTTGGTTTTATTTGCCTTCATTTTATACTGAATCTCTAGAGAAAACTTGACTACTGATTAATTATTTGCCAAAGTGCCCAATATTTGTCAGGAACCCTTGGGTGACTGACTAGTCCAGTGTGTGAGCAGTGACTGAGTGCACTTCAGCTGAAGGTTTGCTGTTGGGTTTTGGCAGCAGTGCTGATGAGCAGTGATACTAAGTTTGAAGATCTTACAGGTCCAAATTACTAGTGTGGAAAATAACATGTGGAATTTCCCTGGTAATGGATATATGTCTCATAAAACTTTGATAATTACCAAGTGAGATTCCTTATAATGAGAAGCATTTGCTGGCAATGATTCATTTTGAACTGTAGTTCTTATTCTTTGCTCTTATTTTTACCATGTTGTGGCCCTTTGACCTGGAAGTGAAACTTTTGTCCTCTTGACACTAAAGGTTAACAGAGCAGGAAACTGGATCACTGTGTGTCCCTTTTTCAACTGGGATAATTTAGTAATTGTGCAATTATCGGAAGACTCCCATTCTGATACTAAAAATAGTATTAAAAATAAATGAATGTAATTAAAATTTTCTAGCTCCATACCAGTCATCTGTTTTGTGTTTTCACCAATTATATTCTCTTGCACATGAAACCCAAGTGACTCTAAATTTCCCAAACCACTGGTCTTTTGTGGAGTAAAAAAGTGGTTTTGGTTTTGCTGATTCTTTTGAGGCTGGTGTGTCCCTCTTTGGTGGATTTGCAGCAAAGAGGCTTTTTCTTGGTGTACTGTCCCAAAACTGAAATCTTTTGGAGCCCTTCAGGAGCAATGCTCCAGGAGCTGAGCTGCACTGGAGTGTTCCCAGGGGACACTGAGTGGCCTGAGTGAGGGGTGGTATGCCAATGCTGCGAGGGCCCTGACCAAGGAGGAATGATGAGGAGGACTCCATTGATATCAGGAGGCTAATTAATTACTTTATTATACTGTATTATTCTATAGCTCTAAAACTGACTCTGCCAAGCACTCAGCCCTGCACACACTGCACTGAATCTCGTGACTGTCCCTACACACACACGCACCTGGCCCCAACAGGCCCAGGAACCAAAACACCATCACTTTGGGTAAACAGTCTCCATGTTGCAGTCTGCTTTGGCACAAACACAGGCACAACAAATGATAAGAATTGTGTTTTCTTTCTCTGAGGCTCAGAGAATGTGAAACCCAGAAATATTCTTGGGAAGAATTGTGCCTTGCTGTTCTCTGTGAAGAGAAGTGTGGGGCTTCAGGGTGGAGAGTGTGCCTGGTCTGTGGGGACATGGGCCTGCACAAACTGATCCCAAATGTCCTTTTTCTCCCCAGTAAGAGCATGCCTGGTCTGTGGGGACATGGACCTGTACAAACTGATCCCAAATGTCATTTTTCCCCCCAGTAAGAGCATGCCTGGTCTGTGGGGACACGGGCCTGTGCGGTCCATACAAACTGATCCCAAATGTCATTTTTCCCCCCAGTAAGAGCATGTTGTGTGTCCCCCAGCAGGCGCAGGACCCCCCGGCTGTGAAGGGGCTGTCCCTGGCCACCAAGGTGCGGCGCAGCATGAGCAGCCGCGTGCATGAGGCCGTCAAGGCCATCGCGCTGTGCCACAACGTCACCCCCGTCTACGAGAGCAACGGCGTCACCGACCAGGCCGAGGCCGAGCGCCACTACGAGGACTCCTGCAGGGTGTACCAGGCCTCCAGCCCCGACGAGGTCAGTCAGAGCGCCCCTGTGACCCTGCTGGCTGCAAAAAGCCCCGTGGTTCTCTGGGGAGGGCTCGGGGTTAGTGAAGGGATGATATTGAATGTGTTTGTTGCTCTGATAAGCTGGGAATAGACTGTAAGTGCCCTCTCAGCTGTTCTGCCTCTCTGCCTGAAGCTCCAGACTGCTGTCTGGCTGTTCTGGCAGCCTCTGCATCACAGAGTTTTGTCCCTGTTTCCGCACCTTTTGTCCTGGGTGTATTTTTCATTTCAACTCTGGGAATCCCTTTGACCAGGTTTGGTAACTTATGAGCAATCTTATCTTGTCTGGGGGAGGACAGCTTGTGGAAGAGGGTTGGAATGCTCCCTCAGCTCAGCTCTGTGAAGTGTGTGACCTTCCAGACCAGGGAAAAGCTGGGAAGCACTGTAACCATGGCACATCCCACGTGCAGGTGGTCAGAGCCAGTGCCCAGGTTAATTCTGAGCAGGGGGTGAAGTGCACAGGTTTATTGGAGAGCAAAGCTGGGCCCTGCCATTGTCTGCCAGCACCCAGTGCAGCCAGGGCAGTGCAGGTGGCACGGTGGGGAGAAGATTTGGAGCTCCCCAGACACTCACTGCAGACCGAGCATTTGGGAGATCAGGTTCAATACAGCACTTACAGTTTAAGTGCTGTTTGCCACCCCTGCAAAATCCAGGAATTATAATTATAATGTTGTTTCCTCCTGTGACAAAGACAGGAGGAGTAAAATGTGGTTTCATATATTGGTTATGCACCTTTTAGTGCAACAAAAGTAACACATTTTGCTTTCCATCAATATGTACAATTACATTTGCTCTGTGCTGGAGAGACACTGAGGTTTGAGATTTCCCCTGAGAATCCCACTGACAGTGTGAGATCAAATCACCCTTTTGACTACATTCAAAGGCTTCTTCCATGTATTGCCTCAGACAAACCAGCTTTGCCTGTGATAATAACCTTCCCACCTTTGCCATCACAAGAGAAGCTGGCTTGCCTCATTGCCGGAGAAATGCTTTGCATGGAATTCAATGCACTTGCTGGAAGCCCAGCTGAGGGAGGATTTTGGGGCTGTTGTGCTGCTGAGAGACTGACACAGAGCTGGTTTGGACATTTACATACATTCAAAATATTCCCTACAGTGTTTTTCTCCCAAAGTAGGCAATTCATTTGTTTCATATGTATTTAGATATATTAATTTTCTTCTGTGCATCATCCAAAGGCTGCATTTCTGCAGTGCCCCCTGCATGTCTGGGCTGCAGTGAGTGCCAGCAGCAGCTCCTCCCTGGGCAGGGTGTGGGTGTCCTGTCCCACATGGCTGGGGCAGGGTTGCTCTCCCCTGAAAAGGCAGTGTACAGAAAGCAACTGCCTTTGCACTGAAACGAGTTCTGAATGATTTCCAGATGGTCATTTTTGTGATCTGCATCTAAGTTGTTTTTTTTTTTTCTCCTAAAGCATTTACTGGCTATTTTTGCAAAGATTTCTGTTTATTTACATATATACTGTGGTGTATGGTGAAGTCAGTGATTTTACTTTTACTCTTTATACTGTTCTGTCTTTAAAATATTTACACAGCAATTTGTCTGAAATACCCAGGGGATATTGTTTATTTGTTTTACTATAGCATGATAACTAATCCTTCCAAGATTATTGTTTAAATTCTTTTTTCCTTTCTTAAGTAGAGAATTACAGCAGGTTCAGAAATCAGATATGCTTTGCTGCACTGAGGAAATCTTGTCTGTAGGTCTTGGATATACAAATATTATTTAGCTGTGCTCTGTATGTCATCCTAGATGGTACAAAATGCAGGAGCTACACAAGTGGAGCCCTTGAGAAGGGAGTAATGCTGTTAAATAACATTCCCTGTAGGGGAATGGCTTTGGACTCCTGTTAAAGCCAGCCTTTGAAATCCTATATCAATAAAATATTGCCATGGCAGGGAAGGTCAGTTTATGAAATGAGTACAAAAACTTGTATTCTCTTTACTTTAACAGCAAGGGTAATTTCTACCAGTTGGCATAGGATTCATTTCCTGTAACAGAAAGCAGGATTTCCTAAATTTGTTTCCTGTGCATGCTGCCATTTAGAAGTCCTGAAGTATCTTTATTCAGGTATCAGTTACAGCCTTGGGGCTCTGCGAGCCAGTTGTCAGTTGTAGCCATACAGTAACTAACAGGGGAAATGAAATAGATATAATCTGATCAGAGATAAGAGGGCTGGGATTCCTGGGCAAACAGTCTTTAACCCTGACAAGGGCGGCAGCTGCCAGGACATGAAAGGGTGTGGGATCAATTGGTCTCTGCCTGCTGTCTGCCTGCCTAGGCAACCCAGAGGGACCCTGCAGAGCAGCTCATGGCACAGAAGGATCAATTTGTCTCTTTAGAATGAAATTTATTAGTCGATACTCACTTCAGTGGTGGCTTGGGTAATTTAATTGTCGGGGAGAGCAAAGTTGGAGGGTACTGTGCTGGGCTGCTGGGGCTGCTGTGCTTTGAAATGCTCAGATCTGTATCAGGCCAGGCCTGGCCTGGCTGGGGCTGCAAATGCTGGCAGGGATTTCATTGATTTCCCTCATCAGTGAGCATGGGCTCCCTTTAAGGTGTTCGAGGGATTTCAAACCTGCTTGTAATTCTCCTTCCTCTAAATTGTAAATACACTTTTGCATCTTGAATATTTCTCATCTTTCTGCTGTGGCTGAGAGCACCTTGAGTTTTACAGGGGGCAGAGCAAACCTGTTCTGTCTGACCTGGAGCTGGGATGTGCTCCCCATCCCAGCCCAGTGCCCAGACATGCCAGAAGAGCTGGCAGTGCTTCTGGTGCCACAGGTGCTGGTGTCCCCTGGTGCCACCTCCAACGTGCTGCTCATCCATTTGTCCCTCTGCACAAGGCTTTGCTTCCAGAGCTGTATGGGATGGCAGTGAGGTGCTGGCAGGGAAGGAGGGAGGAGGTGTCTGTGCAGAGGAGGTCTTTAACAGGCCAGGCTGGAGCACAGGTTTGTACCTCCAGGCATTTGGAGCTCAGCAGCACAGGCTGAACTGCCAGGGCTGCTCACACACTGAAAGTCACACAGCATCATGCTGGGAATAATTCCCAATAATTATTTATTAACCAGAGTATTAGAAAGCCAAGATCCATCTCTGCTCTGGGAGGCTGCTAGGAGGATTATCTAACTGCACACTTTAATGCACTGAGGATGTCTTGAAGAAACTTTTGAGAAAGATAAGCTTGAAAGAGCCTTTGATTTGTCGTAATCTTTGGGAGTAAGCCTGCACAAACTTGTTAATATTAAGCCAAATATTGATTCAAATTGACTTAAACGTCTTTCAAGGCAAAGCCAACTCAATTACTTTTTTTTTTTTAATCTTGACAATTTAAGACTACTTTATGAAAGGAAAAGTTTGGTGTAGGGTTCTCTTTCAAGCTTTTGGATGAAAAGGAGCCGAGTTCACAAAAGCTTCTTCAGTTAGTCCCAATTGTATCAATTCATTAATAAAATCTCTACTCAGTGCAAGTATTTACAGGTTCTGATTTTATTTGTATCTCTTGTATGGGATTTTCCAAAATCAATTTCATTTTTAACTGAGGCTTTTGTGCTCGCTTGAGGCAGTAGAGGCAGAACCTGAAAGGCAGAAGGGATAATTAACCTTCAAGTCGACAGCAACCATGTGCCCAGCACTCTTGTGCCTTTGAAAATGTCACTGTAAAACACTTCCAGTATTTCATGTCTGTTTAGGGAAAGTATCCCTTGATCCTTTCTGGGGGCCAGTGATAGATGGGCTCGTGTCAGCTGCTGCTCCATCTGTTACTGCCCAGACAGCTTCTGGAGCTAAATCTCAGCAAGCTCAGGCTGAGATGGATGTGTCAGCTGAGCTGGGCACTCTGGGGGAAGCAAAATAAAGGCTTTGGTCTTCTGGCATGGCTCTGGTTGCAATTGAGTGAAAGCTTGCAGAGAACTCAGTTTTGTAGGTCCTGAAATAGTAGAGGCTGCAATCAAAATGATGCCCACCTCAGATCAGTTAAACCTTGAACAATCTGGTTTTTTTTGTTTTTTTTTTTTTTTTAATGTTTAGGGAGAAGTGTTCTCTGCTAAGAGGTGTCTGAGCCAGCCTTCAGCTGTCTTGCTGATCACTGCAAAATTGTTGAAATTTGTTGATGAGCTGTTACTGCTGAACACACAAAGAATACCACAGAGCTCATTTTGTTTGGGTTTTTTTTTAATATGAATTTTTAATGTGCTGCATTAGTGTCTCTGGCTTTGAAATTGTAAATCCAGGGTGAATGTGTTGTTTTGAATTCGTAATTTCATAGACAGCAAGCTGGGAAATAGTTCTTTCCAAAAGTAAGTGTTTGTAAAGGGATTTCCCTGATGTGCCCACGCAGTTTGGGTACCCTAGGGCTGGGTGGAGGATTCCAGTGCCTGCCCCTTGCTGAGGCTTGTCCTTTGGAATGAAATCATGGAATCATTTAGATTGGAAAAAGCCCTCCCAGCCCGTCCATTCCAAGCTGTGCCCAGTACCCACCTTGTCCCCAGCCCAGAGCACTGAGTGCCACCTCCAGGAATTCCTGGGACACCTGCAGGGATGGGCACTCCAAACCTTCCTGGGCAGCCCCTGCCAAGGCCTGAGCACGCTTTCCATGGGGAAATTCCTGGTGTTCAGTGGAATGTGGCAATCGAAGGCAGGAGGTGACCACGGACACATGGGCAGTGCCACAGCAGCATCAGACATGGGCCGGGCTGCCCAAAGCCTGGCAGGAAGGGTCTGAATTGGGAAAAAGCCACTGGGAAAGCCATGGAGGAACACCTGTGTTTATCAATGGATGTGTTTGATAGCACTGTTAATGACTGGTGAATTAATCTGCATTCTCTGCCACCTGCTAGCCCTCCCCTTGGGAGGTGTGGCAGGAGCCCTCACCGTGCCCTTCTCCTCTCAGGTGGCCCTGGTGCAGTGGACAGAGAGCGTGGGCCTGACCCTGGTGGGCAGAGACCAGTCCTCAGTGCAGCTGAGGAGCCCAGGGGGGCACATCCTCAACTTCACCATCCTGCAGATCTTCCCCTTCACCTACGAGAGCAAGCGCATGGGCATCATCGTGCGGGTAAGGGCTGCCAGTGCTGGGTACCTGGGGACAGCCACACCTGGGGCTCACCTGGGCTGGCCTCCTGCTCTGGGTGTCACCAGAGCACAGCAGGGCAGCCAGCCAGGGCTGGGCTTTCAGCAAGGCAATCCTCTCCCTCCCTGGGCAGCATGAGGGGAAACACGTGGAAGGCTCTGGGATAGGAACATATGGCCAAGAGCAGGGATGGCAGGGCAAGGGGGCTGAGAGGCTGAGCTGGTACAGAGTAATCACTGTGCTAAATCTGGGAGTTCAGAGTGCCACAGTATGCATTGAACAGACGCTGAGTGCTCCCACAAACACCTTGTGCTGCAGGGGACACCTGCAGCAAGTGCAGCGTGTATGCAGTGCAGTGCAGCAAGGGGAAATTCTTCAAATTAATTACTTCTATAATGGAAATTATGGGAACACTCTGGACAATCTTTGCCTGACCTAGAATAGAAATACTGTGAATAGAAGAGGGAGGACTAAAGAACCTCCCTCCTCATTGCTTTTATTGCAAGTGCAAACTTTTGGTGAAATGCTATTTTATCAAAGGTATAAGAGGTGGACAAACCTTCAAAGCTAGGGTGAGCTTCAATAAATTGTGGTTTTATGCTCAACAGAAGTGAATGCCCTGAAATTTTCTTATTATGAATGTAAGAGTGCTCCTTTTTCTTTTCCTTTCTTTGATTTGAAATTTATTCCTTTTAAATTACCTATTTTTATCTTCTCCCCTACTAGGAATAAAAAGGTTTCTAGTTTGTATTTC
Organism: Emberiza elegans; assembly: GCA_024865655.1. Taxonomy (NCBI): domain Eukaryota; kingdom Metazoa; phylum Chordata; class Aves; order Passeriformes; family Fringillidae; genus Emberiza; species Emberiza elegans. The sequence goes on along the minus strand of JALJVW010003097.1, from coordinate 1,344,263 downwards.
TCTGTTTAGATTTTGCCATTTGTATTTTAGGCAGAACCAGCAAAACTCCCACTTGTGGTCAGTGGGAGCAACATCAGGCCTAGATCCTGACTGTAAATACCTTTAAAGGAGCATTGGTCCCTCTCTGTGAATTGTCTTTATTTTGTAGCCCTTCAGCTGCTCCAAGCCACTAAAATCAGCTCTGTGTGTGCCCTCTGCAGAATTAGGGTTGAGTAGCAGACCTTGACTGCCTGGGTATTACTTTGCCACTCTTCTACATGTTCCAAAATAGTATCTTGAAGCAGGCTTTTAATTTCCACTTTTAAAAAAGCATTTATAAATAGATAGTTATTAAGTAAAATTTGCTTTAATTAGAAGTTTATTTGTGATTGTGTAGGCACTCCATTTGGTTTGATCCACAATTGAAGGGTGTTCATCTTTTCAGTGCTTCTCCTAAACTGTGCTGCTTGTTTAAAAAACAGAAATAGGGGGAGGGAGAGCAGCATGAAGCATCAAGAAGAAAATACTCCCAGGGAGGGAGATGAAGCTGCACCCAGCACTGCAGTGAGCAGAGCCCAAAGGGAAACCTTCCTGCTCACCTGCACAGGTATTGCCTGTCCTTATAAACTGCAGTTTTCAGGCTTTTGAGAGCCCTGTGAGAATTTTGCCAGGCTTCCTGCCCAGCCTGGGGACAGTGTGAGCAGTTCCTGTATCCAGCCCAGCAGTGCTGGCCCTGCAGGCAGCATCTCCCTGCACATCCTGTCTGCTGTGCCCCTAGGAAATGATCTCCTTCAACACAGCTTCTAGTAAATAAAGCAATAGTTAATAGAGAAAACAAGTGGCAGATGTTGCCTGCTTTGGGATATTTTTACAATATCTGAGTGTTTCCTTGCACTCAACTGTCATTTCTGTACCTGATTATTTCAGTTCTAAGAAATCCTGCTCTACCCAAGCAGCGTCCTCACCATAGTGTGCACTGACTTATCTTCCTCTTTGAAGAAGGCCTGTTTGTTTGACCACAATATTTTCCATTCTTCGTTTGCTTTGTTTTTTTCCCCTTACCCGTGTGGAATGATCTTTGTTGTAGAGCAGAGATAGTGCTATTGTCATATCTGGAATTGAAAAGGAGCCTTTGAACCATGGCCAGAGGCAGACCATGGTGGAAAAAGATGCTTCCCCAAAACAATGTAACTGGCAAATCTGTGTGCAGATTTATAGAGTGATCTTGCCATGATCTGAGAACGCACTAACCTCCTCCTGAACTCGGGCAGAGGAAATGACTAATGCAAGGAGATAGCTGATGCAGTATTTATATTGGACAAAAAATCTAAACTATCTTAAGCCAGCTCTGCAGCACGGGAAGTGCAGTCTTTATTCAGCTTCCTACAGAGATGTTGTTAGACACTCTTTAATCAAATAATTTCATAGATAAACCTTTACCTTTGGCTACTGCCAGAAGTGGTGTGTTTTATTTAAACAGATTCTGGTTGTTTTGGAAGAGTGACACCCGTTTTCCTCTGGGGATGTGGGATGTGTATCACTCTGTGAGGGCTGGATGTTCCAGGACATTGAAAACCACACTTGGGCTCAGTTATGAGCATCTTCCTTGTGAATATCTCTGTGAGCTTGGCAAAGATATTCAGCAAGGGAGCTTCATTATCCTTGGCTACTTCTTCATTTCCTCAGCAAAGACACTTTATTTCTTTGCAGTTTTAGTGTCCACATCAGTGGACAATGTAGCAGTGGTGCTACATTTTGCCAATTTTTCTTTTTTTGCTATGGATTTAAAGTCTGTTTTGCCAGTGCCACAGAACCTGGGGCTTTTAACCTATTCATGTGTGAGAACCTCCACCACTGATTTCTGTAGTGGTGGAACAGACTTTAAAAATATTAGGTGAGAAATCACTTTGCTTTTCTTTCATTTTTCTTATTCCTAAAGTTCTTTGGTCCCTTCATTCACAGCTGTTTATTTCAGACCTTCTTGGGCTTTTTGGTTTTGCATTTTAAGTTTGTTTTCCTCTTGTCCCTGGTGTCTGTCAAGGTTTACAGAGCAGTTTGTTCCTTACTCACAGTTTTGTATCCTTTGAGGAAATTGCCAGGGTTTCCATTAGTTTGTAATACTCAGAGCTGTGGCCTCCTTACATATCTGCCTGCTTCGAAGGGACCTTTTAATTTGTGGTAATGTAAATGTGCTTTGCTTGCAGCCTATAAACTCCTTGTATCAGATAAGGCAGGCAGCAGTCTAAGCTTTCTGTGGCAAGCATGAGCTTTAATTATGCATATTCCATATGGTGTAACAGAGCAGGTAAATCAGAGTGATTTTTACCCTGCTAAGCTTTGTGCATCTGTTCTGTTGTTCAGGTAAGCAGGGAGTCAGGTTTCAAGGTGAGGGCTCGAGGTTATTCTGGAGGCACAGGCACTCAGGGCTGGGAGGGTCGGTCTGTGTGGAGATGCTGAGTAAAAAGCTGATCCCCCTTGTCTAAAGCATGAATTGCTGCTGGGAGGAGGTGGGTAGGCATCTTCTTCTGGCCCCAGAGCAGGAGCTGAGCTGGTGGCCCTTCTCTGCCCCAGAGCAGACAGTTCTGTGCCTGCTGTGCTGAGAATTTGTGGCTCACTCTGCCCCCCAGCTGTGTGAGTGCTGTGTTGTGTCTGCAGGATGAATCCACAGGAGAGATCACGTTCTACATGAAGGGGGCAGACGTGGTGATGGCTGGCATCGTGCAGTACAACGACTGGCTGGAGGAGGAGGTATGGAGGGCTGCTCTGCTCTGCTCCAGGCCACTGCAGCAGGGCTCAAATACCTGCCTTACTGCTGAAATGGCTGCAAGCCAGAAGGTTCTGATCCTGGCAGTTCCTTGGATTAGTCCTCAGCCAGATACACCCACAGGAACAAGGCGTCAGTGGCGAGTTCAGCGTAGTTAATGTGGAATAAGTCCTGGGAATAAAATGGGTTTGGCTCAAAACTGATTGACACTGACCAAATTTGTCCTGGGCTTTATTCTGTGTTTGGATCTGTTCTAGCCTGAAGGGTCTGATTTCAAAACTACATTTGGCAGCATTGTGCTGGGGTGTATTTGTCAGGTTAGCAGTAATGGGGGCACAGAGTTCATGGAATCCCAGAATGGGTTGGGTTGGGAGGGACCTTCACTCTCATCCCATCGCACCCCCTGCCATGGGCAGGGACACCTTCCACTATGCCAGGGTGCTGCAAGTCCTGTCCAGCCTGGCTGGGACACTTCCAGGGATCCAGGGGCATCCTCAAGAGTAGCTTCACTTACTGATTCTCTGGTGTTCAGAGAAATAATAATATCTTGGGCTTATTTTAAAGAGTTGGTTGCCAAAGATGTGAAGTCTACAAATCACAGGCTTGTGCCCTTTTACTTAGACACAGAGAAAATGTAATCAGTGGAGTTGTTTTTGCCCCCCTGGTGTAGTAGTGAGGACATTTTTCTTCCTGATCACTGGGCTAGGTCACAAACCACTGGAGATCCCCTCTTTCCTCTCGAGTTTATCATGCACTTTATCAGATATTGCAGACTCACTGGGCTTGCTCAAGTGGGATGGTTATTTTCTTAACCTGCTATCTTACACTGCCATCTCCACACTGCTGTGCATAAATCATTTCAGTGCAGTTTATGGTTTACAATGTGATCCTTCTTTGCAGTGTGGTAACATGGCTCGGGAAGGCCTCAGGGTTCTTGTGGTGGCCAAGAAGTCTCTGTCAGAAGAGCAGTACCAAGACTTTGAAGTAAGTTTTTATTTTTTTTTTTTTGTTTTCAAACAGTCACTGAAGTGATTCTCACAAAACTCCTGTGATATTGCTGCCTCTCACCTCCCAACTCTCTGCTAGAATTGTTGTTCTGAAATGTCTTGATATTCTTTTTATCAAAGTTGCTTTTCAAGTGATAGGTATGAACTATTTATCCCAGGGAAGACCCTTCCAAGCAGTTCCTGAATCCTGAATAACCAGAATATAAACCAGGCAGCTCCCTGGCAACAAGAGCTCTGCATGTGGGGTTTGGGTCTCTGCCCTGGCTCCTCCAGACAGGCAGAATGGGAAGGGGAACTGTTCAGCTAATGCAGGGATGTGGTGCAGCTGCTTAGAGTTCTGTGGTGCCATTGTTTCTGAAGTGTTGCCTGTGGTGGCAGGGAGCTGCTTGCAGACTCTGCAGGTGCCCCTCCAGCAGCTGCTGTGCCTCTATGTGCCCTGTGCTGCCCACCTGGAGCTGCCCAGGGACAGAACTGCAACAGCTCCCTGAAGCATGTTCCACCTCGGGCTCACCAGCCCTCATGGGCTCCACCCTGAATCATGGAATCAGAATTGCCTGGGTTGGAGGGCACCTTAAAGAGGATGTGGTTCCAAGATGTGCACAGCTTTCCTTAGAGCTGGTGGAAGGCCACAGAGGGAGGCTGACTGCTTCCCCCTGCAGTGCTTCCCCCTGGCTGTGCTGAGTGTGCCCCCAGTCCCAGGCTGGCAGTGCTCTGTCCCCAGTCCCATGCTGGCAGTGCTCTGTCCCCAGTCCCAGGCTGGCAGTGCTCCGTCCCCAGTCCCAGGCTGGCAGTGCTCTGTCCCCAGTCCCAGGCTGGCAGTGCTCTGTCCCCAGTCCCAGGCTGGCAGTGCTCAGTCCCAGGCTGGCCCCAGTCCCAGGCTGGCTGTGCTCTGTCCCCAGTCCCAGGCTGGCTGTGCAGTCCCCAGTCCCAGGCTGGCAGTGCCCCCCAGTCCCAGGCTGGCTGTGCTCTGTCCCCAGTCCCAGGCTGGCTGTGCTCTGTCCCCAGTCCCAGGCTGGCTGTGCTCTGTCCCCAGTCCCAGGCTGGCTGTGCTCTGTCCCCAGTCCCAGGCTGGCAGTGCTCTGTCCCCAGTCCCAGGCTGGCAGTGCTCTGTCCCCAGTCCCAAGCTGGCTGTGCTCTGTCCCCAGTCCCAGGTTGGCTGTGCTCTGTCCCCAGTCCCAGGCTGGCAGTGCTCTGTCCCCAGTCCCAAGCTGGCTGTGCTCTGTCCCCAGGCACGCTACGTCCAGGCCAAGCTGAGTGTCCATGACCGCTCCCTGAAGGTGGCCACGGTCATCGAGAGCCTGGAGATGGAGATGGAGCTGCTGTGTCTCACTGGGGTGGAGGACCAGCTGCAGACAGACGTCAGGCCCACGCTGGAGACGCTGAGGAACGCTGGCATTAAGGTCTGCCAGGCTCAGGGCTGCTCCAGCAGGAGCCCTGAGACCCTCTGGAGCACGTGGCACTGTCCCACAGGCAGTACATTAAATGTTGGGGGGCCCTGTGAGGGTTTTAAACATCACTGTGGGAACAGAACATGCTGCAGGTGGTAAATCTTAACACATGAGTGTGGCACCTCTTGTGCTTTTCATCCCCTCGTATGCTCTGGTTCCTCCTGCACAGAAAGGAATCGGGTGGGCACGAGGGGGGTCCAAGAGGAGATCTTGGGCAGTTCTTCTTTCAGGGAGTTGCATGAAACAAGGCAGATTTGTGTTTGCTTTGAGGTGCATGAACCCCCATGCTGGGTTTGGAGCTGTGGACATCCACTTTTCAGTAGCCACTAGAGGGGAGTCTGAGCCAAGAGAATCAGGGACTGGATTTTTTTTTTTTTTTCCCAGCTTTCTGGGCATCTGTGACTCCACACCTACAGTCCAGCTGTGAGGGAGCTGCTGTGGTGTCTGTGTAGGTTCTCTCTCTGAAAAATTTGTCAGGCTTGCAAAAGGGGGAAAAAATGGATTAAACGTTCAGATTTGGGTAAGAAAAGTAGGTGAAAGGTCCTGGTTGTGGTTTCTCTGCTTTAAGTTGCAAAGTGAGCAAAAATCCGAAGTCGTGCTTTGAATACAAAGAAGGGCTATATGTTGGGGACTGAGGTAGGACAGGGAATTCAATACTTGGGTTGTGCTTCCAAAAGTGCTTTTTGTTTGGGGCCACCCCTGTAAACAGAGACCTCAGCAGAGAGGTGAGACCAGGGGAATCAGAGCTCCTCAGTGATGTTGGAGTCCTGGCCCAGCACTCCAAAGGTTTTCCTGCTTCCCTTTCTCCTCACCTTGGCTGGAGCTGGAGTGGAGGTGTGGGATGTGCTGAGCACCCCTTGCACTGCAGTGTTCATCAGGGCATTGCATGTGAGGAGTAAATCCCGAGTGGAGGGGGTCTTGCAGTTCATGACTGTCTTGTTAGGATCAAATCTCTTTCCAACCTCAGATTATTTAACAAATGAATGAGTCTTTGTGTGGGTTTTTTTGTTGATGTTTTGGGATTTTCTTAAGGTTTTTGTATTTTTCATTAAATATTCTTGGGCAGTGTCTTGAAAGAATGAAAACACCAGTGGAAAAAACCAAACTCACTGTGATATATTTACACTGGAGAAGGAATTCCCAGCCATTGCTGCTGACATTGCTTTTTAACTCCCTCCCCTCACCAGCACAAAATAAAAGGAGCAGTGTAGATTTAAAAAAAAAAAAAAATTAAAAAAACCTCAAGCAAGTTAGTGTGTTCCAGACGTACACATCAGCACTGAGCTAACCCCAGTTGCATCATCCACATTTCAGGCTGGGCCAGGAGGGATCTTTCTGCAGCAGGGCCCAGTTGAGAAATGGCCAGGGAGGGACACATTAACACAGAAATACACATTTTTTACTTGCATTTCACGGGTTTATCAGCAGAATCTTGAAATATTGCAGGTGGGAAAAATGTTACCCAGAGTTTGTAACTTCCTTTGTGTCTCAGCCTCTGTAAGAGCTTTGCTTTCTTTCGCGTGTGAGAATTTTCTTGCATGTTTTAAAATAGGGGTTTTTTAGAAGAATAATTTGTACATGTATTTTAACAGTCCTTTTATAAGCCTGAAGGGGCAGGTGGTACTTGCAGAGGTCCTGCAGACGTGGTTGTTAAGCTTCACTTAACACATGAAATGTTTGGACTTTAGGTGTGGATGCTGACAGGGGATAAGCTGGAGACAGCCACGTGTACGGCCAAGAACGCTCATCTGGTGACACGGACACAGGACATCCATATATTCAGACTAGTGAGTAACACCCACAGACCCTGGCTCAAGGGGCCCAGGTTCTGGGACAGGAGGGCTGTGACATCACAACTGTTTTCCAGCAGGGTATTTTTATTCTTTTGCCCCAGCTTTCTACCCCAAGTTTTTGTTTCTGTGACTGCATGCCCTGACTCAGTGTGCTGCCTGTCCTGGCTGTGTCACTCTTTGCTGTTTTCTCACCCCAGTGGAGCACACCTTGCTCAGTTCCATCCTCCCCCAGGTGACAAACCGAGGAGAAGCCCACCTGGAGCTGAACGCCTTCCGCCGCAAGCACGACTGTGCCCTGGTCATCTCGGGGGACTCGCTGGAGGTACTGATGCCTCAAGTGTCAGCTTTCATATTTTCCAGATTCTGCATAATATGTAACTCTGAACTGCATGTAAAGTGTTAGCCAGTTCTCCTCACAGCTCAGTCACACAAAACAATCCCTTTCCAGCCCCAGAGCCAATGCAGCTTCGGGCCCAAAAAGTGCAAACAGGGAATTGAGGAGAGCAATGTGGGAGGATGGGACTGCTTAACCTGGAGCTGTAATTGGACAATGAACCCCAATATGGAAATGGACCAAAACTTATAAAAGTGTGAAAACTTGTGACCTGGGGTCCATCTTGGGTCCATCTTGGGCAGAGCCATGGCCGGCTCTTGTGCTGCCCAAGGTGTATCCTTTGTAGGCTTTTTTAGTTAATCCCTACTTTATTAAAGTATTTATTTATTTAGTTTATTTATAGTTTAGTTTATTAAATCTCTGCTGTGTAACCTCTCAAGGCATCATTATGGCCATCCCCAGAGTCTGGGCTGGGAAAAGCCTGGTGCCCACAAAGCAGGTGTAACCCAGGGGTTGGGCTGTGTGTGTAACCCAGGGGTTGGGCTGTGTGTGTAACCCAGGGGTTGGGCTGTGTGTGTAACCCAGGGGTTGGGCTGTGTGTATAACCCAGGGGTGTGCTGTGTGTGTAACCCAGGGGTTGGGCTGTGTGTGTAACCCAGGGGTTGGGCTGTGTGTAACCCAGGGGTTGGGCTGTGTGTGTAACCCAGGGGTTGGGCTGTGTGTGTAACCCAGGGGTGGGCTGTGTGTGTAACCCAGGGGTTGGGCTGTGTGTGTAAGCCAGGGGGTGGGCTGTGTGTGTAACCCAGGGGTGGGCTGTGTGTGTAACCCAGGGGGTGGGCTGTGTGTAACCCAGGGGGTGGGCTGTGTGTGTAACTAGGTGTGTGCTGTGTGTAACCCAGGGGTTGGGCTGTGTGTGTAACCCAGGGGGTGGGCTGTGTGTGTAACCCAGGGGTGGGCTGTGTGTAACCAGGGGTGTGCTGTGTGTGTAACCAGGGGGTGGGCTGTGTGTGTAACCCAGGGGTGGGCTGTGTGTGTAACCCAGGGGGTGTGCTGTGTGTGTAACCAGGTGTGTGCTGTGTGTAAGCCAGGGGTTGGGCTGTGTGTGTAAGCCAGGGGTTGGGCTGTGTGTGTAAGCCAGGTGTGTGCTGTGTGTGTAACCAGTGTGTGCTGTGTGTAACCAGGTGTGCCTGAAGTACTACGAGTGCGAGTTCATGGAGCTGGCGTGCCAGTGCCCCGCTGTGGTGTGCTGCCGCTGTGCCCCCACGCAGAAGGCGCAGATCGTGCGGCTGCTGCAGGAGAGGACGGGCAAGCTCACCTGTGCCGTGGGTGAGTCACAGCAGGGCAGGCACACGGGAATGGCAGCTGCCATCTCTTCTCTGAGTGAAGTCTCACTCATCTCACACTCCCTGGAGATGGTGATCTAGGGAGCGGTGGTTTTGTGGGGTCATAGAGAAAATGATCAAAATTTTGCACATGGAAATTCAATGCCAAACTCCTCATCACCCTTTCAGATGGCATCTTTGCAAAGCAGAGCTTGAACCTGATCAGGTGAAATGCCACTGTTAATCTGAGCTGTGTTTCAGCATTGGAGATGTAATGGTACCACCTGCAACTGAGATACATCAATCACTGGTCTGGGGGTCTATTAAAACAAAATTTAAGAGCTTAAGTTCATGATTTCTGTTTAAAAATCTTGCTTTTGTTGACTGGATTAAGTGTTTCTTATAATATTCCAGTGTGGTGCAGATGACTTTGGTGGGGTTGCAGGTTGCCCCTGTTGCTTAACTCCCAGTTTTGTTTGTGCTCTGCCTTGCAGGTGATGGAGGGAATGATGTTAGCATGATTCAGGAGGCTGACTGTGGTGTTGGAGTTGAAGGAAAGGTGAGATTACCTCATCTTTAATGAGAATTTCTGTGGCCAGTTTTCAGGCAGCTCTTAAAGGAATCCTCAGATATTTGTGCAAGAAAGGGAACAAGCTCCCACAAGAATCATCATCAGACCAGTAGCCCTATAATGAGAAATAATTTGGCTATAAAGGAGACTTCTGTTAAAGGGAGTTCAAGTTCATTATTTGGTTCTTGGCAGAACCCCTGAATTTGTTCCCTCATGGTTAGTTTTGGGGGTTTTTGATGCTCCAAGTGCTGGAGTTATAATTACACTGATAAGATATACCCTACATGCTCAATTAAAAACTGCTCACATTAGTTTGCAAAACAAACTCTGGGTTGGAGCCCTGATTCCTGCACCTGGGGCTGTGTGGAGCTGCAGGACTGGATTGGCAGCAGCAGACAGACTCTGCTTGCAGCAAGCCAAAATTGTGTGAACTTTTGAGACTGAGAATTCGTTCAGCACTGACTTGATAGGAGTGTCATGTTAACATGTGTGTAAGAAGTTGCTTAGAATTGGAGGCCAAGGTTCAAATGGGAATTCTCCTCATATTTTTGCTCTTTTCTTAAAACCCACAGTGGAAGGAGAAGTACTGAGGCAATGCTCTCCCTCACCTAGCATACTGCAAATATTCCTGGAAATTCTGTCAGTGATAACTCAATAATAACACAATATTCTTTGTTTCCAGTGCTGAATGGTCTCACTGTGTTTTTCCTTGCCCTTGTTCCCAGGAAGGGAAGCAGGCATCATTGGCAGCTGATTTCTCCATCACTCAGTTCAAGCACCTGGGCCGTTTGCTCATGGTCCATGGAAGAAACAGCTACAAGCGGTCTGCAGCCCTCAGCCAGTTTGTGATCCACAGGAGCCTCTGCATCAGCACCATGCAGGTAAAGGGGCTGCCAGGAGGGGCTTTCCAAAAGAGGTGGAGAAGCCAAATCATGAAGGAAAGGTCCTGTGTCTCATTTGGAATGCTGCTATTTCTTCTCCTGAAAATTTTCATGGGTTAGGACTTGAAATTGTTACTTTGATATGAAAACACATGAAAAAATTCCTGGTGTTGGACAAATACCAGCAACTGCTCCAAAGGAATAGAAAGGGTTGATGTTCCATTAGTCTGTCTTTATTTCAGAAGTTGGGAGAACCTACTGCAAGAATGTTCCAGTTTGAACAGAGTGTATTTTTGAGCTGTTACTTTTACTGCAGTATCTCGGTGCCTAAAAAGCTCATTTCTTTTCTAGGCTGTCTTCTCGTCAGTCTTTTACTTTGCTTCAGTTCCTCTCTACCAAGGCTTCCTCATCATTGGGTAAGAGCTCACTTTTTACTGGTAATGAGGAGAACCTCTGCACAGTGAACACTCCTGGGCTGATTAACATGCAAGCCATGCACATCTCCACTCTATTTCAGGAGCTGGGTGTGAGCCTTGTCCCTTTAAGTGCAGACACTTGCAGAAACCTTTCCAGCAGGATGGTTTGCCATGTTTGTGAAGCAGCCCACCCTCCAGCAATGCTCCTTTGATCCCAGTAAAAGTAGAGGGACAGCTGTTCTGGGCTGGTGTCTGCACAGCAGTGAGAGGCAGCGCCAGGAAGAAAGACAACCCTACCTTTGTTCCTGCCCAAAAACTCTAAAACAGGGCATTGCAACTGTAATCCCAGCATGACTTCTTATACTTTCAAATACATAATTTAAAAACCAGCAAATTCATCTCCATTGCCTTCTGATTCAAACAGTCAGACCTGAGCACTAGAGCAGACTTTGGGATGGGCACAGGTCAGTCCTTAGCTCCATTAAGAACCCACTGCAATATTTGAGCCAGTCACTTGTGTATGAGTGTTCCTGATCAAAAGTCACTCAGAAAGCCAATCCTGATGGCTTTTCCCTACCTGCAAAACTCTGGTGTGCTCCACTTGCCAGTTTTTATAATTTGTACATTACTGGGCACTTAAAGAATATGGTGTTTCCTTTCTGGAGCCTAGCATTTGTTTGCTCCTCTCCACCTGAGATATTTACTGGTTTCCTGCCTTCTTCCCAGGTACTCCACGATTTACACCATGTTTCCTGTGTTTTCTCTTGTCCTGGACAAGGATGTGAAATCTGAAGTTGCAATGTTGTACCCAGAGCTCTACAAAGATCTTCTTAAGGTGTGTGAGACTCTTGTTTGTGTGTTTTTCTTGAAGGCAAGATCCTCATCTTGATTTGAAACTGTAAATATGTAAAGTCAAATATATTGCCAGGAGATCCAGAACTTTATCAGGCATTTTCAGGCAAAATTCTGTTAAAGTCAAATTTGAATCCACAGATAGAACTAGAATTTCTGGCAGTTGTTTATTGAATGCTGCATGAAATGCAATTTATTAAAAACTGGCTGGGCAAGTAGAAGTTTTGTTCTGTGGGAAATTCTGGGGATTTAATATTACCAATTTGTTCCATAATAAAGGGAAAAGAGAAATTGTTGGGGATTTGGCACTGTCCTGAAGCCAGAAAAGGGAAAAGGGGAAGGGATATGCTCATTTGATGGAGGCAGGGGTTTATCCCAGAGTTTCTTCAGTAGAATTTTGACTGCAGCACAGTCTAAAGGTTTGCTTGCTGTGCCATTTTTGTAGCTTTAGCATCTATGTCAGGTCCTTCTCCTTAAACAAAGAAAACTTTATTTTATGTTTACTATAGAAATATGAGGAAGGTAGATCTTGTCTTAGGTTTCTTTTTCATTTTTTTTCTTCCTCCCTGGAAAATGTTTTGAATAACTGGGGTATGCAGCCTGGGAACATCTTTCTTAGTTGGAGAAAAGGGTGGACTGAGTCTTCCCCAGCTCCTTTCCCTCAAGGATTGCTGTTAAACAGATACTCTGAGAAGCACAGCCTGTTTTTGCAGAGCCTCAATAAGTCTCCATCTGGTTTCACTTGGATGTTGTCTCTTATGTCATAAACCACTAATTCTTCAACCATCCTTAGGCCTGGTCTAAACATAGGGGGTTTTGTGCTGGTATAGCTGTGTTGGCTGGAGATGGTTTTTTAAAATCTATCTGCCTCCAATATGAGGGTGATTTGTGTGTGTCTAGAAATACAGTATTAATGTATTCACATTGATGTGTGTACACACATCTTCTATTTCATGATGATTAAACTCCTGAGGCATCTTTGCACTGAATTAATTGTGTGTGCACTGAGGGCCTGGTTGTGCTGGGGGAGCCCTGAGCTTCCACAGCCCCTTCACGCACCCAGAAAAATGAGAATAAAGGGGAACTACCTCAGCATTGCTTGATTTGTTTAATTTTCTTTTTTTTCCAAAGCACCTTCCAGTTCTCTTATTAATTTCTAATAAGTGGATTTTCATAAAAGAAAACCCCAATGGAGCTTTGTCTTTTTTTCCCCCCCAGGGACGACCATTGTCGTACAAAACATTTTTAATCTGGGTCTTGATAAGCATTTATCAAGGTAAGAAATTAATTTCTGCTTGTGCCTTTAGATGTTGTGTGTGTGGCTATCTAAGTTTTGGTATTGCAGAAGTTAGGCATGAAGTGAATTTCCCAAAGCATCCTTGTGGTGATGAATATATATTTTTTTGTCTCGGAAAATGTCGGTAGTGTTACCAAAGGAAAAAATTATCTAAACCCAAATATTGGCAGTAATTGGTCAATGCTGTGAGGTAGAATTCAAACCATTGTGCCTCTTCCCATCAGAACCATCCACTGTCGCTCTGTGCAAGTTCCTTGCAGTGCTGTAGTTGCCCTGTCTGTAAAGCAGAGCTCATTACTCTCCCTCCCCTTCTTTTGGGAAAAGTTCCCCAATCTATGGATTTTGCAGGTTTTTGTTGACAGGGAAAATGCAGCATCTATAGCCTTCTGTATTTTATCCAGAAATGGAAGTGGCAAGAGTTCTGGTTGCTTCACAGGTATCTGTGATTTAGGGTCACAGTCGTGCTCACGTTCTTGATCATATCTCATATACTCTAATTAGGCTGCTAAAGCAATTAAGTAAATGCCGTAATTACAATGCATTTCAACAGTGGATGTAGTAATTTGGGTATGTATCTAAGAAGGTATTTTCTTTCATTTTGTCTTTTTCTAAAATCAAGGACCCTCAAATTCAAATGGTCTCTATAGGTATTAATCAGGGAGTTGTAGAAAATGAGTCAATAATGTGGAGCTAAAAGCTGAAGTGGCAAAATTCTGTTTTCTCTTTATCAGCAAGAGTGAGAATAAGGGGTCAAAATAAGCAGGTAATTCTTACAGATTTAATTAATGTTGCCATCCTCAGCAGGGAGTGAATCTAGGAGTGTAAAAATCTCCATTAGCTTTATTTTCTGAAATCTGTCACAGGCATCCTACAACAGGGATCAAGGGCTTGGGATGCTGAGTAACACAATGGCAAAGCCAAGGCATTAAGAGAACCCTCCCAAGTGGTGGAAGGCTGCAGCCAGAGGGTGATGCATGGCGGGGGAAAGATTCCTCCTTGAGCTAAGAGCCCTCTCTGGTTACAGGATTTGGTTAAAGTGACTTCACCAGTGCTGTGCTCAAGAACCAGCAAACAGCGGCCAAACAACGGGGCCAGTTGCTAGCAGAGATGAGCCCGACCAAAACTTGAGCAGCCCGAAAGTTTGGAAAGTTCACAGCTGGGTTTGAACTCTGTGGCTGGAGCTGGGTTCCCTCGCAGGTTTTCCCTTCCGGAGGCGGCCGGAGTGATGGATGTTGGTGTGGATTACTCATGCTGCTCACATGAGTTATTTGTGCAGGTGGCCTGCAGCAGCCCTGGCCAGGCAGCATAGGAGCACAAACAATGCCTCGTTAGCAGGGCTTTAATGGGATTCTCTTAGGGGGAGGTGTAAAGGGGAGAGATCTCAGCTCAGGCAGTGCAAATTGAGCCTCACTTGTATCCACTGGGCTTTTCAACACTTGGCTGCCTCTTGGCACGAGGCAGTGTGGTAGGATATAGAAGAATTTGATATCTTTTAGCTTCTGAGTAGTGACCAAGTGCTTTTGTGGGAGGATAGAGTTTCATGATGTTAGGGATCTCCAGTTGCCAAAACAGCATGTATTAATTTCCTATCTCCATGTGTCTATGAACATGATAGACTGTTAGAAAACTTTGGGTACCTCTGCTGTAACTTTTCCCTGCCTTCTCATCAGTTCTGTCTCCTAAATAGTAACTGGTTCGTTGTCATTACATTCATCAGGTTTCATGAAAAACAGCCTCAAGATAGGATTGTTTCAGCCTTTCCAAGACCTAACTGTGGGTTTGAGAGCTGAGCCTGGTGTTTGACTGAAATAGTTCCATTCCCTTGCAGGTAGCATCATCATGTATGGAGCACTCCTCCTCTTTGAATCCGAATTTGTGCACATTGTTGCCATTTCCTTCACGTCCCTGATCCTCACCGAGCTGCTGATGGTGGCACTGACAATCCAGACGTGGCACTGGCTGATGATCGTGGCTGAGCTGCTCAGCCTCTCCTGCTACATCGCTTCCCTGGTCTTCTTGCACGAGTTTATTGGTGAGGTTTCATGCTCTCCTCCACTCAGTCCATGGCCTGGATGGTAACAGGACTGAACTGAGCAGAAGGCTCTTGGTGGGGCCAACAGCAGGCACAGTGACAGTGGTACCACAGTAAGCTCTGTGGGATTTGAAGGCGCTTGGAAGATATTTTATGGTTTCTTCCCACAGCAAAATGCTAGAGAAGGTAAAGATGGTCAGCAGAGTGTGCTGATACCCAGCGAATCTCATCCATTCTTTGAGCTCCAGCACGTGTCAGCTGTCTCGTGTAGCAGTGACCTTTATTTCCATGTGGGAATTTGACATGGAAGGTTGAAGTCTCTGCTGTTGGATTGAAAGATTTGGTCTTTTAAACTGAGGGAAGGAGCTGCCTCCTAAAACTTAGCTTATTTTATCTGTTCACTGGGACCATTCTCTTATGGGTTTGGTTAGTGGTGTTTTAGTTGCCTGAAGCAGAGCTAATCCTATTCCCTGGCTAGAGGAAGAAGGGTGAGGAGTTCCAGATTCCCCCAGTAACTGTCGAGTTGCCAATATCAGACCAATGGGCTTGTTCAGTGTTCATTCAGGAGCCACAAGATGTCACTGCTTCTTCCATAAAGCTCTTTCCTAATTGAAGACAACAGGAATAACTTCCCCCTGGCTGGATCTGTCTCTTGCATGGGGTTATACCAGTTCCATTTTGAAGATGCTTTAACTCTTTTTGTAAAGGTTCTGAGGTGTTTTGGGTCAGGAGCTGTGTTTGCTGGGCCCAACCAAGCAGCAGGGCCAGCTCCCAGAGTGGGGGAACATGCAGTGCTTGGCAGTGCCAGGAGGATGTCCTGTTCCAGGTGGGGTTTGGGAGGGCAGTTACCTGTGAGAGCCACACTCCTTACACCCCACTGCTCAGCACATCTCTGCATCTGCTGGGGAAGAGAAGGGCAGAGGAGTGAGGAGCCCGTTACCATATGAGCTTTGATCTTGGAGATGGGGCAGCTTTAAGAATTGTAAAATTATAGAATGGCCTGGGTTGGAAGGGAACTTAAAGATGATCTGGGTCCAACCCCATGCCATGGGCAGAAGGAAGCAGTGGGGCATTGAGCTGCATTTCTGCACCCCTTCCCAGAAGGTTCTCCCCATGGTTTTGACTCTGTGCTCATTTCTCCACGCAGATGTTTACTTCATTGCCACCTTGTCGTTCCTGTGGAAGGTCACTGTCATCACCCTGGTGAGCTGCCTGCCCCTCTACGTCCTCAAGTACCTGAGACGGAGGTTTTCTCCCCCCAGCTACTCGAAGCTCACGTCCTAGGGCTGCTGCTACTGGCACACAGAGACAGGCATTGCCCAGGGCCCCGAGACACTCCAGCTGTTCCTCAACGGACAGTCCTGTCCTGCCTCAGGGCCCCGTGGTGATCTCTGGTACCTGCTGCTGTGGTGACGGATTCCAGACTGCCCTGGACGGGACCCTAACACCACAAGGGACTGTTTGGAGGGCGGAGGCTCTGAGTTCATCCGGTTCTTGGCACTTTTGTTCTACTTAACTGGGGTCAAATGCATGGAACTGCGATGGCAATGGGTTTCTCTTGCATGGTTCAAAGTCTGTGGAAGCTGCTACATGACCTTGGGATTTACATTTGACAATTTGAAGTGAATTTTTAGTGTCTACGCTGTCCTTTGCATTGTGTTACCTTTTGTTAAGTTTGTTATTCGTCTTTTTGATTCAAGTAGTTACATTCTTTTTACATCTTGAAAATCCCTTAATGTAGGTGATGCACTACACTGCTGACAGCTGATTCCTGATTTATGGCATGTTGTTTCCATAATGGGGCTCCAGCCTGTCGGATCTACACACACTGGAGAATCTGAGCGTGTCTGAGATTTTCCTTCCGTTGAAATGTGGTCACCCCAGTGATTTTGGAGGTATCCAGCCATTGATAAAGACAGAAAAGTGGTAGCTCAAAATGAGAAAATTCAGTTTTGTTTAGCTTTTGTGCTTCCTGTTAAAAGGAGCAGTGACATAATAGTTTCACTCTGTATTTATTTGTGTAGGAGAAAATTATCTAAACTAAAGCAAATCCTCTTTGGAACAGAACTTTGCAGTTGATCATCCTTGAAATGTGTCGACAACGTGAGAAGAGTCTCGTACTGTTCTGCAGACAATGTGGCAGACGTGTCTTGAATCCTTGGAGACTGAAAGGAGAGGTCACAGAGCTGCTACTCCTCACAGCTCCATGAAATCTGTTTCCTGTTAGTGTGAAACTTTGAGGATGAGCTGCAAATAAGCAGAGGCACTCCTAGGTGGATGTTTTAATGACATGCTCCCTGCAGAGAGGCAGTTTTTGGAGCCTTGCACTTGCTTGGCTCTAAAAACCAAACCTGAATCACAGGAGTGGGTTCATACAAAAGCATTAGGCTGAGTGCAGAGCAAATTTATGTGTTTTTGTTCTCAAAAATTAAACTCAGTGAGTTCTGTCATTAGTATAATTATTTAGTCCACATTATAATCTCATGAGGAGAGCCACACATACTTGGGCTTCTCAGGAGAAGGACAGAGGCTTACAGAGACCTTTTGGAGCTGGGTTGGTGCATCAAGCACGGATGGGTTTTTAGAGGCAGCCATCCTTGTCTGAGGCTCTTCAGTCTGTGCTAAATTAGTTGCTTGCTGTCTTCTTCCACATCAGAGAAACCACGGCTGGAGCTGGCACTGCCTGGGACCCTTGTTCCTTGGCTGCCCAGGGGAGAAGAGCCCAGGGCCTGAGCTCCTGTCCCGGAGCAGGGCCTGAGCTCCTGTCCCAAGGCAGAACCAGGGCTCCCTTCTGGCAGTTGGGCTCACAGCCTCCTGTGAATTAATTAATTAATGCCTTTTTGCCAGAAAGGTCCTTAAGGTTGTCTTCATCATGACTGGATAGTGTTGGCCATGCCACTGCTCTGGAGTCCCCAGACAGCATTTCACAGAATCATGGAATGGTTTGGGTTGGAAGGGACCTTAAAGGCCATCCAGTGCCACCCCTGCCATGGCAGGGACACCTCCCACTGTCCCAGGCTGCTCCAAGCCCTGTCCAGCCTGGCCTTGGGCACTGCCAGGGATCCAGGGGCTGCCCCAGCTGCTCTGGGCACCCTGTGCCAGGGCCTGCCCACCCTCACAGGCAGAATTTTTTCTCAACATCCCATCCAATTTGCTTTCATTAGTTTAAGTACAAGAACCAAGAATTGCTCTTGGCCCCAGGTGGTGACTGGGCAGCCCAGTCCCCCTGGGCTCTGGTGCCCAACCCTGCCCCTCTCCTGTGTCTTGGTAGTTCAGTGTCCTGCAACAGCAACAGTGCCAAGCTACTGTGTGTAAATATTTGAGACATATAAATGGTAGAATTCACTGTTTCCTCAAGTCAATACAGTTTACACTGAGTGGACCATATTTGCAAACTATTAGCTTACACCAAGAAAGGGAGTGAACTGTGATTTCATTTGTATTTATTGAATCATAAGTTTAGTAACATATTTAGTAGAGTTGGTAGTGCTCTAGAGCAGTGTTTTGGGGCGTGGATTATGTTCTTTGCAGTTTGTGTTTTTGCACAAGGTAGTAAATCCAGAAGTCATTTCTGCCTGGATATAAACTACATTTTTTCAAAGCAGTCAGAGACTAAAACTGCCATATAACAAACAGCAGGAAAGAGGAACACTCCTATTTTTCATGTTTAGCACTTTATGTTTGCAACCCATTTCTCATAAGTTATTTAAATATGTTTTTAAAAGCAAAATTTAATAAACATGTTCCTATTTACTGTACATTAAAATAAATGGATTATTTGCTGGAAATTTCATCTTTTCCTCTAGTATGCTCATAATTTGTACTTTTGGGGAGTGAAGCATTGTTTTCTTCTTCTGTGCAGTATCTTGTCCGTGGCCTTAGTGTTCTTCCTATTCCTTTCTCTGTGGGTTATGTGCTGTAGCAGCTCATGTGTGACCTGTGTGCTTTGGGGCTGCCCCAGGTGATGCCCCTGGCTGCCAGCGCAGTCTCACCGTGCTCCTGCTGCCAACCCCCCGTGCTGAGCTGCTGCAGGGGAGGTTTTGTGGCACTCTCTGCTGCAATTCCAGGTGTGTCACACCCTCTCTATCCCCTCACCTCTGCATTTCTCTCCTCTGCAGTGCTTGTCCTGTTCACCTGTGCAAACATTTGTTAGCTCGGCTTGCAGGGCAGTGGCAACCCAACGTTCTGTGTCCCACAGACTGTGCAGGGTCTGATCAGAGCCGGCTGAGCTGAGGGGTGCTCAGGACCATCCCTGGTGTCCCCTTGGGTGTGTGCTGGGGGCTGCAGCAGGGGTGTCCTCCTGTGCTCCCAGAGCAGTCCCAGCCCGGCCCCGGGACAGCCTGGGCCTCTGGAGCTGCCTGGGGAGTGGTGCTGGAGGGGAGCTGGGTTTGTCAGGGAGCCCCAGCCCCAGGAATCCCTGAAGCTGCTCTGTGGGGTTCCTGTGTGGGAAAGCTGCCGCAGCTCTGCTGCACCACAGGGCCCTGGTTTGCACAGCGGAGCTCTGCCCCTCAGGGATGTGAGCCCTGCCTTGTGCAACTCAGTGTCCTGAGCTGTTCCTGTGGGATTGGGCTCATCCCACAGTGTCTGGGGCCTACTTGAGCAGGATGGGCTCTTTATTTATTATTAGTTATTTTACAAGTGTTAAACTCTATGATTTGCATGAAATCCTGTGGTTCACAGCTTTGCCAATATGGTCCATTACTACTGCCTACGACAACTTGTGTACTTATATGCCTTTGAGAACAGTTTTCTTTGTTAAAATTGTTTAAAAACTCAGTGTTAAGTTAATTTAATTTTTAATGGGGAAATGGATTCTGGTGTCAAAATGGTATTTACTGTGATGCCGATGTTTTGTACCTGTCATCCAGCTAAACAACCTGTAAATATCCTGAGTCAAGAGAAACATGAATGCCAATTATTTATTGTTCTGTGGAGTTACATGTCACAGATGTGTAAGACCTTAAAAGGGAATGTTGTAAAACAAGGTGGAAAAAATAAATTTTATGCAACTTCTTTACTTCACCCCTGTATGATGCACCTGGTTAGCCTTGGCATGGGCAGTCCCAGACATGTGGGAATTGTCAGGATGAAGGGAAGTTGTACCTGTGGGTGGGAAATGCACCTCCAAGAGGTGATAAGAGCTGCGGTGTTAAATTCTTTCCAGAGCCAGCTTTGGCTTTAACAGGAGTGGTCGTTGCTGCTGGCAGCCTCTGCTGGGAATGAGGAGGGAATTGTCACAGGAACACAGATCTGTCCTGCCCTGGGAAGAGCAGTGGTACAGCAGCACTGGGAGCAGCTGTTCTGGGCATGTTCTCATCCCTTGGACATGGAGTCAGTGAGTGGCTCTGCACGAGAGCAGCCCCAGGGTCAGGAGCAGGGGGAGAGGCAGGATTGAACACTGAACATCCTCCACAGGGGAAACGTCAATAATGGTGAGTGCAAACACAGAACAGCAAGTTTCTACAAAAATGTAATAGAGCCATAAACGCTCCTAAAACAGGGAAAATTAAGAGTGCAATTGGATAAAGTAAATCTCTGACTTGGGAGACTTTATTGAAAGCAGTGACAAGCTATCCCTGGGATCACTGGCCATCTATGGAAGTGTTTTTTTTAGATTCTATAGGACACAGATGCCCTTTTTAATGACTAACCTTCTTTTGGTAAAAAGTAGTTAATGCAAATATTAAATAAACCATTTTTGTGATGTTTGCACACATCAAATGAATGGTCTAGACTCCAGAAATCACAGGAACAGACTTTGCTCCCAAGTGTTACCAATTTCCCACTCTAAATGGGTTACATAAGCCCTGGCTAGTGGTTCCTTTTAATTTATGGACGGTTTCTTTTTAATGGTGAAACGTGTAATTAAAAAAAGCTAGAAATAGTTTTTCTAAACTTACTCTGGAAGGGAAGGAGAAATTCAGCAATTTTTTTTTTCACCCAAACATTGCATAATAATAGAAATGTCAAAGATTTCCATGGGGTTTCATTTCATTCTTCATGTGGCTGTGGTCATGCAAGAAGTTTGAAGACTGCAGGGGCTGGCAGATTTTTGGAAGATCACACATCCTGGGGTAAGTTTTCAGCCTGGGCTTTACCAAAGAATGCCAGTGGCCTTGTTTTCCAGACTGGGGTTGTATTAGACACTGGTGTGTCTCTGGTTTTCCTTTTTCTGAGGAGAAAGAATAGGTGCTGGCTGGAATTGAGTGTCTCGCTCTGGCCCTGAGCCTGATGGAGCTGTAGAGGCCTCCCTGCACATGAACCATTTGGGGAGAGGAAAACCTCACTGAGCTGCTGTGTCCTCACCTTCAGCCGCTCCCTCTTCTCCCCTGCATTGCTGTGGCATTAAATAATAGTTTTATATCTTCACTAGAGGCAGGGAACTCCTCCTGTTCCCCTTTCCCAGGTAGGAGAACCAGTGGTCTGGGCTGGCCCCACAGGCAGAGCACAGGAAGCAAAAAAATATTTTTTTGGTGATAAGATTTTCTCAGCACTTTAAACATGGGAGTCAATCTTACAAGAAAGTTCCTTCTTCCACAGAATATTCAGATGTCTGGTTTAAAATGAGAAATGTGATTGCAGGCTCTAAAAACCTTCTGATTGGGAGTGTTGATGAACCCCAATCCAAACATTTCAGTGGATTCTCTTCCGTCTTCTTCTGGAGCTGCAGATGCACATCACACCTGTGCTGAATGTTAAAGGTGAGTGCCAGCGGGAGCTGTGGGGCTCTGTGTGCAGCAGGGAAGGCACCTCTGCACCTGCACAGGCAATCCAGCAACCCTGGAGAGTGCCAGCGCCCAGTGCTGCTGCAGCCCCTGCTCAGGGGCACGTTCAAAGCTGCTGCTGAGGCCTCCTTAGGCCATGGGCATTTGATGGCCTTAAAACTCTCTGGGGGCTGCGGGCTCTCTGGGTTACGAGGTACACCTCTGGAATTTTGCTGCTGTAATTAAAGCTGGAGATGATGAACCTCTTGCAGGAGCTGGCTGTGAGAAGAATGTCCTTCCCTCTGCTGCTCTTCCTCCCTTTGTGGCCAAGACCTGAATGGGTTACAAAAAGGGCTTTAAAATCACTGCATTCCCTCTTTAAAGCCTCCTGCTCTTGGCTTGCTGGAATTGTCCACGTAAGGCAGAATATTGTCTGCTCTTCAGATTCCCTCAGAAAGGAGGAGTAACAAGAACAAGCTGTGCAAAAGAATTTAACGCAGTAAAGATGGGGGTAATAGTCATTCTCATTTGTCCTTTTATGTGAAACAGATTTTATTTTAAATGTACACTCTGAGTAGCTGAACCATATCCAGAGAGTTGTTTAGCAGGGTAGAAGCAGAGTTACCCCCAGCATGAATTGAGAGCATGAGTGGAGGGGAGCAGGCTGCACTGAGCACACCTTGGTGGCCCTGGGACACAGGGGTGTCCTGCCCCGTGCTGCTGGCAGGCAGCAGATTGACTCCTGAGCCTCACATCTGCTCCACAGAGCTCTGCTGGAGCTCTGGCACTTCTGTGCCTGCCCTGGGCTGCCTCTGCTGCCTTTAAAACCTCACCTCAGATTCCTTTGTGATGCCACCAACCTGTGACAAAAATTGCTATTGAGCAGGACTCCTATTAAAAATAAGAACAAATCAAATGCCCTGTAATGATCTCACTGAGGCATCTCCCTGCTCCAGCAGCAGTGTCACTGCCATGAGGAGAAGCTGTGCTCAGAAAAGCTCTGGGAAAGGCAAGGGATGGTGCCCACAGAGGCAGAACTCCTCTGCACCTTTCTATTCTGAGGTTAGGGTTTGGAATAAAAAGGCACATTTATAAGGATCAGCATTGCCTCTGTCGGATTTTAATGCCTGATTTTTCCTAGAGAGGCTCCAGAAGACAAATTCTGATTGAAATCTCTGTTTGCAGCACTGACCCCTGAGGAGAGGAGCTCCCAAAGCAGATGGAACGTGAGCATGGAGTTGGTGTCTGCTGCAAGACCCAGGGCTAATGGAAAGGAACAGGTCACCCTCACCCACCCCTCACACAACCCTCAGGTTTTGTTTAAGCTCAATTCTTGCTGGTGCTCATTACTGGAGCGCGGAGCTGATTCTTACAAGTGCTGTGTTCTCCATGAACTGCCTCCAAAGGAAAGAAACCTCTTGTGTTTGACAGGTGAGTGCCAGCATCCCTGTGATGTCCCCGCAGGAGCCCAGAGCTGGTTCACACAGCCCCAGCTCATCCTCCCTGCAGGCCTGCAGAGCAGAGTGCCACAAAGCCCTCGGTGAGAGCAGAGCCTGCAGCAAACCCCAGGTGTTAACATCCAGGAAAAGCTGCCACGCTTGGCTGAGCCTGGCCCGGGCAGGCCTGACCTAATGCAGAGCTGTGTGGAGGTGGCAGGTAAGGACTAATTCCTGCACTCCATCACGGGCTGGTTGTCAGCTCAGATCAGGGACTGAAGGGCCCCTGGTCACCCTGGGGCTCTCGGCCCCTCTGCATAACTGCATCCAGTTGGCTCCTGAAGGAACAGGGGGAGTAAATCTGAGGTGCTGAAAGAAATACTGCAGCAGAAATTACACTGTGGGGAAGGTTTTATACGTGTTGGGGTGAATTAATGAATGGGTTTGGGGTTTTTGGAAAGAAAAAAAACACAACAAACTTTGTGCACAAATACATAGTTTAAAATATATTCTCTTTCAAATGCCAGCCATTTTAACAACAGTGTAAATCAGATTTTACAGACCACATATTTCAAGTATGAAGTTCATTAAATGTGTGAAATTCTAGATTAGCTGCCGGGTGTGGCCAGAGCCCCAGTAATGAATTGTAAATTCTGTGCAGGATATAATATCAGATTCCCTTGCCCTGGCGATATGAAAGGACTAAAGCCACCTTTTCAAAACAGTCATAACCTTTCTTTATTGTCTTTATTTAGTTTAGCCATCATATGATATAATGAATGACTGCATCAGTGTTTCCATCCTGAACCTAATGCACAGGTGTTTAACCTCATTAATTTGTGGGTTTATTATTATTACACCAACTTATGTCTCAATGTAACTGAAATAAATGCTATCAGTTTATACGCTGCCCTGCCAGTGGGTGGTTGGCTGTATTTAGATTGAAGAATATCACTCTAAGCTACAATTCCCTTGGAATTTATGTGAAACACAATTGATTAATGAATGATGTTCTCATTGCATGGGAGCCAGGTACCAAAGGGAGTAGATCTCCCTTGTGCTGCTGTCTGCAGTGACACTGAGGGACAGATCCCAGGGGTGTCAGTTCCACTGGGCAGGGCAGGCAGGACAGAAATCTGGGTGCAGCTCCAGGGATGCTGTGGTTGATCCAACACCTCTGGACCTGCAGGGCCTGGCCTTGTTTGTTCCTCTCCCTTTCCCTCCTGCACCATCCAAAGGGAAGGAGCTTCACAAGTCAGTTCTAGCCCTGATATAACCAATAATGGGAATTTTTCAGGTAGCTGGGCCTGAAAATCCAGGGCTAAGAAGAAGAATTGGCACCTCTCATTCAAGAGGTTTGAGACCTCTTCCCAATGCAGAATGTCCAATGGTGGATGAAAAGCCAGCTCTCATTGGGAGGAAATTCGAGCAGCTCTGGTTCCAGACCTGGAGGGCTCCGTGTGGGTGGATTCCCTGGGCCAGTGGAGCTCAGTGAGGGATCCGACAGCGAAGGGAGTGAAGAGGTAATTTAGACAGCTGCACAGGTAATTTAGACAGGTGCACGGGCAGGAATGAGCCCAAAGCTGCCCCAGGCTGTGAGGATGCTCCAGGGCTGCTCGGGAAGGGGCAGGAGGTGCCAGGCTGCAGGACCTGGCACTGCTGGGGCTGTGGGAGCTGGGAGGGCAGTGGGGACACAGCCCAGGGTGGGAATCCTGCTCAGCCCGCACATGTTGTAGTTAACATATTCCGTAAGTCCAATCCCATATTGTTATATCTATCATATTCCATTGCTGTATTTAACATATTCCATAAGTCCATATTAGATAAGTCCCAAGTTGTTATATTTGACATATTCCATAAGTCCTGTACCTCTTATTGTTGTCTTGTGGGCGGCAGATCTTCACAGCACAGGAACAAGATCTTCCTTAGTCAGAGCTCCATCATGGTTCTGCCTGACTAAGTAGCCCACTCCCTTTTATCCTAGTTGTTGATGAAGCCACAGCTGCAGCCCAATGAAGAACATCACAGCTGCAGCCCATCAAGGATAACCAGGACTAGTCAGGGTAAAGATATTTAAGTACAGGTATATATATATATATTTAAAGCCTCATCCATTTATAACCCATATATTCATGTCCTCCTACACGCACAGACGTGTGGAGGGCAGTGAACACACAGCCCAGGGTGGGAATCCTGCTCAGCCCGGCACGGACGTGTGGAGGCTGCTCCGGGAGCCTCGGGTGCGAGGGACACTCGGGGAGAGCACTATTTACTTTGGAAGGGCCAGCGGCTTTTGTCAAAAATACTTATTGTTGCTGTGAGACTGAAATACCTTTTGCAAGTGGAAAACAGAGATGTCTCCATGAAGTCTCTGATGATAAAATCCAGGCAGCTGCCCCAATGGCCTGAGAGCACATCCTCAGGAAGCCTTGATGCCTTATCTCCTAAAGAGCATGAGAAATAATAATAATTTTTAAAAATAATGGGTTTTATTGCCAAATGCCTGCATGGAGCCGGGCAGGGAGGTTCATCCTCCAGCAGAGCAATGATGTGGGTGGCTGCCAGGGACGCCCCTGGGGCCGGGACCCCCAGAGCCCCCAAGCCCCCTGGGTCTCCTGCAGCTCTCCCCGTCTCTCCTGCAGCTCTCCATGGGCTCCTGCAGCTCTCCCCGGGCTCCTGCAGCTCTGCCCAGGCTCCTGCGGCTCTGCCCAGGCTCCTGCAGCTCTCCTTGTCTCTCCTGCAGCTCTGCCCAGGCTCCTGCGACTCTGCCCAGGCTCCTGCAGCTCTCCCCGGGCTCCTGCAGCTCTCCTTGTCTCTCCTGCAGCTCTCCCTGGCCGGACGCGGAGCTCCTTGCTCGGTCTCCTGGGCTGTGAGCCCAGGGTGAGCACTGGCCGGGCTGTTCCCGGGACAAGTTCAGCTTCCAAATCCTCCCCCCGAGCCAGGGAGCTGCTGGGGTCGGGGCCAGCAGATGCATCTCTGCCCTGTCCCCAAAGCCAGGCACCTGCCGGGCACATCCCAGAGCGTGCCACGGGGGGGAGCTGGGTCGGTTTTTGGGGGGTAGGGATGCGGTCCAGAATGTGCCCCTAAAAGGAAGAGGAAGTATTCTCCTAAAGAGGGAATAAATAGCTAAAAATATTAGCTATTAATAGCTCCCTACCTCCAAAAATAAAATCCCTTAGTGATACCAAAATAAGAAAGCAAAGGAAAGTCGGAGGTATTTGGCCTTCCTTTGAAAAAGGAAGCTAAAAATAACTATATATATATAAAAATCTCTCGTTTCTAGGGAAAGTCTCTGCCCCCGCATCCAGCCTGCACAGTTATATAAGACTTGAACTGCATCCCCCTCTCCTCCGCAGCCACTCACAACGCGCTGGAGCCGCGGCCAGATGGAGAAAGGTTCCGTCAGGAAAGTTTAACTCAGCGGGGAAGCTGCAGCCAGTGGAGGACACGATTCTCTCGCTGAACTCTCCAAAAGCCTTGGAAATCTTACAGTTGTGTCATATGCTGGTTTGGGGAATGCTAGTCCAGAGGCAGCCGCCAGCCCTCTTTCACTTCTTTATTTATTTATTTTTTTTTTTTTTTTTTCGTGTTGCACTGAGTTTAATTTGGGTAGCAGGATTCAGCAGTTTTAAGTTGGAAAAAACTTAGTGGAAGAAGATATTTTAGGAAAAGCCTGTCATGTGAACTAGCGGGAGCCGATCAAACCGGGCTATTAAAAGAAAGACATTGTATTTTTAAACGGTGCAGCCTAGGGCAGCCAACCTGCGTGCCCAGGGGCCGGCCGCTCCGCGTGGGAGGCTCCAGGCCGAGCTTTCCGTCGGGGTGGCCCAAAATCCGCTCGGGATCCCCCTGGCCAGGTGCCCCTGGGTTGTGCCCCCCTGCTCGCCCCTTCCCAGCTCTGTTCAGTGCCCCCATCACCCCAAGGCCCATCCCCACTGCCCCCTGCACTCCCCAGGGCAATTCTAACTGGGGGTATTGGGGGCACTGCTCAGATTGCAGCAAGGCTGAGGCTGGGCTAATTGCTGATTTCTCCTGAATAGTATTTAATTAAATTCGGGGTGTTTTTCTCCACGCAAAGCAGAAGCTTTGGGAAACCTCGGTTTCCTTTAACTGTTCCCAAACAGGATTCCCGTGATTCTGACTGTGCTGCTGCCGGTGGTGGATGCACTCAGAGCCGGGGGGGGAGCTCAGGTGTGCCACCTGTGCCGGGGGTGTGGGGAGCTCAGGTGTGCCACCTGTGCCGGGGGTGTGGGGAGCTCAGGTGTGCCACCTGTGCCAGTGTGCGGGGGTTTCAGGTGTGATACCTGTGCCAGTGTGCGGGGGTTTCAGGTGTGATACCTGTGCCGGGGGTTGCCGAGTCCTTCTGCCGAGCAGCGCCGGGGCTTTGCGGGACCTCGCCCGTGGTTCGAAGCTGCTCGCGGAGAGGGCTGTGAAGGGAAAAGCCTCCAGGTCCGGTGCAGCTTTTGGGCCCTGCCCCGCCATGCCAGGGCTCAGCAGGAGCATCCTCACGGGAGAGCGGCTCAGCCCTGCGGCCGGGCAGGAAAAGGCTCCCGGGACCCGGGGGGTGCGGGGGGGTCCCGCTGCGGGGCTCGGGGGGAGCCGTGGGCAGAGGGGTCCCCGGGCCGGTTGCATAACGGGGCCGGGGAAGGGATTTCCGCCCCGACGTGTCCAAAGATGACAAAGGATAGGAAAGTGAGGTGCGCTGAGTTTCCCTGGGCTGCTGCAGTTGCTAGCCTGCAGGACAACAAACGCGAGCAGCAGAAAGTTTGATTACGATACCTCCTTCGAGTCGATTTGGGGAGCGAGGGAGTGAAAAATGGAAATGCGGGGCGGGCGCCAGGCAGCCCTCCGCGCTGCCCCGGCCATGCCCGGCCGCCGTGACTCACCGGGGCTCCGGTGACCCCGGCCGCTCTCCCTGAGGGGCGCCAGAGCTGCCCCCTCCCCGGGGAATCCTTTATGTGTGTGACCTCTGCAGCCCTGCAGGAATGAGCTCTGTGCAAGTGCAGCCGCACGGAGATGCCAGCGCCGAGAGAGAGGCAGATGCTCCTCGCACAGCAGTGAAAACCATACATTGTGAGACCGCCGCAGTTCATGACACCCCCGGCTTTATTTTCCTGTTTTCTTTTGCTTTATTTTCCTGTTTATACATCGGACATGTAAACACACACGGGTTGTCTTGGTTTCAGAGGCTTCCTTGGCTATTTCGTTCTTGCTAAGCTCCACGTGTATCAGTGGAAATCCATGGGATTGCTCCTCTCCTAAATTGATCTAAAAATAGGAACAGAGAGAGGTCTGTGCAATGCCACTAAACAAATTCACCGATTCTTAATTTTTCTTTTGGTCTTTGTATGAAGAATTGAGCCAGTGGTAATTAGAAGCCAAAAGCTGTGCCAGTAACAAGATGGGTATTAATAGAGTGCTGCTGAATTTAAAAGACATAAATATAAGCTGGGGACTTAGCTTTTCTGAATTATTTATTCAAAGGTAAATGCAGCAGCAGCCTGAGCTTGTCTCTGCTGGGAAGAAGGACAACTTCTGCACAGAAGCCCCGTTGCTTTGAAAGGCTTTGCAGTTCCTGCAAGTTTTGTTTAAAAAGCACACACTGGGATTTTTAACATCATCCATATTTCTTTCTTACTCGCTCTCTAACTTTCTGCTCAACAATTAAGTGCTTGTGCTGCAGACTGAGAAAGCCGCAGAGCTGCCTTGGCCCGGAGCTGGGAGACGTCATGGATTCCTGAGTGTGAAGTTGCAGGAAAGCCCTCAGTTTGGGAGATGGAGCCGATCCAGGGGTTTCCATGGCACTGGGATAAACAGGAGGAAACAGTGAGGGAATCCCGTTATTTTACAGCATTCAAAGACTATAAACACTCGGAGCAGGGAAGGAAGTGGCCTTTCCCTCTCTAGTAACCCTCATCTCAGAGCAGAGAACTGACTTCACTTCAGGAACACGCTCAGCCCAGTTCGGATCCCTCTTTGCACCTCCAAACACTTACTGAGGAGGCGAGCAAGAGGGGTTCCCTCTGTCCGGGCGGCACTGCTTGAAGATGGTTTAAAGGCGATTTCTTTTTTTCCTTTTTTTTTTTTTTTTTACATTTTTTTCTGCTATAGATTTTTTTTTTTTTTTAATTCCTGATGCAGCGAGAAACTGCCTGCAGGCTGGTACACTACCACCACATCATGAGGTCTATGGATCAAGGTAGGGTGTGAGTGCTGCGTGTCCGGGCGCTGTATGTGTGTCGCTCTGTCCGTCCCGCGGGCCCAGCCCGCTGGCAGGCGGGTGGGCAGGAGGGGTTCGCGGCCACAAGGGCCCTCGGGGAAGGGACTGGGCTGCCTTTAGGTTTGCTTTGGTTTGAAGCGATCCGCCACGGCGATACAAATCCGTCTGGAGCAGCCTCCTTTAAACTCCAGCCAGAGGGACTCTCCTCATCCAAGCCATCACCCCAGGAGTCTCGCTGACTAACCCGGCCGCTTAACCCTTGCGCCGCCTGCCCGGCGCGGGGGCTGCGGGCCGGGGGCGCTGCCCGGGCCCGGCGGAGGCGTTGGCAGCAGGGCCGGCCGGGGCTCGGCTCGGCGGGCCCAGGGCTGCGGGGCTCCCGGCGGGGCCGGTGCCGCGGGGCGGGGGCGCGGCCGGGCCGGGCGGCGGGCGGGGGTCGCGGCTGGGGGCGGCGTGCGGGGTTCAGGAGGAGGCAAGAGTTAAGAGTTAAGAGTTGAGTGCGGCGAGAGGAGGAGCCTGCCCCGCTGTCAGCCCCGGCCCGAGGCACGGCAGCGCGGCTGTCCCGCCGCCCGGGACGGGGCAGCCTTCGGGGATGCTGCGGCTCGCTCGGGCATCCCCCGCCGGGCTGCGGGCCCGGGGCAGCGCAGGGCGCGGCCGGGAGGAGGCGGAGGGGCTCGGGCTCGCACGGAGCGGGGCACGGGGCACGGGGCGCCTCTCCCGGGTGCGGCGGAGGATGCTCGGTGCGGGGCGAGCCCTGGCCGCCCGCAGCCCCGTCCCGCAGCGCAGCCGAGCAGCGGCGAGCCCGGGCGCTCCCCCGGCGCTCGGAGCGCTGCGCCCGCCGGGCGGGCGGGCTCGGCTGTGACAGCGCTGCCGGTGCGGGACAGGGCCAGGAGGGGCAGGAGGCGCACGGGGGAAGGGCTCTTCCTCCGGGCCGCTCCATCCTCGATCCGCGGCTCCCCCGCCCGCGCTGGCAGCGCCGCTCGCAGCTGAGTCACAGGCGCGGAGGCTGAGCGGCTCCGGGGGACGGGGCGAGCGCGGCACGGCCGCCTTTGAGGGCCCTTAGTAGCCGCTGTTTGTTTTCTCCTGCCCGAGCGAGCTCCCCGGGCACCTGCCAAAACACACTCGTTAACACCTACACCCAAAGGGGATCATCCGAGAGCTCCGATTCTCGGACAGGCCAATGGAAAGACTCTCGAGTGGCTTTATACCGCCTTAGGATCAGGCCATTGCCCTGCCTCGCGTCTCCTCGGCTTTCTCCAGACAAAACTCCCTCTCTCCTGAGCGCTCCAGCTGCTCTTAGTCACTCTCACAACAGCCTGTGGAAGTTATTTTCTGCAGAGCAGCAAAGGGAAAGAGGAGAATTCGTGCTCCTGCCAGGGACCTCACCTGCTGCAGGACAGCATCAAAGCTCAGGGCAGCACCAGTGGCAGCACCAAATCCCTCCAGGGCCGGGCACCTCTGCTTTCCCCAGGGCCCTGCAGTCACAGCCACAAGGAAAAGCACTAATTTATTTTTTATTTCCAGATCGAATATTTGAGACCACAGTAGCCAGTGCAGCAGTGCAATCAGTTGCACAGAGAGCCTTGAGATGCTCCAGACAGAACGTGCTCCTGGGCTCAGAATGTATTTTTGCCTTATGCTTGCTCCTGTCAGTGGTGCAGGAGTGATTGGAGCAGTCTCTGCCCCTGACTTGCCTCTGTGTCACAAGGCTGCTCCCAACAATTCCATAAGGAAAAAGCAGCACAAAACTGCAAGGGGTTAATAACACATGGCATTTTTGGGATCAGTCTCTGCCTCTGGGAGGATTCCTGCACCCACAACAAAGTGTTAGAGTCTTACTAATGCAGGGTGTGTAAATGATGATGTGTTAATAATTTTAAGCCCTTATCCCCTTTTATGATTGGAGCAGTCTCAGGATGAGGAATGAGGGCTCTGCACAAACACCCTGCCAGCAAAAAGCTGCTTCGGTGGCTTTGCTCCCTGAGCTGGGCTTCAACCAGCCCCAGCCAGGGCAGAGACCTTGCCCAGGTGCCCCTGTGCCATCCTGGGCTCCCAGGGCTGCGAATTCTCTGTCACTCGACCTTTCTCTCCACCAGGCTGTCCTGTGGGACAGCAGCCACAGCCAGCAAATGATTCCAGAGTCCTTCGTGCAGGGCAGGAATCACATTCACAGATGGGACCCTGTCAGAACTGGAGCACTCTTTTATAATATTCCAGCAGATATTCTAAGTGAAATTTCATCACTCGTTTTTCAAAAAATAGCCAAGGATAATAATATCCTAGAACTTCTTTTCCACTACTGGTCTAATCTATTTTTTATAAAAACTATGATATGTGCATTCCTTTGGTTTGCCCAGCAGACTTCAGAACTTAATGGGAACGTGGAGATATGAGCAATTTTTCCATTGTCCTTTCTTGCCAAACCACTTTAAGCTTGAAATTGGGGGGTAATATCTCTGACTCAAGCTGACCCCAAAATTGAAAAGTAGCATGTGTGCCTGTGCCTCTCAAAGGAACTACCAGATATTTCTCCCTTCTCTCTCCCTCCTATTTTTTTCTCTAATAACACTCCCCACTCTCCAGACCAAGCAACCAGTCACTCACAGGCTGAGCTCATTTTAAAGAGCTTGGATTAAGTCCATGTGCAAGTTTTAGTTGCCTGTTAAATTTCTAATGCCTGCCACATACACCATTAGAACACTTAGATTTTTAAGACAGCATTGACTCATATTTTCTTTGGGTTTTAGCAGCTAAATAGACATGCAGCTTTCTTAATCCACTTTTTCTACTTCTTTTTCTTTTAAAAAGTTTAATGTGAAGGCACTGCAGTATTAGAGATCCAGAGTAAATTATGTATCATGTGGGACAAATAATAATTAGCACAGACATTTCTGAGATCAAACAGAATTTCTTCACCTCAGAGCATCCTCTGCTCCCTTGCATTATTGAAATTATTGGTGCAGGGAATACAGGGGGGCAGTACAAGTAGAAACTGAAAATAGTAAATGAGAAGTTACATTGGCAGCGCATTTAAACACTGAGAAATATGTGGAGTAGTCTCTAACTCCCAGTCAGTATTACACTAGAAGTGCTTTTGTAGCTTTGTTCTTGGATTCCCCGTCCCCCAGCACCTAGGCAGTCCAGCATTCACATTCTTCTGAAGTTTTATTGAAGCACAGCCCTGCCAAAGGGCAGCACGGATCCAAGTATGTGGAAAAGGACTGCTCCCATGCTGCAGTTCCCTGAAATGGCAGCACAGCGATTTCCAGCTCTGCTCTGTGTGGAGCCTGCTGCAAGCATACGTGGCTGCAACTTCTGCTAATGCTGCCAAGGACAGGCTTTGCTTCAGTCCCTCAAACACCTTTTTGGCTCATGAAAACAGCTTTAGAGAAAACCCCAGAGCTAGTGCTGACTCCTGGATCTCAGGGTGGGTGCTGAGAGCCCGAGCAGAGCTCCATGACCCTGGACACAGGAGAAATGCATGGAGGATCCTTGGGGAAAGGAAGGCTCTGATGTGAAAAAGAATGAGATTTAGGAACACCAAGCAGTATTTCTGATCTTTGATCACTGTACTGCAGCCTTTCACTCCAGCCCTAGTGAAAATCAAGCTTTGGGAATCATTTGTCACATTGTTTGGGTTTTTTTTTTGATGTTCCTGAGCGTATATGCTGGGCTGAAGAGCCCACAGTCTATTTAAGTCTAGGAGCTTCCCTGCCTTTCCTTCACCACTAATTATTAATGACAGACTGTGGGCAGTATTTGTCAGTTATGTAGTTATTAACAGCTAAAACTTAATTTATAATGTTTTATTTTCACTGTGGGTTCAAGAGCCTGTTTTGGGTCTAAACTAAACTCCACTCAGCCTTTGGAAGGCTCCAAAAACTACAGCTGTCACTTGAGCTGGATTCTGCAGCTACCAACGGCTTTATGCCCCTCTGATATTTAGGCCAGATCTGTATTTTGTGCATCTGTAACATTTCTGCTGGAAATAACACACAGGTAGGTGCAAACCCAGCCCACACACCATCCCAGCTCACATCTCTGTGCTCTCAGAGCATGTGGGACCTCTGTTCCTGTAGGGTCTGGGCAGTGACCATATGGGAAGGTGTCCTGGTGTGCCCTGCAGGGAGGAGCAGCAGGGACACACTGCATTACAGCCTGGTGCCTCTCGCTCCCTGACATCTGTCAGGCTGGCTGCTGGGCAAAAATCCCTGAATCCTGTAAGCTGAGCTAATTCTTACGTTTCTCTAGCACTTTTCTCACTGCTGTCTTGTCACCCTCGCTCCTGGGCAGAGGCAGGACTGATGATTCTGTGTGTCAGCAGTGACAGGCTGCTCTTGGAAAGCAAAAGGTACATTTTCCATTTGTGGAGCATTACTAATCACAGGAGTAGCTGAGGATAAATTTGAAGCTTCACATGCCTAATGGGAAGTAAAGGATGGGATAGAGCTTTAGCAGAAGTCAGGGTTGTCTCCCCGTGCCTTCCTGCCAGTCACCTGTACCTCGCTTGAAAAGCCCAAAGTTTTTGTGTCATTTCTTTCTGAGGCTAATCCAATTGATGCTCTCCAGTCGTGCTCCGTGTGGTGTCAGCTGTGAGGATGACAGCTTTCTTTAGTGCTAAGCCAAGATCAGCAAGTAGATTTTGTTTTTCTAATGAATTTTAAATAGAAGAGGTGATGATAAAAGGCCAGTGCTCAGCAAAGGGCTAGGATCACTGGACAACAGATACAAACAATCCAATGTAACAGATGTTTAAACAATTCAGAACAAACCAGGCTCTCAGAGAGAGCAGCACAGGTTCCCCAAAGGGCTGGCAGTGTCTGTGAATACCTCAGTGAACATTCTGTCTGCAGGCTCACCCACCCTTTCTGACTTTCTCTATCTCCTGGCACTTTCCCCTATCCCCTGGCACCTTCCAGTAACACATTAATGCCACAAGGCCTGACTCTGGTGACAGTGCTGCCCACCTGGCCTGATGCAGCCTCCCAGCAGGTTTGGCTGCTCCCCGAGCGCCCTTTCAGCCCCAGCCCTGTGTGGTGGTTCTGCTCACCCAGAGGTGCCCCCAGGAGCTGCAGGGGGACCTGCCAGTCCTGGGCTTCTTCAGAACTCAGTGAAGAACCTGACTGCAAACTGCAGGGAAAGTCTGAGTTCTTGTCCTCTGGACAAGCAAAGGATGGAGCAAAAGGGTGTGATGAGAATGATTTGTCATTACTTGGCTGGGTGCATTAATGAGAAAGGCAGTAGGTTATAAACCCAACTGTAGAGATTCTGGTTCATGGGTGCTTTAAAACAGACTTTCAGTGACCTTGCACAAGCAACATAACTTAAAGATTTGTATTGCAGTTAATGCCGCCGTGCTGACAGGCTTAGCAAATAAAAACAAGCTGAAGTAAACACCAAAATACTTTTTTAATGATCTTGGTCCCTCTGCCTTTGCCTCTCTGCCCTGTCTACAGACTAGGAGCATTTTTCAAACTCACAGACCTGATGACAGCCATCTGCACACTCATAAAGGGCAGCACACAAACAGGTAAGCGAGGGAACCACAGATGGCTGAGCACACAAACCAGGGTCCCCAGTCACCCACGAGTGAAGTCACTGCTGGTGGTAGCAGCCATCCCAGGGGCAGCAGGCTGTCGGGGGCAGTGGCCAGCACCCCGTGCAGGGCCAGGGCACATGGATGAATGCAGCCAATGTGGTGGAGGTGCCTGGGGGACCTGGGGAAGCTGGCAGCACCCGGCTGCGGTCAGCAGGGACCGCGGCAAGCGCCCATCCTCTGAAACGCTGTTTGTGAGCGAGGCAGGAGGAGAACGGAGCCCTTGTGCACGGCGGGCCCGGTGCCTCCAAAGGTGCCCCAGCTAGGAGAGGCTGTCCTGCGCTCACAGCAGCCGCTGGAAGCGGAGCACATGGCGCGGCATGCGCGAAGCCCGCAGCAGGCAGGGGCACGGCCGTGCTGCCGGGGCGGCGGGGACGCTGCAGGCCTCCAGAGAGGGGCTGGGGCAGACAGCCGGTCACACCGAACGGGGGGCACCAGGGCGGAGATGCTCGGCCAAGGGTCCCGTTTCTGGAGTCCCCGAGCCGGGCCGGCCCCGTTACCCCGGTGCTGCTGCCGGCGGGCGCGGGGCCCGTGCGGTGCTGCAGGGCCGGTGCCGGCTCCTCCCCGGGGGCGGCCCCGGCGCAGGTGCCTGCGAAGAGCAGGAAGCTGCCCCGCTGCCGCCCGTGCCGTGCCGTGCCGTGCCGCGCCGAGCCGAGCCGTGCCGAGCCGTGCCGAGCCGTGCCGCCCGCACCTGCCGTCGGGGCAGCGCGCCCGCCGCAGCCTCCCCAGCCAGGGCATTTCCTGGTGTTTCCTCGCGTTGTTCTCTCCGTTTCCCCGCTGTGCCCGCCCGGCTCTCGCTGCCGGAGGCTCCGCCGGGTCGCGGCTCTCGGGGCAGCCCCGCTCCCGGGCCGCCATGAGCGCCGCGGGCCCCGGGCCCGGGCCCAGCCCCGACCCCGGCCCGCAGGAGGGGGGCCCCGGGCACGGCCCCGGCCCGGCCCGGCCGGACAGCCCGCAGGAGGAGCTCGACTTCTCCATCCTCTTCGACTACGACTACGACTACAAGCCGATCGAAGGTTGGTGAGGGGCCGCCCGGGCGCGGCGGAGCCCCCGGCAGCTCCTCGGGGCCCGCCCGGCAGGCGGGGCCGGGCCGCGGCCGTCGGGGGCTGCTGGGCCGGCAGGTGCCTGCCCAGGGCCGCTGCACCGAGCGGCTCGGTGTGAGCCGGGATGGAGCCCAGCGGCTCGGTGTGAGCCGGGCTGCAGTGTCGGGCTGGCCGGGAACACCGCCGCTGTTCCCGGGCCGTGCAGCCGGCAGTGAGCGCTGCTGCAGGGCAGCGGAGGCGCTCGGCACAGCCCGGCCGGGCTCTCGCTGCCCCCGCACCGTGCCCAGGCAGCTCCCGCGCAGCCGGAGCGCTGGGGCGTGCAGCCCTCGGAGCCGCTGCCCGCCCTGAGCAGCCATCGGAGCCGCTGCCCGCCCTGAGCAGCCCTCGGAGCCGGTGTAAGCCCTGAGCAGCCCTCGGAGCTGCTACCCGCAGCCATGGCTCCAGCCTGGGGACAAACAGCACCAGCTTAAGTTAAAATTGAAGGAAAAAGAAAGGCTTGCAGACTGTTCTGCTTTTTTGGGCTTTTGCTGTGATACTTAAAAGTGCAGTGGCAAGTGTTCCCTGACTTTCTAAATGGTAGTTCTGTCTGTTGATGGTACCAAACAGGGATACTTCCTGTGAAATATAGATTTGTGTAAACAAGACAAAGCCGAAAGAGAGGACCCAGAGGAATGATTTGTTGGGATGTTGTCCCTAAGATACGTTGGTTTGGATTCTGCTCAGTGGAGAGGTGGTGTTTCCCTGGGGCATCTCAGAGATGTTGTGTTCCTCTGAAGGAGGAGACCTTTGAGGCCTGAGTCGAGGTGTCATCAGTGAAATGGAGAGTTGTTGCTGAGTTTTATTCTCTCTTTCCTTGTTTAAGTGTAGAGATGTGCACCAGCATCGAAGCTGACTGGGGATGGTTCGTGCCATCAGGTGGACAAAGCTGAATTTTCTTTCAAGGTTTCCTGTAAATCAAAATACACTACAATGAATCCATGATGGGGAGGGGTTATTGGTTTTAATGAAAATACACTGAATGTCAGTGAAAGCTTCAGATGCTGGTGTGTTCACATCTTTACAGTACACAGTGCTGCTGTGAAGCCTTAAGTGGGAAGTTCTACAGAATATAATCATACGTAGGTGGGGGTAGAAAGTTTAATCTTCAAACCACATAAATGCAGAGCAGTGTGTGCTTGTTGTAGAAGTAACTTCCTTCTTGAGCCTGCTTTCTTCACTTTTGAATGACTGGAAACCATAATTAGTAGTAATTTTGTTCCAAAGATGGAAATCATTAGCATTAAAACAAAAAAAAAAGATCCCAACCATATATATGAGCATTGTAATCTGGAGAACATTCTCCTTGGCTTTGAAAAGGCAGCAGCTCCAGTCTGTAAGCAATCCAGGATACATCCGCAAGCTTTAATGTACAAAAGATTAAAGCATGTTTACATGAGAGCAGAAAATGGTCAATTTCTGAGCAAGAGCTTTGTCCACATGCTGCTGGTAACTGATGCTCATTGTTCATGTGCAGTCCTGGCCTCATCTGAACTGCACTTGGGCAAACAGTCCTGTGCAGAGCAGGATTCAAAGTGGAACCAAAACCAAAGGAATGGGTCCCAGCTCTTCTGTCTGGTTCCTGCATTTGGTTCCTGCCTCCCAGCCTGGGCTGCTCCACCCACTGCTCATGACAAGTCCTGAAATAAGAACTCTATGAGCATGCTGAAAGGGATTTTTTAAATTAAAAAAATATGGGAAAATGTAAATTTGGGGCTCTAGGAACGGGTTGGGGTGAACGTTTATTCCTGATAAACAATTTTTTGAAAGGTTGGAATTTGGCAGTATCCATCCAAAGTTGTGTTTTAAAAGTAGGACCTGTGTCACAACTTGTTGTCACGGGGATGCCAAAATATCCTTCCTGAAAGCGTCTGGCATTCAGTAGTGCTTGTGTGTGCCATGGACTGATATAAAAGCAACAGGGAAAAGAAGGGTCAACAGAAACCCTGCAGTCAGTATTGTTAATATTAGATGTTCCTCTTGAAGCCAGCCATTTCCAAAAGCAGCAGTGCTGTACAGAGCGCTTTTTACCTTTACTTGCCAGACTTTAATTAGCAATATTCTCAGGATTTGCAAACAAGAAACATCTGCTGAACTCAGGGGCCTGTCCAGGTGAACAGAATTTGGGAGTGTGGGCAAAGCATGCACTGCTTTCAGATGGAAGCTGTGATTCCATTTGGCCATTGGGGATGTTTTCTGTGTCCTTTGAGCACGAAAGTGTGAGATGCATTCCCTGCAGAGTTCCTGAGCAGGTGTTGGTAGTGGTATCAGTGATAGCCCAAATTTCAGCTCATTTCAAACATGCCAGGTGAGTTAATGAGCATTTCCAAATGAGCTCCTACAAGTGGGGCTCCCAGAGGAGTGAGTTCTGATAGCTGCTGGGTGTGCTCTTCCCTCCCACCTGTTGTTGGCTGCTGAGAGACAAAATGCTGAGCTGCAGCCAGTGCTGTGCTCCAGCAGCTCCCCTCGGGTTTGCTGGGCTCACTGTGGGATGAGCTGCTGAGAGGCAAAGCTGCCACATCATTTTTAATGCTTGAGCTCAACCCTTCTGGGAGCTGATGCTCTGAGGGGTGTCCTGCAAATCCAAACAAAGCCCATGTTTAAATGAGATTCCAGATGAAACCCTGAGACAGCAGGTAAGAATGCAGATGGGAAGGAGTGTTTTCTGGAGGCTCAGGCCCTTGCTGTAGTTCATTAGGCTCTGAGACTGCATCTGGTGATATGGATCTACAAGGTCTGTGTGTTGTAGTGTAGGGAGGGGAAGCAGGGAGCATCCATAAATATTAATATTCCTCCAAATGCTTGTTTGTATGTAGACAGGCTCCCAGGGACATTGCCACGTCTTGTAGGTGTCAAGCCCTGAATAATTTGCCTCGTTCCTTTTTTTTCTTCTCTCAGATGCAAAGCTATTAAAAGGAAAAAAAACTGAAAGTGCATGCAGTTGGGTCCTGGGGCTGGCTCAGGAACACAGGAGGCAGTGTTCAGCACTGCCACAAGGAAACAAATATGCACATCTACCAGAGAATTCCAGATTTCACTCAGGAAACCAGCTCTTACTCGGACCTTCCAAGCAGTTAGTGTAAATAACAGACAACTCAGCTTTTGAAAAATGCAAAGAAGCTCTGGACTGGCCCCTTCAAATGACAATAAGCAAGTTAATTAAAAAAATAAAGTCGACTCTTTTCCTTATGCAAATAAGGGACTCCAGTTAAATCCCGGGAGCTGCAGCCAGCGGATGTGAGGTCAGAGCCCAACTTGTGCCCCTGGCCTGCACAGGGCTATCTTTAGCTTTTCCTAGAGGATGGTTTGGATAAACCCAGCATGGAATGCAGCTGCTGGGTGGGCCTTTATTCCCTCATTTCATGCTAATTGTCACATTTGGCTGAGTGGTGGCTTTGAAGGCACTGCCTTGCTTTAGACCAGTGCAGGGTGGCCCTCCCCAAGCCATGTGTGCTCACTGCCGTGGTCCTGGCCTTGGGCAGCCTCAGGAACCTTTTCCTTTTCCTTTCCACCATTCAGAGATGTGTGAAAGGGACTTTGGTAAATCAAGGGTCATGTCCTTTGGGACTGAAATCCCTTGATGTCCTTCACCTGTGGTTCAGCTCTCCCTGGGTTCCTAAGGACACTCCTGAGGGTCTCCCCCTGGGGAGGCTGCCTGGATTCCCCAGGGCTGGTGGAGCTGCCTGCACCCTTCCTGGGCCTGGCCAGAGGAGTTCTTTGATGGTTATTTGCAGTACAGGAGCATCCAGACCCCTGCTTCATTCCCTGCTGTGGTGAGAGAGACAGTCATGGGGGTGAGACCTGTGGGGAAAAAGGACAGTGAGAGCTGGCAGCTTGTGGGCAGTTTTGGTGGGATCCCAGAGGGCTTGGGTGTCAGACTGCTCTAGGAAGAGGAGCTGAGTGATGCGGGGAAGGATGTTTGCTGACAGCAAAGCTGACTGAGAGCATGAGGAGGTGCCATTGCTGCCTGGTGTGAGACTCGCTTTCTTTTAACCCCCCTGTGAAAGCAGAAGGATCCTTTGGTACTGAATCAGAGGGTGAATCAGCAGTGAAACCTCAGGCTGGGAAATGCTTGAGTGCAGGAAGTGCTGGAGCTGCCTGTGCTGAGAGCTGTCTGTGAGATACCCATCAGAACAGCAGTGGAGAGGCCAGCGCTTTGCTGGAGTGTTGCAGTCTGTGTTCTGGATGCAATATGCAGAAATGGATGAACTCCGGAAGGTGGCACAGCCTTGGGAGCAAAGCTGCATCTCTGAGTTACTTCATTCCTTGGAAAGCAACTTTGCTGGGCTGATCCATCCCATACCTGTTCTCTGTAAGGGCTCTCCCTCCCTGGGAGCCCAGCTGGAGGGTGGCAGGGCTGTTCCTGCCATCCCAGTGTGGCAGAGGGCCAGCAGTGTGAGGTTTGCTGCCCTGAGCTCCCACCCAGGCTCATCTTTGGCAGCTCAGGGAGAAGTTTGAGTGGTGCTGGGGCCATCTGCCTGGAGCCATTGCTGTGTCCTGGGCTCCGTGTCCCCACTGGCGTCTGCAAGGGCAGGGAGAAAGCAGCTGAGCTGCTGGCCAGCATCCTGTGCCCCTCACAAAGGCAGGGCTGGACGCTGCTCACAGAAGCAGCTGCTGCTGCTGGTGATGCTCCTCTCCCGGGGCTGTTGGCTCTGCCCTGCCCTTTCCTCGAGCAGATTCCTGACCTCAGCTGAGCTGGCCGGAGCGGAGCAGGCGGTCCCCTCCTGCTGAAGCAACAAGCGGCATTCCTGCTGATTTCCATGGAAGAGCCGTTTATTTGCGGGAGCAGCCCTCGCTGCTCAGCGCGGTGCCCGCATCCCTGCCCGGTGAGGTCAGAGCCGCTGCAGCATCCCCGGCGTTGCCATGGGGACGGAGCCGGCGTGGGCAGGAGCAGTGGGACAGTGCCTGCATTGTGCGGCCCCGAGCCCTGCCCTTGAGTCAGGCCCGGCCTCTCCCGGCACGGCACGGCTCGGGCAGGGCAGGGTTTGTGTGCCGCCGTGCCCACGGGCCCCGCACTGACAGCTTGCCATGCAGGGAGAGTAAATAAACATCGCTGCTGCACAGGAGCTGGGGTGTGTGCTGGGGCCGTGTCCCGCTGCCAGGGCAGGCTGGGGCTTGCTCTGTGCGTGTGTGAGCGTTGTTATTCACACCTGCAACGTGGGTCCTGCGGGAGGGGCAGTGCCAGGGCGAAAGTGCTCTTTGGAACACGGTGTTTCAGGGGTTAGCTGGGAAAATGTGGGCTGTCTGAAGCCTGGGCTTTGATGGGCTGTCAGTGTGAGTAAGGGGTGTGTTCTTTATTCAGCAGACTTTTAAAATTACACGTGCACATACAAATACATTTGCTTTTCCCATACGTCTCAACATGAGCCTCCCCCCGCTGGCTTTGCTGCTGGCTGTGTTGAGTTTTGTATCTGTACCTGCCCCAGCTAATTCAGTTTAAGGTGTGGGGGGCAGCCTTAGCTGTGGGTGTGCTGCATGGGGAGCTGAAAGGCTCACCTGTTCCTTGAGGTGAAGCTGTTCAGCCTGGAGAGGTTTCTGCTCCTGCCTCGAGCCTGGCATCCAGCCTGGCTCTGCCTGGGGCTGGTTTTGCCCCCTGGCATCAGCTGGAAAGGGGGTGGTTGTCCCCAGAGCCATGCTTTGAGGCTGTGGGGGGTGTGTTTCTCTGCTCATTGTGCAGACATGACGAGTTCTGTTCAAAGGGAGTCTCAGCAGCAATCTTGACGCTTGATGTGTCAGACCTGAGTGATGGGGATGACACACTGCTCCTGAGTGCCAAAGCTCTGAAATCAACGGCGCTAAAAATACGTTTGGCTCACAATGCAGTGACTCGTTGCTGCTTTCCTATCCCCAAACCAGCTGTGTGCTGGGATTAAAAGCCAGAGGGAACCTTAAGAAATGTGCAAGCTGGACTGTGGTGTGCAGCTCCCCTCCTGTCCCAGCCATTCTGTGTGTTGGTTTGTTTGCTCGGCTCTTGGGGTTTCCCACTGAACACAAAGGCCCAGCAGTTCCTAAAAATGAACAGAAGCCTGCTGAAAATAAATCAAAATCTCTCTGCATGTAGAAGTTTCACTGGGAACTTCTGCTACTTTTACAGAAAGCACAGGCAGCTCTGGCCTGGCATTCTGTATGATATTTTCTCATGGGAATTGCTGTCTAATGTCACGTAGGAGTTAGACAAAATGCTGGAGCAGTAATTTAAATATTTAAATGAAACCCTCTGCCTGTGATGTGCACTGATCTGTGCCCAGAGCAAGCAGATAGGGTGAGTTAATCCCAAATTGTGGAACTGTTTCAGGTATTTCCTGCTGGATACACTGAAATCTTTAAAAGCATATATAAATCTGGGTAATGTTTTGCATGTTTTTGTATGATGACAAATATTCTTCAGCTCCAGGAGCTGATGTCCATGGGAATACCTGCCATGGCTCTGCTCTCTGGGATGCCACTGCCACTGCACACCCTCAGGAGCTTGGCTCTGCAGTGCTGATGGGAATTCTGTGTTCCCTGGTAGCGTCCCTGTGCTCTGCAACCTGGGCAGAGTTTGCAAAATGGGAATCTCTGCAAATTGAGGATTTTTGGTACCAGCAGAGAGAGAGTTCTACTGAACACTTACTTGTTATTGTGTATTTTATAATCCCTGTGTGAAAATGTTCCCTGGGATGAAATTGGAATGTGAGTGCCCTTAACCACAGGGCTGGATTCTTTCTCCCTCTCTCTTCTCTAACAAATATTTGTGAATGTGTTTTCTGACTCACATGAAACCTGTCACCAGACTTGCTGTCATGATACAGAGCCAAACAAATCATCATACAGAACTGACTTTTCAGTTTAAGAGTTTGAGCTCAGCTTTGGTTCATGAAGCCTTTCCTGGCTGGCTTTGGCTGTGTAAGGAAGGTGTTTCTCCCTGCTCCAAAAGCTGTTCCTCAACATTTGGTTTTGTGTAGACCTGTCTGGAAGTGATTTTGTGATGTGCTGGTCTCAGTCCAGCTCCTGGTTGGCAAAATGTGACCAAAGTCACAGCACCCGGGGTGTCCTTGGCAGGAGGCTGTGGACAGAGGGGCTGACGCGCTGCTGACCTGCCCAGGGGATCCCTCAGGTGAGGCTCAGGCAGCAGGAGCCTGGCTGGAGGTGTTTGCAGCGCTTCTGTCCATGCTGCACCTGCCCTGAGCACTTGAGCTTCCCTGGCTCTTGATCCAGTACTTCTCACAGGCATTAACTGCAGTGAAAAAGAATTAAATAATAAGTTAATATCAGATCACAACCAGTTTATAAATATGCATTTTTTTAATCCATGATTGCTCAGTTTCTGTAACAATATTTACAGTCTTAAAGAGACCCTTCTTTTTCCAGAAGAACCGACTCCACATAAAACCAACAGCCCACCCTCTGGAGTTACATACGCTCATGATGTCTTGGACTGTGGCCTCAAGCCATGCCCCCTGCCTTTTCCTAGCCTTGCTGCAGATCCCATGGGCAGATATGGACAGCCAGATAGCATAGGGCCAACACCTACACACCCTGCCAACGCTGCAGGGGCCTCTGCTCCGAGCCCTAGGATTGAAATAACTCCATATCATGAACTGATTCATTCGGGGGGTCCCTTCCGCAGCAGAGACACAGATGTTCTGTTGGCAGAACATCAGCCAAACTCAGCCACCACTAGCCCGAGGGTTACCCTGCCTGTCCCTGGCTTTGAGGGCTACAGAGAACCACTGTGTCTGAGCCCAGCTAGTAGCGGCTCCTCTGCAAGTTTCATTTCAGAGACAAATGTATCTCCTTGCACGTCTCCATGTGTTTCACCAAATAATGGTCCTAGTGATGACCTTTGTCCGCAGTTTCAAAACATCCATACTCATTATTCTCCTAGAACCTCTCCAATAATGTCACCACGAACAAGCACCACGGAGGAAGCCTGCTTGGGACGCCACTCACCATCTCCCTGTCCCAACTCAAGGTCCTCGTCGCCAGGTGCAAAGCGGAGGTTCTCTTGCACGGGGCTCTACAGCGCCCAGCTGCCCTGCTCCTCGCCC
Source organism: Emberiza elegans (assembly GCA_024865655.1). Classification (NCBI taxonomy): domain Eukaryota; kingdom Metazoa; phylum Chordata; class Aves; order Passeriformes; family Fringillidae; genus Emberiza; species Emberiza elegans. The sequence continues at coordinate 1,300,508 of JALJVW010003097.1, read as the reverse complement.
CGGCAGTCACGGAGCCCCTCTCCACAGCCCTCTCCTCGCCTCCCCCCGAGAGAAGACACCTCTGCAGCCACTTACACACAGCTGGCCAGCGCTGCCCTTCCCATGGATGCTATGAGCAGCCTTCCCACGGATCCTTCCTGTGGCGTCCCCACGAAGATCTGGAAAACCAGCCCCGATCCTTCACCCATGGCTTCCCACAAAAACAGCATTCCGTGTCACGTCTTTCAGACTGTCGACTTCCACGGGCCTTGTGAGCAGGAGGACAGGAGAAACTCAGCCCCAGAATCCATTCTGTTGGTTCCTCCATCCTGGACAAAGCAGCTGGTGCCTGCAATACCAATCTGCAGGTATGCAGTCCTTCCTGTGGGTGTGTTTTCCATGTTTTTCATGGTTTGGTGTCCTCTGTCATGGCTGATGATCCCTGGGGAGTGTTTGCCTGGGCAGGTCCTGCTGCAGGCCAGAGCAGAGTGCTCAGGGACAGCACTGGTTAAGTGGAGCCTGGTCTGCTAGGATTCTGAGATGAAAAAGTCAGGGTTTTGAACAAACATCACAAAAGAGGTTCATTGATAGCACAGTACACTATAAATTCAAATTTCCAAATGATTTGTCTAAAGAGCAGATTGCAGACAGCCTTTGACAAAGGCTGAACACTCTGGTGCCGTCCTGCTGCTCTTGAAATTTGTAAAGTCACTTGCAAATTTCCATTAAGGATAAAAATGCTTTAAATAATGCATGATTCCAAAGAGAGCTCACTGCTCCAGGCCAGACTGAGCATTCAGTCAACTCTGGTGACTGAGTGTTGTTTGTCACTTTGTCAGTTGTCCCTTAGCCCAAATCTCAGCCCTCCATTGTCTGGCTCTGTGACATCTGCCAGGACCGAGGGTGCCAAGTGTGAGACTCTGCTCTCAGTCCCTGCTGGCACCCTGTCAGTGCCATCCTGCTGGCACTGAGGCCGTCCCAGGGTGTTCCTGACCTGCTGAACACAAACTGTGAGTAAAGAGCACAGGCTGTGACTTCCTTGGCTTGTCAGACCGGCCCTGGCAGCAGCCTGTGCTCACAGAGTAAGAGTGGCTTAAAATCCAGTGCAGGCTTTAGTTGTACCTTGCAGTGTATTCCTTTCATGTCATAAACCCTTATGTATTTTCATAACAGGAAAACTAGTACCAGGTAAGAATGTTTAGCATTTTATTGATGTGCATTTTAATATTTATGGAAATCTTACAACTGTTAATTTGCACAACTGGTAGGTAGTGGCAAATGGAGTTACTATTTCACAGTATGTATTCTGTGATCCAAGTTGGAGACACACAGCAAAAGCTAGATAAGAGAAGGGATCTTTGGAAAAACAAAAGGTAGGTAAAAGAGGGGGATCTTTGAAAAAACAAAAGCTAGGTAAAAGAGGGGGTTTTTGGAAAAACAAAAGCTAGGTAAAAGGGGGGGGTCTTTGAAAACATGTAACTGCTACAGATATTTCTGTTTAAGAAACAGAAGTATCTTACTCTCTTCTGCAAGGAGATGGGCCCACAGAAATTGTCTTCTCAGCAGAGCTTGCAGTCAGGTGTGAACATTTCACAGAATCTCATGGGAGTTCAGGCAGGCTCCTGAACGTTTCAGGTGGGGCGCTGGGAGTAAGGAGGGAGCAGGCTTTGAGAAATGAGGTTCTCAGGAGTTTCCCTGGTGGTGTGTGTCTCTCTCTGTGTCCCAGCTTGCCCGTGCAGTCCCTGCCTCCCCTGGAGTGGCCCCTGTGCAGCCAGTCTGGCCCCACGAGCTGCGCATCGAGGTGCAGCCCAAGCCCCACCACCGCGCGCGACTACGAGACCGAGGGCAGCTGCGGCGCCAAAGGCTCCCACCGGGGCCACCCTGTGGTCCAGGTAAGGCTCTGGGGGTCTCCTTCAGGAACAGAGGGGCAAGTTCATCTCTGAAATGCTTGCTGGGGCTGTCCCTGAAAGAGGAGCGCCCTGGGAGCTTTGGGATGCTTAAAGGGTGTGAGCTGAGCCATGGTGAAGTCCAGGATTTCGGGAAGGTTGGTTTGATTGGCTTCTGAAAGCTCAGAAATGTGGGCAATGTATTTGCTGCTTTTTCTGGGCTGTTTAAACTTGGTGTGATCCCCTGTCATGACTGTCATGAGGTGCTTGGGAAGTCACTGCTGAAACAAGTGAGCAAAATTCAGGCTGCCATAGGTGGAGAGAATGAATTCGTCCCTTTGCTGACCTGAGAGCTGAATGAGCTGAACCCTTCTTCTGTTTGGAGTGTGAACAGCTTTTCCTTCACCTTTCAAAGGGTGGTATAAAATACTGGCTGAGTAGCTGCAGTGTAGCCAAGTGGGGGCACATCAGTCATTTCCCTCATTTCCCCTGTTTTCAGCCCATGTTTCCTGAAGGAAAGCCAAAGCCAGGCTGGGGTCGGGGCTGTGCTGTGTCACTGGGAGAGTGCTCGAATGATGTGTGGAAGCTGAACAGGTCAGCCACAGCTTCAGCCTTCACTAAACAAAGTTGGCTGCATCCCACAGATGTTCCTGACACACTCAGGGCTTGCAGCAACCAGGAAAACATTAACATTTATGTGTAATTTCAAGCATGTGATCAATACCACTAATTTCACTGGGTTGATTTGTGCTTAACTTCAAGCATATGTTCAGTATTCCCCTGCAGGCTCACCCCCTTTTAAAATCAAGCCATAAATTGTTAAATCAATGAATTTGTTTGCTTTGATGGAGCTGGACGTACATGTATGGCTTGGGTATTTGAGTAAAGGGTGCAGGGTAATAACAAACAGCAGTCCCATTTGCCGTACCTCAGTAATGCAGGCTTTTTGGTTTGGATCTGACAAGCTCACAGCCTCCTGTGGTGTGTTTGAAGCTGCCTAGAAGCAGGGATGATGCCAGTCAGCACTCGCTCCTTTCTCAGGTTGCTGGCAACTACAGTATCACTTACCCTCGCCAGGTATTCCTATCAACAGGGTCCTTACTGCAGTGAAGGAGTTTCTTGTGACATGGGGAAATAGAATTTGTTTCCTTCCTGCAATCAATATCAATCAAAGAGGCATTTATATTTTCTGTTGAGGACAGGAACCAATATTGCTAGTTTTATCATAATTTGCCATCATGCTTCAGGATCTAAAACTATAAATTCAAATTTCCAAATGATTTGTCTAAAGAGCAGATTGCAGACAGCCTTTGACAAAGGCTGAGCACTCTGGTGCCGTCCTGCTGCTCTTGAAATTTGTAAAGTCACTTGCAAATTTCCATTAAGGATAAAAATGCTTTAAATAATGCATGATTCCAAAGAGAGCTCACTGCTCCAGGCCAGACTGAGCATTCAGTCAACTCTGGTGACTGAGTGTTGTTTGTCACTTTGTCAGTTGTCCCTTAGCCCAAATCTCAGCCCTCCATTGTCTGGCTCTGTGACATCTGCCAGGACCGAGGGTGCCAAGTGTGAGACTCTGCTCTCAGTCCCTGCTGGCACCCTGTCAGTGCCATCCTGCTGGCACTGAGGCTGTCCCAGGGTGTTCCTGACCTGCTGAACACAAACTGTGAGTAAAGAGCACAGGCTGTGACTTCCTTGGCTTGTCAGACTGGCCCTGGCAGCAGCCTGTGCTCACAGAGTGAGAGTGGCTTAAAATCCAGTGCAGGCTTTAGTTGTACCTTGCAGTGTATTCCTTTCATGTCATAAACCCTTATGTATTTTCATAACAGGAAAACTAGTACCAGGTAAGAATGTTTAGCATTTTATTGATGTGCATTTTAATATTTATGGAAATCTTACAACTGTTAATTTGCACAACTGGTAGGTAGTGGCAAATGGAGTTACTATTTCACAGTATGTATTCTGTGATCCAAGTTGGAGACACACAGCAAAAGCTAGATAAGAGAAGGGATCTTTGGAAAAACAAAAGGTAGGTAAAAGAGGGGGGATCTTTGAAAAACAAAAGCTAGGTAAAAGAGGGGTTTTTGGAAAAACAAAAGCTAGGTAAAAGGGGGGTCTTTGAAAACATGTAACTGCTACAGATATTTCTGTTTAAGAAACAGAAGTATCTTACTCTCTTCTGCAAGGAGATGGGCCCACAGAAATTGTCTTCTCAGCAGAGCTTGCAGTCAGGTGTGAACATTTCACAGAATCTCATGGGAGTTCAGGCAGGCTCCTGAACGTTTCAGGTGGGGCGCTGGGAGTAAGGAGGGAGCAGGCTTTGAGAAATGAGGTTCTCAGGAGTTTCCCTGGTGGTGTGTGTCTCTCTCTGTGTCCCAGCTTGCCCGTGCAGTCCCTGCCTCCCCTGGAGTGGCCCCTGTGCAGCCAGTCTGGCCCCTACGAGCTGCGCATCGAGGTGCAGCCCAAGCCCCACCACCGCGCGCACTACGAGACCGAGGGCAGCCGCGGCGCCGTCAAGGCTCCCACCGGGGGCCACCCCGTGGTCCAGGTAAGGCTCTGGGGGTCTCCTTCAGGAACAGGGGGGCAAGTTCATCTCTGAAATGCTTGCTGGGGGCTGTCCCTGAAAGAGGAGCGCCCTGGGAGCTTTGGGATGTGCTTAAAGGGTGTGAGCTGAGCCGCGGTGAAGTCCAGGATTTCGGGAAGGTTGGTTTGGATTGGCTTCTGAAAGCTCAGAAATGTGGGCAATGTATTTGCTGCTTTTTCTGGGCTGTTTAAACTTGGTGTGATCCCCTGTCATGACTGTCATGAGGTGCTTGGGAAGTCACTGCTGAAACAAGTGAGCAAAATTCAGGCTGCCATAGGTGGAGAGAATGAATTCGTCCCTTTGCTGACCTGAGAGCTGAATGAGCTGAACCCTTCTTCTGTTTGGAGTGTGAACAGCTTTTCCTTCACCTTTCAAAGGGTGGTATAAAATACTGGCTGAGTAGCTGCAGTGTAGCCAAGTGGGGGCACATCAGTCATTTCCCTCATTTCCCCTGTTTTCAGCCCATGTTTCCTGAAGGAAAGCCAAAGCCAGGCTGGGGTCGGGGCTGTGCTGTGTCACTGGGAGAGTGCTCGAATGATGTGTGGAAGCTGAACAGGTCAGCCACAGCTTCAGCCTTCACTAAACAAAGTTGGCTGCATCCCACAGATGTTCCTGACACACTCAGGGCTTGCAGCAACCAGGAAAACATTAACATTTATGTGTAATTTCAAGCATGTGATCAATACCACTAATTTCACTGGGTTGATTTGTGCTTAACTTCAAGCATATGTTCAGTATTCCCCTGCAGGCTCACCCCTTTAAAAATCAAGCCATAAATTGTTAAATCAATGAATTTGTTTGCTTTGATGGAGCTGGACGTACATGTATGGCTTGGGTATTTGAGTAAAGGGTGCAGGGTAATAACAAACAGCAGTCCCATTTGCCGTACCTCAGTAATGCAGGCTTTTTGGTTTGGATCTGACAAGCTCACAGCCTCCTGTGGTGTGTTTGAAGCTGCCTAGAAGCAGGGATGATGCCAGTCAGCACTCGCTCCTTTCTCAGGTTTGCTGGCAACTACAGTATCACTTACCCTCGCCAGGTATTCCTATCAACAGGGTCCTTACTGCAGTGAAGGAGTTTCTTGTGACATGGGGAAATAGAATTTGTTTCCTTCCTGCAATCAATATCAATCAAAGAGGCATTTATATTTTCTGTTGAGGACAGGAACCAATATTGCTAGTTTTATCATAATTTGCCATCATGCTTCAGGATCTAAAACTATAAATTCAAATGTCCACTTGAGTTCCCTGAGCAGATGTGCCTCTGCACAGCTGGGCCTGCATCTGGGGAAAATATGGACAGTTTCTTTCTGAAGGTTTCTTGTAAAGCTGGAAGTATTTGTTGAATTTGTGTTCACTTGAACATAACCAGGTTCATATGGATGCCAAGTAATGAGATAGTTGCACCTGTGTGGTTTATGACATCTCAGACTGGGGGAGGCTAGTAAAATCCAAAGTTTTCATGTCAGAAGTTATTTGGCTTTGGGGGATTTTTTTTCCCCCTCCCTTTCTTTCCCCTCTGTGAAGTTTTGTCTTCTTGTTAGATGTAAACAGAGTATTTTTCTAAAATACAACCCCTTTTGAAACAAATCTGAATTTAAAAAGCCTTCAATTAACCCTCCACATGACTAATTACCCAGCTGTACCTGCTGGCAGAAGAGATCTTGGCTGGTTTTTGCAGCACTGTGCTACCCTGCAATATTTATTTTTTGGAAAATGCATTTTGCATGCAGATTTCTTCTTTTGGGTGCTCCGAAGCTACAGCCCAGCAGATCTCATATCCTCCAAGCCTTATCTTGTGGTTTATCTTTCTGATGCTGCTTCCTCTTCTTCACGTGTCACGCCTCGAGGTTGTGCTCCAGGCTCTGCAGCAGTGGTGCGCTCCAAGCATGGCAGGAGAAGGGCCTGGTGGGCAAAGCCCCCGGGAAGCTGGACAGGGGGAGTGGGACCTTGGCTGTGCCAGGGGAGGAGGGGGAGAGGCCCTGCAGGCCATGGAATGTTCACATGTCTGATTTCAGGGCCATGTAGCGTCCCATGGAGGGGCACAGGCTCTCAGCTCAGGTGTTTGAGTCACTCCTGGGAGGAGTTTACAGCTTGTGTTAACTGTAGGGAAGCTCAGGTTTTAGGGGTGTGAGTTGGATGTGAGTATCCCCTGGGTGTTAAGGTGCTGAGAATAGCCAGGAGATGCTTTGTAGCCAGGACAAAGCTGAAGTTTCCATGCTCCTTCCATCGTGCAGGTCCTCCCGGTCACTGAGACCACAGAGGAGGGGGAGGCACCTTTGGCTCCCCGCTCTTTTTTCCCAAAGCTGCTTATTTGTACCCAGCTGCTCCAATCAAGGCTGTGCAAGAGCCTGTCCATTGGGAAAGGCAGTGGCTGCTCCTGTGCAAAGAGCTTGTGGATGTGACTGGGATAGAGGTGGCAGAGCAAACACAGCCCTGGAGTGGCACAGGTTAAATCCATGACCCAGCTGTTTACCTTGGTACAACATCCAAATGCAGAGCAGGGCTGCCAAGCCCCAGTGCTCAGGTGAGGGCAGGGGCAGGCACAGGGACCCCCAGCCCCTCCACCCCTGTGTGCCAGGATCCCCCTCACTTCTCTCCAGAGCAGGAAGGCTGTGCAGAGAGGGGCTCCTGTTCAGCACAGCCAGCCCAACGTTCCCCTGGGCTTAACTTTTAAAAATTGTGGTGCCTTTCACTGCCTCTTTTTATTTTTCTTATTAAAAAGAAGCTGGAATGGCAGAGTTGTTAGTGGAGCTCACAGGAGCTGCTTTACAATAACAAACGTATGTTCCACTTTCCTTTTATATTTGAATTTTGCCCTCTGTGTTTTCTTGTGGTTTCGCAGTCAAAGGAGACATTGTTTCTTAGCCTGGGCTTCCCATGGGGCTCTGACTTTTAACTGTATGTGACTTCCAACATTCAGCTAATTCATTGGTGTGTTAGTGAAACCAGAGCCTTTGATGGAAACTCAAAACCAAATCACAGCTCAAGGGGTGATTCTCACTCTCACACGTGGGGCGGGCTGGAGCCGCGGCTGCTGAAACCCTGTCAGCCCTCCCCGGGGGTTTGCTGCCCAGAGCACGTCCCAGCAGCTGAGTGTGTCCTTTCCCCACCTTGCCCAGGCCCCTGTGCAGGGAAGGGCAGGGCCAGGCTGTGCTGGAGCTGGCTGGTGCTGCACAGCATCTTTGTGCCACCACTGCTCTGGAGCTGCGTTTGGCTCCTGCAGCGGTTTTGGTGTGACAAAGCACCTGCACCTTTCACACCTGATTTACTGCAGGGCTACAGGGCTTGTTTGCACAGTGGGATCCTTGCAGGGGCCTCTTGAGCTTTGAGCTCTGGGCCCTGGGTTTATTTACTGCTGCAGGGATTGATGTGCAGTGGCCAAACCAGAGAATTCAGCTGCATCTGGGAAATTCTCTTCAGAACCAATATGCCATCAAATGTGAGGGTAGGTCAGCAGCCCCGTGCTGTGCTGCAAGCACGGCTATAATTCTGAGTAGAGGTGAGTGAAAAGCTCTCACTGAAACTTTTGAGCCTAATTGAGAATACATTGCTTTTGGTGGAGAGGAGTTTTGGCAGAGGTGAGGGGAAGCAGCGTGTACCAGCTGGTTTGAGGGGGATGCCTGTGCAGGTTTTGTGGGTCACAAATACTCCTGGAAGAGGCAGATGCAAGATTTAGTTATTATTTCCTGTAAGTTCTCCCTGCAGGACTGTGCATGGGGGGTCAGTGTGCTGTAAAGCCAAGCTGGAATTTCAGATGTGGGCACTTCCAGCACAGAGCTCACCCCATCCAGAGCCTGCTGGAGTATCTGCAGGAGGAGTTCACACAGGGTGGGCAGTGTCCTGTAAGCTCCCACCAGAGCTCTCTGCTCGTGGGCTCCCCTGTCCAGCTGAGCCTCCAGTCCTCCCTTGCTCTCTCAAGACTGATGTCTGTGCAGCTGGAAGTGCCCTTCTCACATGGCTGCTGGCAAGCTTTGTGGCACACCGGGGTGGCACAGGGGGATGCTTCTGGGGAAGGATGAGCTGAGTGTGGCAGAGGAAGGTGAGGTTTTAGAAAAGCCCAGCTTTGCCACCCTCTGCTCTGCTCCAGCTGGGCTGGGGCTGTTCCACAGTGCCTGTGACAGCTGGCAAGGGTCCAGCTTTGCTAACTGGTGCCAGAGCGCCGTGCTGAGGGACTCCCCCAGTGTGATTCTGTCAAAATCATCAAATTTTCACCCTCTGGTTTCCTGGTGGCACAGTGAGTTCTGTCGTGCTGGGGAGGTTTAGCTCCTTTGTCATGAGTGTGCATGGAAGTGCTTTAATGGCGTGGTTGGTTTTCTTAGCCAGCTGTGAAAATGAGAGCTCCAAGTCCTCCTCCCTGCACATGGACAGATGCATTGTGCCTCTTCTTTTAAACTGTCATCTGAGATAGTCAAAGCATCCTGAAAACAGAGACGCTCTTCACAGGGGCGGGGAAACTGGAGCCCAGAGAGGAAACAACTTGCTTACACTGCGGCGTGAGGTCAGTCAGGAGCAGAGCCTCCTGACTGCTTTCTCCAGGGGCTGCTGTCTCTGTGTCCCAGACAGAGACATTAATTATTATTATATTAACCCCATCTGAAAGCAGCAATCCCGGTAAGACACTGGGAGTCTGGTTGTTGTTTAGTGTAAGGAACAGCAGAGCAAGTGAGATTCAGCCCTTGGAATTTTGACTAAACTGTCACCAAAATAAGAAACACTTAAAACTGAGTATCAAAAAATTATAATTTAACAGAATCAGATGTTCAAAGAATTGTCTGCAGACGCCTTTTTAGACAGCTTTGGTAGGGAGCAAAAGGAACTAAGGCGAAGATTTCCTTCTGGTTTGCGTTCTTTTGCAGTGTCCCAAGCACATTAAATTGAACAAAACCATGTGAGAAGATTGGGCTTTGTTGCTCAATGTCAGCTCTAAGTGAAGCAGGCAGAAGAGCTGCTACATGATACAGTGGCTGGACGAGGTCTTTGTTGAATTCCTGACAGTTATTGATATGCCACTCTCCCTGAGACAATGCAGTGACATTTTCCATCTTGCTACGAGTATTGTTGAGCAAAGACCTCCCCAAGAAAGTCCTTGTGGTCAGCGGGTATTAACGATGGGGATTAACGATCCAAATCCGAGGCTGGAGCTGTTTGCAGCAGGAAGCGGGGACAGAAACGGGGCTGTTGGCCCAGAACATCCTCTCGGAGGGTCTGAAAGGCTCTGGGGGCTCTGGGGCTGGCTGGCGGTGCCGGAGCGGAGCAGGGCGGGCGGCCGGGGGCAGCGCAGCCCCGCTGGCCGGGCAGCCCCGCTTATCTCGGGCACGGCAGCAGGAAGGGAGCCCCGGGAGGAAGCGATTTCTCACGGCTTTGTGCTCGCTGCTCGTTAAACGCTGCTCGCCCGGCTCTGTTTGCCCGCCGGTCGCTGCCGGCCGGGATGGGTGTGAATGACCGAGCTGACCACACACATGCACATCCCAGTGACTTGCAGGGGACGCAGCCGGGGATCCACGGTCACGGACCAAAGACCGGCTTACCCGGAGCTCAGAGACCGGCTAGCCGAGTGCTTTCGAGCAGATAAAACCCCAAGCCTAGAGAATCCATTCCCCGCGTTTATACTTTCCTCCTGGCCACGGCTTGCCTTGTCTAGACAGGAAAGTGCTTTAAAGATTCAGCTTTGTCCATCCCGGGGAGAAAGACCGACAGGCAGAGCTCTGTTGGGGTGAAAGGGAAGTAAATGGGAAGTAAATTACTCCCTTGTACTCTCTAGAGCAGTCGGTCTCACACTGCTCTTACTGGGGCTCTTCAAGCACACCAGTACCCATTGCAGATGCTGCTGCTTTCCTCGTGCAAAGCCAGCGCTGCACGGAGCATTTTGATGTGCAACAGCCAAACAGAAATCCCCAAGAAAATTCGGCTCTGCAGCCCAGCAGTGAAAAGGCAAAGGTTGTAATGCTGCTGGGAGCTGAGGTGCTGCAGCTGCTGAACAGTGCCTGATGTGCCAGTTTGGGGTGCTGGCAGGACAGAGTGAGCATCCCCTGCAGCAGGACAGGATGGGGTCAGCATCCCTGCAGCAGGGCACAGGGCACCACGGGTTTCTCACTGGGCTTTGGCTGCTCATCCTCTGCAGGACCTGGGAAATCACTGCCCCTCTCTGGCCTGGCTTCTGGGTAAGAATAAAGAAGTTATTTATTTCCTACGAATCTCTCTTCTTCCTGCTAATAATGTAATTCTACATAAATTATAATATTTAAATTCAAGAAAGCATATCCCAGATTGAAGGATCTAAATTGCAAAATTGCACTGATTTCCCCCTGAATAGGTATGTTGTTATCTGCAGGGGATCACCTACAGAATCTTTAAAGAATTTGCCTTGCTTTCTGATCTGCTGTCACTGTATCCCTTGATTTTAGCACAACTGAGCAGTGTTGCAGCCTGTGCAGAGCTCTGCTCTTTGTGCAGCCCAGCACTGACCCTGTGTTTCACATCCCCCTGGCCAGGGACACTGCCAGCTGCTTGGGTGCTGGGTTTGGGTCATCTCTGCACTGGGTAGGGAATGGTTTAGAAGGGAATTAACACCTGGGCTTTAAGTTCTGTGCATTTGGAGCTGGGATCTCAGTTTGTGAGGAGACCTGAGTTTTGGAACAGAGCAGGAGAAGTGTTTCATGTGCCTGATGTGTGCTCCCAATGGCTGTGGTGCCAGGGCCATCACAGGGGTGGTGTTGGGTGTGTAACTGAACAAACTCAGCAGCTAAGGGCACATTTGCTCATTTTTGCATGCAGAATTGCACAGGTGCCTTCTGCAAATGGCACTCAAATCCTCCCCTTTCCCAAGTTTGACTGGTATTGATCCATGGATGGAGTGCAGAATGAATTTGATTTCTGCAGAGGTGAGATGATGCTTTTAATCAGGCCACACATTTCCATTTTGTTTAGAAACCCAATCATAGCAGCAAACCAAACAAGAAAAGTCTCCTTGTTTTTGGAATGATGTTATTTGTTTATCTGCCAAAGTGCTTTGCATTTCCTCAGGTCACAGACCAGCCCATGTCTGGCTGTGTTAATATTGTAAGAGTTAGGCAAAAGCAAAGTTTAAGAAAAATCTTTCAACTGAAAGAAATAGGATCTTAAAGTCCCAAAATAGAGTATGGAAAGGTACACATCATGTCTGGCTTCTCTTTCCCCTTGTGGCAAATGTGACTCAAAGGAGTTGGGTTTTTTCCAACTCGATCTGTATACAGTTTGGGGGAGTTTTATTGTGAATAGGTCACCTTATAATACACAAAAATATTTCCTCCCAGAGTTCTGTATTCATAAATCTTTCTTGATCCTCGCTCTCTTGAAACTGAAATCCAGATGATTTTGTTTTCTTCAGGGAAAGAAGAGTGAGAAAGAGTGAAGGCACACCTTTGGTGTAGGGCTGGTGCTCCCCTGACAGGGCTTGGAGGGAGCAGCTCTGATGAGCAGAACAACACTGAAAACAGAAATTTTAGAGCAGCTTGGTTGTTGCTAAGGGAGGAGAAAATGAATTTCAAAGTTAGTATTTTAAAAAGCACTTTAAATCTTCTCAAAGTTTGTTTAAGGGTCAAATTTATTCCACCTTTGCTTCTCCAAAGAAAAGATTGGTGCTTTGGTTAAGTATTAGAGCAGCTCCCTGGTGTAGTGGAGGTGAGTGTTTATTGACAGTGACAATCCTCAGCAGTTCAGTTTTAAGAAGAGACATGTCTCTGAAGCATAGCTTTGATGGGTTCTTTCATTCTAGCTCACAGAATTTTCTCTATAGAAAAGCAGCACAGATGTTCTGTCCCTGCTGAGCAGGGGGAGCATCATTGTTCCCTGGTGCTGGTAAAGAGAAAGCTGCTGTGACATGACCACAGCTGTGCTAAATTGGTGGTGAAGATGAGTGTAAAACTCTGATTTTCAAGTTCCTGGAGTGTTTCTGTGAGCTGTTCATCTCAATTTTTTTATTCCTTAGTCATCCTACTGTGTTCATAGCGAGTGAAAGGTAGATGGAAATGGTTATGGTAAATGATCACCTATATTAGCCCTGAAAATGCAATCAATTAGCTCAAGAATAAACCCTTTTAAATGGGGACACTTGACTCTTTTACATATATTTTTTCTCTTTGTGTTTGCATTTTATAATGCTGTTCTGATTTTACAATTATGTCATCCCACAGCATTGCCATAATACCATAAATTACAAAAAAAAGAAGTCATTTTCTTCCACTGACCGAACTGATTTAAAATCTGGTTCTGTGGAGGATCAGGAGGCCTTTTACTGTGTGTTTTATGCCCCTGGGCCAGCAGATAATACAGACACTGCCATATGAACAGGGAATCAATTCCTCTCTTCTTTAAGTCTGTATGCATTTATACAACACACACCCACAGACATGCACATTATTGGACAACCCTGAGCAGTTTTGTCTTGGGAGCTCATTCTGTACATGAGCAAACACCACTTAAAATTACTTTTAAAGGTGGCCAGTATGAAACCCTGTGTATGTAGCCAGTTCTGTTATAGCTGCTACTGACTGTGCTCACTGGGGGCAGATTTTCTTTTGTAATTTATTATCTGTTTTCCTCCCTTTCAGTCTCCCACCCATAACTCTGGGATTTTGTTCTGCCAGGACAGAGGGAGAGCAAAAGCTGCTTTGCTGTCACTGTAATTACCCCTCCTGTCCAAAGGATGCTCTCCTTGTTGTAGCTGGCTCCACCAAGAATTACTCTGTCAGGCATGACAATAAACACACTCAGGGCTCAAAAACTGCTCTTCCCTCACCCCTTGTGCAGACAGGATGGCTTTTGGTGATACAAGGGCTTTGCACTGAAGGCCAGGAAAGGCTGGATTTTGAAAGCCCTGTGCTTAGGGTGACTTTCTGTGTGGCTTTCAGTGGATCTGGGCTGTGGATCAGCAGGGGCTGACTCCTCCATCAGTGCCTGTTCCCAGCAGATCTGTCATTTTGGCCTCTGTTGCCTTTCATCTCCCATCTGCTTTATCCATTTCTAAATGTGCCCGTGGCTGCTGCTGTATTTCTCACATTCCTGGCCATGCTGTGTCTCCAGTACCAGCCCTGGTGCTCTGAGCCCAGCTCCCCTCCTCCCTGGCTCCCAGAGGCAGCTGAAGGCTTGCACAGAGCCTCCTGCCCCATTCCCCTCCTGCCCATCTCCAGAACGCTGGTGCCAGTGAGGTGTGGGACAGTCTGGGCTGTGCCTGGGCTGAGCTCTGCAGTTTGCTCAGTTTGCTCTTGCTCAGCCCCTGCCCAGGGCCTGGTGCCTTCGGTGGAGCTGTTCATGCCAGGGGAGGCTGCTCACTCAGCCCTGCCCAGGGGTCTCTGGGGCACAGCCCCTGGCTTTGTTGCCTCCAGAATGTGTGCTGGGTGAGGAGTGATGGCTCTGGAGAGTGAGTGTCACTTACATCTGCCATGCTGGAGGAAGGCTGCCAGCACTGCATTGATGCTGCATGTGGTCCCCTTCCAGGGGGGAATTAATCCTTCTGTGCAAGGATACCTCCTGCTGACTGGTGAAAAGAAAAAAAAGGAAAAAAACCCTGGTTTGGCCATGAATACCATTAGCTTAATCTTCCTTTTCTCTGATCTTCCAGTACTATTTGCTTTGTATGGCTTCATCAAGGTTTTGTATGTGGACAGAGTAATTGAAAACAAATTTAGCATGTCTCAGACCATAAAGTTCCCTTTCAGCTCGATCCCTGGCTATGTGGTAGATAAATGTCTGGTTCTCATTTTTGGTTATGTGAGAAATTTAGAATGGTTTGATTTGTAATTTTGAACGTTAATAAGGAAGGAGAAATTTCCTTGTCTCCCGCTCTATGGAGGCATTCTGGTTTCCTTGCAGCAAATGGTGGTTATAAAAAAAAACAACAAAGAAGACAGAATAATGTGTGTCCTTGAGGCCTAGAAACCCCAGGCTCTAAGGTCAACTAAGCCATCTTTGTGCTGTTCAGTCCCAGACCCAAAATGCCATCTCTACCTGTACAGGTGGTGTTTTAATATAGTGCAAGAGGAATGGTTGAAAGTGAACCACCAACTGGGGGAAGGATGAGCTTCCAAGAGCAGTGCATCAGTGCAGATATCCACATTTATCTGCACATGTCTGCAAACCTCCTTGGTTTCCCAGAGGCTTTGCAAGCCCAGTGTGTGACAGCAGTTTCCATGTCTTGCCAGCTGCACGGGTACATGGAGAACAAGCCCCTGGGGCTGCAGATCTTTATTGGCACGGCGGATGAGCGCATCCTGAAGCCCCACGCCTTCTACCAGGTGCATCGTATCACGGGCAAAACCGTCACCACCACCAGCTACGAGAAGATCATTGGCAACACCAAGGTGCTGGAGATCCCCCTGGAACCCAAAAACAACATGAAAGCAACGTAAGTAGATTTCCTTTTGTTAGCAAGGTTGAGGTGGATGAAGTTGGCACTGAAGCTCTTTCTCTTTGGAAAGGGGCCACTTAAAAGAATAGTGATGCACTGGAGGGACTCCCCTTTGCAGCACATTGGGGTGGTTTCTGAGGGCAAGACCCTTCTACAAACCCAGCTACAAACGCCTGGGTTAAAGCTGCTGGGAGAGTTCCCATCCAGCAGGTGACCATGCAGGCACTTCTGCTCTGTATTCCAGTTTCTGCAGTGACTGTGCTGTAATCACAGAGTGGTTTGGGTTGAAAGGGACCTTAAAGCCCATCCAGTGCCACCCCAGCCATGGCAGAGACACCTTCCACTGTCCCAGGCTGCTCCAAGCCCTGTCCAACCTGGCCTTGGACACTTCAGGGATGGGACATCCAGTGTCCCATCCATCATCTCACAGTCAGAATGGGTTCGTAGTGCACTCAGGAAAAGAAGACTCAAATCTCAAGTCCTTGTGCTGCAGGGACACAGTGAGGAGCAGGGGTGGGATGCATTTTACAACATTTAATGGAATACAAAGCATCTCTTCTGAACTCAGTCAAGTGCTCTGGCCATGAGATCTCCTCTTGTAATAGGTTAACAGAAAAGCAAGTACAGGCACATCTTGTCTGTATTACTCCTTCCAGTTTTATGGAGGCAGAGGGATGAAGTGGGCACCAGTCTGAAAACTTCAGGCTTGAATGTGTGCCAGGCATGAGAGTGATTGCTCTGCAGAGGGAAGAGCTGTATCTCCATCCTTCAGAGGAGCCTGACAAAATTGGCAGAGCAGTTATGTTTTTAAGCCCCCCTACTTCATTGCAAAATCCACATTCTTTCTTCATATTTTTTTAGAAAATATACCTCATTCCTAACAAGGAGCCCTGGAATAATAAACCCCTGCACATATGCAAGGGCGAGGAACAGTGTGGGTGTAGGAAGCAGCTTGGGGCATATACCTCCCCAAACGTGATTTTAATTCATATCAAGAGAAGAGAAATGATGTGTTTTTAGAACTGATATCAAAATGGGCTGGCAGTGCCTGTTTAATAGCAGTGCTCACTGCCTGCTCTGAGAGCTGTTGCTGAGCTTGACAAATAATTGTCACATTTTCCTAACACAGGCATGTTTGCAAGGTTACACTGGACACTGGAGAAGCTAATCTGCACTTACACCAAATATTAAGATGCAGTGCTGATTTAAGCAATTCTAATCCTTTCATTGCTGCTCAGCCCCATCCTGTCCTTGCACCCTCCCTTTGTGCAGGGACACAGTGAATGGAGAATGAATATCTGCTCTTGCCTTGCCTGGGAACAATGTCTCCAGGCTTTGGAAGGTGGCACAGTGACCTGGGCCAGGCTGTAGCAGTCAGTAGGAGACAGCAGTGTGGTCCCTGCTTTGGAGCTGAATTCCACGTGCCTGGCTGGTGCAGGCAGCGGGGATTCTGTAACCAGCTGCCTGAGCTGCTGTGATTCCCCACGGGGCTGAGCTGCCCTGCCCTGCCCAGGTGTGGGAAGGGATGGGATGCTGGGCAGTCCCTGGGAGCTGGGCTGAGGGAGGCTCCTGCCCTGGGGAGGGCTCTGCCTTCTGCTCTCCTGTGCTTAGCACTGGGAAACAAGATTTGGGGTTTTAATGCCTGGGGAGCAGCTCTGCTGTGGCCGGAGAGTGGGGAGGGGTCCAGCAGTGCCCCTCATGTGCTGCATGTTTGGGGTTTCTTCACCCCTCGTGTGCTGCATGCCTGGGAATATCTGGATCCCAAGCAGAGCACGTCCTCGGAGCTGCTGTGAGCCCAGGGGAGGGAGCAGGTGCCGGGCAGAGCAGTGAGCTGGGCTCTGTGTGTTGCAGCATCGACTGCGCGGGGATCCTGAAGCTGCGCAACGCGGACATCGAGCTGCGCAAGGGCGAGACCGACATCGGCCGCAAGAACACGCGGGTGCGCCTGGTGTTCCGCGTGCACATCCCCGAGCCCAGCGGCAGGGTGGTGTCCCTGCAGGCGGCCTCCAACCCCATCGAGTGCTGTGAGTATCCCTGCACTGCTGCTCTGCTGCCCTGCCTCCGGGCTGGCAGTCCCCACTGGGCTCTGCCCCCTGTGCCAGCTGTGCTCTGCCCTCCCTCCAGGCACTCCCTGTGCTCAGACAGGTTTGGGGGGCAGGTGGCTCTGCAAGGGGCTTGTGAGGGCAGCAAGTTCTGTGCTGCAAGTCTGGGCGCTGCTGCAGGGTTCAGTTACTAGTGCATTGCTGCTGGGTCCTTCTGGCTCTCCTAGGAGCAGTGTGGGGCTGTGTGTAGGGACACACCTGCACTGTCCCTGTTGGTGAAGTGTGCAAGCTGTCTGCTTTCCTGGCTTTAGTTCAAGTGGAGGCACAATCAGAACTCATCCTCCACGAACTGGCAGGTGGCTGGAGGTTTGAATTCAGACTGGGCTGGCTCCAAGCATTGTAGCCTGTGCCAAAGGAGTGACCAGAGTCCTCTGGTCTGAGCTGTGGTAGGTGCACAGCTGAAATGGAGGGACAGCTCTGATTCAGAGGTCAGGTGCATTCTGGTCATTGTTTTTGCTAGCTGTCAGTGTCAAGGGGTGCACAGCTCAGGAGGCTGAAGCACAGGTGGTTCTGGTATTCCCCTGAGGGACAGAAGAAAACTGGTAGTTTTGATTTCTGAAGTGCAAATCCCATAAATGTGTGAGCTCACAACCTGCACCTCCCACTCATTATAACTGACTGGATCCTGAGAAAGAGAGGCCTCTGATGAGGCCCCCGGTGTCATAGTCATTTCTGGAAGGGCTCTACCCACTTTACTGGTTCCTGTGCATCCTGTGATGCTTTTTGTTGTTAAATGGTGCCTTTTTGTGGTTTGGGGATTTCACAAACACATAATTAACAGTTTTCCTCTGCCTTTGCTGAATGACTCACCCCTTTAGCAGAACCTCTCTTGCCATAAGTCATGTGAAGAAAGCCATGAATGAGTCTCTCATGTGTGAGTTGTATTTATTGAGATGCAGACTTTACTTAAATACAGCTGCTTAGAATGAGAGGAGCCAGTTCTGGGTGGGAAATCAAACTGGCTGCTGAATTATTGATGGCAGCTTCTTAAAAAGCAGCACAAATGAATAACCCAGGCAAGGTTGGGAGAGGATGATGGCTGTGGATGATCTCTTGGTAGTGTTTCTGAGAAGGTACTAACAGAGCATTTTAGCAGCTGAAGTGAAGTGTCTGGGCACTGTGATGGGGAAGGACAGCAGTGGGAGTAGCCAGCACCTCTGTCCATAGGAAATTGTCCCGTTCCTCCGTGGCAGCAGATGGCTGAAACAATAGTGGCCTCCACCCCAAACGTGTCCCTGCTGGAACAAAGGTCCATTTGCTAAAGGAAGCGCTCAGAGAGGAGCTCCTGGGGTGGGGAAGCTCCAGGTGTAACTCCTACACCCTGCGGGCAGGAAAACAGCTCCAGCCCAGGGCAGGGGAGGCTGGCTCTGGATCCCACAGGGAGGCCCACAGATCACCCCCCACCTACTCAAATTCTCCCCAGGAAAAGCAAGCATGAGTAAGCCAGGCACTGCTGGGGCCCTTCCACAATGGCACGTTGTGTTTGTGCCCATCACTGCATTTCAAGCAGAAATCCAGGCATGGTTTGCAGAATAAATCACATTTTTCTGAGCTGTATGCACACACTTAATTTGCCTGTGCAGTGAGTGCTGTGGCAGAGCCTTGGTTAAGATGTTGAGGCATTTATTCTGAGATGTCTTTGCATTGATGAGTCTTAGGGGTATTAAAAAGCCAAGGGTGGAGATACCAGTATGAGTGGCTTATTGTTAGTGGGTTTTTTATAATTAAACTATTAAAATATTGGCTGCATAGAAGACAGCAAACCTCCTACAAGAAAAAAAATGTATTTGATCCCCAAGGAAATAAAATGAGAAAGTTTTATTTTTGGAATAGTAGATATACAGGCAGTTTGGGGAGATGCATTAAGGACTGTGCTCTTCTGAACTCAAGGAAGCAGGGAATGAAGTGATCTGGAGTACTAAGCCTCTGCCATTCGGTGTGTATGTTGCATGCTTAGTACTGTTTTTGCATTTCAGTAGCACTTCCTATCTCGGTTCTGGGAAGATAGTTAAAGACATCAGGGGCTCAGCCGGCGTTAGCAGTGCAGCCTAGATCTCGCTAGAGGTGGTAACCTCAGCTTGTCCCAGCCAGTCTGCACACCTTGCAGGGCTCCCAGGCAGTCCCAGGTAAGCTCAGGTGCCCTGCCAAGAAGGGGCTCTGGGGCTGGGGGATGTTTTCTTCTTGTCCCACCTTCTGTGCTGCTGGGATTCACTTTTTTCCCCTTTGTTTTCTGGTTTGTTTGGGTGTTTTTTGACCCGGCCAGCTGAGAACCCTAATGCCAGGGGCTCTCCTCAGGATCCCCCCTGTCTGGTAGCAGAAATGCTGTCCCTCTGGGGAACCTTGGTGAGCAGCAGCTCCAGGATCACGGCCCATTTCCCTTCCCAGGCTCCCCCAGCGCCGTTGCTACCAACAGAGTATCCGAGCGCTCTCCTCCCCAGAAGCTGATCCCCAGGAATTCCCACCAGTGTCAGCAGATCATTAGCTGCAGTGAAGCAAGAACTGTGAAACAGCTGCTTTTCAGAGGGCTGTTTGATTCCACCTCATCTGTGTCACATTCAGCATTGACAGATTTTCGGAGGGGATTTCACAGGTTCAGAGCATCACCCAGAGCGAGCTCCTCCCCAGGAGCTGTGTGGGAGGACAGGGGTGATGTGTGGTTAGATGATCACTTGTGCCTTAAAATGGACCTCAGACCCAGACAAGCCTGCACCAGTCAGCAGCTTTTTTCTGCTGTTGCCTGTTGATTCATCCTGAAGCCCCTGGGGAGGCACAGGCATTTGAAATCCCTCTGAGAGCTGAGGCACCAGGCCATGGCTCTGGCAGGTGTGGGAGACCACGCTGCTGTAGGTGTGTGCTGGAGAGGTGAGACCTCCCTTCTCCTGGTGTGCTGCAGGCTGCGCAGTGAAGTGCCAGCCCCACGGGCGATGTGGGGGACCCTGAGCCCGTGTCCTGCCTGGCCTGGCTCCTGCCCCAGCCCTGCCATGTCCCCACGTCCATCCCTGCTGGGACAGCTCGCTGCTCTGGGCTGGAACCAGCGGGTGCTGGGTGAGCGCTTGCTGGGCCAGCAGGGCTGTGCCAGTGCTGCTGGTGACACTGCAGGTGAGGGGTGACTGAGTTCACCTGTCCCTTCAAACACAGCCACGTGGAAAATCACCCCTGGAGAGGTTGAACACTGCAGCCTGTTATTTTGAGCCATGAGGATGATTTCTGTAACACCAGCTCCGTTCCTTTGCCTTTCACCAAGAGCTGGAGCTCATTTCTTGGGGAGTGGGTGGGCTCTGGTGTTACAGAAATTGTTAACCCTGGGCTGCCTCTCCAAGAGACAGATTTGTCATCACCTCTGGGAGTCAGGCTGGGTGCCCCAATTCTGTTTGCACTCCTCGGCTGCAGCATCCTGGAGCAGAGAAGGAGCAGGATGGAATCCAGGGTAGTAGGGCAGCTTGTTGTGCTCCATGCTGTCAGCAGCCAAAAACTGCTTCATGCAAATGTCTGGGTGTGAGGCTCAGGAGTGTCCTCCACTGGGCCCCAGTTTTTATTCTAATGAATCCTGTTAAACCTTCCCAAAGTCTGTCACAGTTCTTGCTTTGCAGAGTCTATGTTTGCTGACTCGGAGCTGTGCTCATGAATCCCCTAAAATGCAAACTTAAATTGCACTTGGCACGAGAGAAGGGGACTAAAATCTTGTTCTTATAATAGATGTTCCAAGGTGGTAAAAAAGCAAAACAAACAAAACTTATTGCTAAAGAACCGTGTGTCCATCTAGAGGAATGTAAATAGTTTCTATTATTGACCGTATTTTGTTCCGTTAAACTGGGTCAAATTTCTTATTTCCCTTTAATCAATTTCCCTGGAAGTTTCCTTTATTTTTCTCTCCTTCTAGTAGATTTTCCCATAATATTAGACAATCTGAGCCTGTGATTTGTGACACATTAATAACTACAGAGGAAAGAGCTAGTCATGTACAAGAATGTTGTCTTGGCAAGGCAGCGAGTGCTTTTCCTCAGCTGGGAGTTGTGCTGTTGGAGCACAGCAGCAGGCAAGAAGGAGCCCTGCTTTATTCAGATCGAAAAGCAGAAACAAATGGTCTCTTTGCACTTGGGAGATACCTATTTGCAAGTTTAACCATAACCATGATTATTCTGGGAGTTCATGGTTTCCAGTTGAATTAAATGAATTTTTTCTCCCTTTCATTTCAACTTCAAGACAGTCACACAGTTGGCTGCTAGTGCAGCTGACAGAAAAGCTGGTGCTTTCTCTAAAGATCACCTTCTCTCTCTTGAAGCACAGAATGTAAAAGCTAATTCCGACAACATTTGCCACTCTGAACGTGCAGCTGACATATTTCAGTCTCTAAAGCTGGAGTCAGAGTGAAGGGGATGCCTGCCCCTCCTGCAGGCTGCCAGCCTTGCTCTGGGTCAGCTCCTGCTCCCCTCTTGTCTTTAGTGCTGCAAACAGCCCAGCACCCAGAGCATGGACTGCTGAGCAGCGCTCCAGCAGAGCACCTCCCTTCCCTGCGCAGAGATTGAAGGGAAATGCTGTGCATACCCACAGAGATGAGTGACACAGAAGTGAACCCAGGCCATGGCTTCGCTGTCATTCATCACACACTGGCTTGCTGAGCTGGCTGCAGTTCATAGAAAGTTTCACACTTATCTGACACTGCTGCCATGGCTGCTTGTCACTTCTCCTTTGCGAGGACATCATAAATTATCTGCAGAGGAGGAGGTGGAGAAAAGCTCTCTATTTTTGGTGCTTTTTGCTTGGATGGCTCTGCACAAACTGCTGATTAAGTCTTGCTGGCAGCAAATTAGAAACTGTTGTCAGTCACACTGTGTTCTTCTTTTCAGAGTGTTGAGACCACATTCTCAAGGTTTCCCCACGAGGGCTGGAAATTAGCTTTATTTACTTGGTTTGTACGTCTTCCACTGCTCCATACTCCTACCAGGAGGGAAATTATCCTGTTCTCGTGATCAGAAATGTGCTTCTCTCTAGGGTGCCTTGCTGATGTCTCCCTGGCTGCTGGAGATGTCTCCTGCCCTTGGTCCTCCCGTGGCTGCCCAGCCTTTGTCTTTGCTCCCACTGCAGAGCTCAGGATGCTTCAGGGAGTGATGGAGGGGATCAAAGTCTCTCAAACGTTAATGAGTTGGATGAGTGTTGAGCACAGCAGCACTGCTCATATCAATCCTACCACAGGCAGCTCGTGGTAAATAAACCCAGTGTGACAGCAGGAATGAAATATTTGCTTTGGCTCATTGAGGTTTGCACCGAGGTGGAAGAATTAATCCCATAACAAATTACACCTCTGCTATTGCTTCCAGGGGTCAGGGTTTCTTTAGCAGCAGACATCCTGCTCTAGCTGCTCTTCTCAAACCCAACAGGAATCAGGGGCTGGATCAAGAGCCTTTGGAGGTTTGCAAAGACATGTCAGGGGTGGTGAGTCCCAGCTCAAAGGCTTCCAGCAAGCTGGGGTGAGCTGGGGCTGCTCTGGGCAGGGGAAGGACAGAGGTGTCCAGAGAGGATCTGAATAATTGTTCTGGTGAGGCCATTGCACTGGGGTGCCAGTTGTGATCCCACCTCTCTTAAACAGCACTTTTTTGGTTTCTTGGTTTGCGAGTTAATCACAGGTAGCAGTGGCTTTGTCCTCACTGAGCTGCATGTCAGCCTCAGTCCTGCTCCTCCTGATCAGGTGTCACAAGGATCAAATCTCTGCTGTCTCACTGTCAGCAGTGGGGACAACAGAGAACCTGAGATCTGGAGTCAGTCTGCAGGTGTGGGAGAGAATGGAGGGGCTTCACTCTAGCAGAAGGTCATCACAGAATTATAGAATTGTAGAATGTCTTGGCTTGGAGGGGACCTTAAAGCGCCTCCAGTCCCACCCCCTGCCATGGGCACGGACACCTTCCACCAGGCCAGGCTGCTCCAGCTGGCATTGTCCCTTGTCACCTCCCAGCAGCAATGGGTGACACCCTCGTGGGGGACATTTGGAGCTGCAACAGACTTCTCCAGGTCATTGCTTTTCTCAAAATGCCCCTTTTCCCTGAAAGCCAGATCTCCTCTCTGCTGAGGAGGACAGGGATGGATACTGTGGGCAGGTGGGGAAGCAAGCCCCACCTTTGCCTGCCTTGGCACAGTCCCCATGGTCAGTTGTGCATCCCCTGTGAGGTGTCCAGCCTGCTGCCCATGCTCAGCTTCTCTGCAGCTGCTGGCCCAGGCTGGAGCTGGCAGCAGTGGGTGCAGGGGAGCCTGGGGGGCTGTGGGCAGCCCCTGCTCCCTGCAGGCTGAGCTCCCCGGAGGTGCTGCAGGGCTCTCAGACAGCGGCTCCCTTTCTGTCTTGTGTCACTGCATGCATTGTATTTCTTGGCACCACGACTCCATGACATCTTGATTTGCAAACAGTCAAATAAAATAGAAAAATAATGTCCCCTGTTAATAGGTTGACACACTGCTTCAGGCCAAGTGTGAGTATTTCTATAGCATTTGCTTTGCTGCCTTATGTCAGTAACTGTTGCTATTGAAAGTAAACACCCCAACTGGTTAAATCAACAGTGTTTTGTTTATTCAAAGCTCATAAACTCCAGTAGCTGTAGGTCACTTTATGAAGTGCCAACCCCTGGGGGAAGAGAAGGAATAGTGTGAAATTACTGCATGCAGTGCACCCATCATGAGCCTTAGAGGAAGGGC
Organism: Emberiza elegans; assembly: GCA_024865655.1. Lineage (NCBI taxonomy): Eukaryota > Metazoa > Chordata > Aves > Passeriformes > Fringillidae > Emberiza > Emberiza elegans. Next base: position 1,276,890 of record JALJVW010003097.1, on the reverse strand, counting down.
ATTTATTAGCAATTAATATTTCTTGCAGAGGAAAAAAAAATAATCCTATTGAGGCAGCTCCACACTGAACCTTGAACCTCTGTACTGGAAATGGGGAAGGGGGTGAAGCCTTCTTACACGCTTGGGTGAAAAAAGAGACCTTGGAAAATGAAAAGTGGCTGGGGCTTTTTTACTAGAAAAGGATTTCAGACCACCCAAAGGGAGGAGAAGAATTCAGGTACAACAGGGCAGGGGAAACCCTTCGGTGGTGTCCGCATTGGGGAGCTCAGTGGGACTGCTCCAGGTGGGATTGTTGTGCAGCACATCTGAGGCACAGGAGCTTTGCACACCTCCACTTCTGTCAGGGCAGACACAGCTCTGGAGTGCCCAAAGCCATGCCAGGTGCAGCAGCTCCAAATGTAACTCAGATGGGTCAGTGTCACTTCCAGGCTAAAATCTGTCCATCCTCAAGCAGAAAAATCCTTGGAAACCACTGATCTGTGGGATGGCAGGTACCAAGCTCTCTGTTAACACAACAAAGCTGGAAAGAGATGTAGGTTAATCTGGAGTTTTGATGACTTAGGAAGTGAAATTTGGTGATTGAATAGGAATAAAGTGTGTCCAGGGCAATGCTTAAATACTTAAATATTTTCTCTTGACTGTTGTAGACATGCCTTTTAATGATTGCTATTTACTCTTAAGCCTTTGAGGTTACAGATCTGTCTTTGTGATAAATCCAATTAGGTACTAATCAAAAATGCTAGTATTTTGGGAAATAAATTAATCCTATAGCCATGTGAAAGAAATTAGCAGTGTCTTTGAAAGTAATCTGAATATATATATTTTTAACTGGCAGTATATTAGCCCAGATGTTACATACTTGAAAAGAACAATCAGTCCTAAAGTAGTTTTAAATAGATTTCAAAAATGCCTCTCAAATGGCAGAAGAAAGTTACAACTATTGAATTACCTCTAATCTTTAATAAGAGCAAAATCTCTGTCTCGTGTCTGAAGGGTTCAGCAGAGCTAGAAAAGTTGCTGTGAAAGGTTTAATGCTTGAGTTTTCTCACCAAATAATACTCCAGCATTTTCTCCAGGTGACGAGAGGATTTGGTCTTTGCGAGGGCTGCAGAGCAGCAGAGCAGTGCCAGGTCAGGTCACAGCCTGCCTGGGTGTGAGTCAGGGCCAGCCCTGCACATCCAGGATCGCATTCCCTCGTTTCTGGCTCTGCAGCCAGCGGTGTTCAGTGAAGACACAAGTGCTCAGGGTCTCTGTCAGGGAGAGCTGAAATCCAGCCAAGGCAGCTGGGAAAGAGATGAGCAGGATCCTCTGGAGGCCTTTCCAGTTGGGGTGGATGGATCTGGAGGAGTTGGAGTGCAGGTCATGAACTCACAGTTCACCAGCCCCGAGCTGCTGCCCACCTGCTCTGCTCACAGGGAAGCTCCTGATATTTTCCAGCTGTCTGTGTTGTAGGGAACAGCTCTCACATCTTCACTTCCTTCAGCTCTCACCTCTTGATAGCAAACACTTGGGATGGCTCTGCAGGGCTCTCCAAAGCTTTTCTGACCATGCAATGGCTGTTTTAATCGCATCAGAGCAAAGTAGGTGGAGAGATGGTGCTGTCCTCATTTTCTGGCTGGGGAAGGAGAGAATAACTTGCTAAAGTCACGCTCCAAATTCGTGGCCAAGAACAGTAAAGACCTTAGAAAGCCTTGCTGACGTCCGTGTCCATCTGGATCCCACCCTACCTTTGCTTCCCTTGCCTTTTACAGTCAGGCTCAGTCTGTGACACAGGGCCCTGCTCCTCAGATGTTCAGGCTTCTGCAGAGCGTGCTTGGAAAACCCTGGGCTGCAGCAGTCCTGGTGTGACGCCTCCTGCTCCCAACGGGGGGTTCACGGCTGCCCCCCAGGGCTCGGTGCCCACACTTGGAGCTGGAGATGGAGCTGTTGTTGGCAACCCCTGTGCCAGGCCTGCCCTGTGGGAGGCACTGGGATTTTGGAAAAGAGGTTCATTTTATTTTTTTCCCCCTCTGAAGGAATTCAGTGTTATTCAGTGGAATCCTCTGTGCAGGTGGAATTTTTGGGCTCTAGGGCTGTAGTGTGCCTGCACTTGAAAATTTGGCCATTGACTTGGAAACAGGCATGGGCAAGTTTCAGCTCATTCATCCAAGCTGTCCTTTCTCAAGGACAAGGAGCAGGGCCAGCACAGCTGAACCACTGCAGCCAACTCCTGAATGTTTCCAAATAAAATGCCTTGAGTAAGTTTATTTTTCCCTCTCGGACCTAAATTTAGCGCCCTGGAGAAGCTGCTTTGGCAGTCAGGGGATGGTAACGATGACAAGATCAATCTGTGGATAGTTCTGGGAAGATTTGGAAAGTCCTGGTAAAACAGAGCTGGTTTCATTCATGTTTGCAATTTGTCCACAGCCCAAAGGTCTGCTCATGAGCTTCCAATGGTTGAAAGACAAGACATTGACAGCTGCCTGGTTTATGGAGGACAGCAGATGATCCTCACTGGACAGAATTTCACAGCAGAGTCCAAGGTGGTGTTCACAGAAAAAACATCAGGTAAGGCAGGTTTTTCCTAACTTTCCCTAACGGGATAAGGTAAAGCTGTAGTGCCAAATCATAAGATTTGTGCTCATGATATTCCAGTGAGTAGTCCCATTCAAGTTCATGTAAGTAAAACCATGTGAGTAAAGTTAGACTTGGGAGCAACTGTTTGTGTTGTTGCTTCACAAGAATCCAGGCACTGGGAATCAGCAGGGACAGGATTTGTTAGCTAAGAAAGGAGATGAGCACTACATGTTCCTCTGTGCTTGCTTAATCTCATGTTTAGTGAATGCTACCGTAGAAATCATCATTGAAATGAGCATTTTTATTTATGTGAACTACAGGCAAAGATTGTGTTTTCTTCCCTTTAGAAATGTCTGGAGAAAAAACAAACATAATGTGTCTTTTTATATAAAATTATTTTTATACACATAATGAGATACAAGAATCCATCCCTTCTCCTTCCATCTTTTTGATTGTAAACTTTGTGTTCCCTTTGTGCTGTTAAAAAAACCCGGTGCTTGGAAGTTTTCTGTCAGTGAACTGAGGTAGAGGTACCTTAAGTGATATATCCAGTGCCTTGAAGAAGTTTAAGAGATTGCATTGCCCAAGTGAGCAGCATGTGCATGATCTGTCATGTAATGCCATTGGAAAAAAGTGAGAATCGAGCCAAAAATGAATGTACATTCATGAACATACATGGGCACCAGCTGGTGACATGAGGGGAAAAGCATCCTGTGGGTCCCAGCTCCTTCCCCCAGCAGCAAGCCAGGCTGTTTTTGCAGGTATGAAAGGCTCTGAAGAGCTGTGGAGGTTCAGATGAGCCTGTGCAGTCAGAGGATTTCTTTTGGCACGGTCTGCTTCCTTTCAGCCCATGGATTAATTCCTTCCCACTGGGCTGCCACTGTTCCACCATGTCAGCGCCTGGAGAAGGTGCTGGGGAACATCTTGGCAGCCTGCAGTGCTACCTGTCCCAAGAATGCTCTGCAGTAGCTGCAGGAGATGATCCACTCAAAGGAGGCAGCTCTTGGTGCCATTTCGAGGAAACATCCCAAACGCCCTGCCCCTGTTTCCATAGGAGAGCAGAGAAGGCTCTGGCTGCAAGAGATGTTAGAAAGTAAAAAGAACAACAATATTTTCCACACTAAATCTAAAGCTTTTCTTCGCTGCTGGGGAAACTGCAGGGTTTTTTCCTCTTTTTTTTCCCTCCTGGTAGGGGAGAGACAGGACTTATCCCAGCAGCAGTGCCCAGTCTGGAGCAGGGATTTGCTTGCTGGTGTTCCATATCCTGCCTCCCCACAGCCCTCGGCCTCTGCAGGCAGTCTCAGTCTGCTGGACTCTGAATAAATGACTGGCAGAAGGGGATTTGGAGGATGGGAGGTCCGCAGTCAAATCCTCAGGCTGAATCAGAGGTCTGTGTGGTTTGCAGTGGGTTATCTGGGGGACTCTGTGCTGAGTGCTTCTCTGTGTGTTCCATAATGCAGCAGCACCTCTGGCAGAGGTGCCTGAAGTGCTTTTAAATCAAGATTGCCTTGTTTAATAGGTGTTTCCTAAGGTGAGGAAGGTTAAGCTGAGCTGGACGTGCAGTACATGCATGGGCTGAGCGCAGCAAACTGAGAATTGCTTTGTGCCTGTCTTGTCAGAGGCTGATGAGTGTCTCAGCTCACCTGAAAATCAGGAGCACCTGAGACTTTCAGCCTCCCCCATTCTGCACTGCAGACAATTCTAAATACCTCTGGGATGTCTGTTGATAGTTGCCATTGCCTTGGGCTGCAGGAGCCCAGAGCAGTGAGTCCAGCTGTGCAGCCCCAGGCACTGATGGAGCAGTGTCTGGGTGGAAGGAGGAGCAGCTCACCCACCCACGGCTCCCCTGCCCTGCACAGCCCGTGCAGAAAGTGCTGATGAGCTGCTCAGGGGCAGGGGAAGCCACAGGCACCGTGCTGGGGTGGGTGGCAGCACAGCTCTGCTGACCCCAGCTGCAGCAGGCTGGGTCTCTTCCAGAGCTCGCTGCGGAGCCTGTGAGACAATCACACCTCTGTCAGGGCAGGAAGATGCAGCAAGCTCGCAGGGGAAGCTTGGTTTGCTTAGAGTTTCATTTTAACAGCTCACAAGCCTTGTCTGTGCTAGCAAGTGGTGCTGGATTTCCCACTTTTGCCACCAGTTTTAGCTGTGCTGATAACAACAAGGGTGAGAGCAGCAGCGTAGGCAAACATCCCACAGCTCTGGGCACTCCAGGCTCCACAGAGCTCCTTGGCTTGGGTGTCCAGTGGTTAGGGTGAGAGTGGCAAGGCTCTTTTTCCCCCCCAAAAAAATCTTTCTTCAGGTATTTTTGTGCAGCCAGATTTCCTGCTGTTCATTGTTGCACAGACTCCAAACTCCGGGTGCCCTTGGATCTGGGTGAAGCTGTGCTGGGAGGGTGTCCCCAGCTTTACAGAGCTGAGGGAGCTGCTGCTTGGGGTCACAGTTTTAAATTAGGTTTCATCCCTCAGGGGAACACTCAGAACCTCTTTCCATTTCCTCTGGATCTTGTAGACGATTCCTCACCCACTGTTAGGAAGGCAGAGGAACGTGGAACTGGTCACATTTGTGACAAAATTACGTCTCCATGAGCAGTAATGAGCAGGCTTGCTTTGTCTTTTCACAGAAGTGCAGATGGTATATTTTTCCATAGAAATACCTGGAAAAGAAGGACAATTCCCTGCATTGTGGGGGATGTCATTGTGGCAGTGAGTGTCGTGTCACGCGAGCCGCAGGCAGTGGCAGGAGCTGCTGGGACAGGGCTGGGACAGGCTCAGGCTCAGCCTCACGACAGGAAATGGCAGCAGGAAACACAGAGAAGGGGCTGGAGCTCAGTGCTCCGAGGGATAAAGAGCTTGTGTTTGAAATGCTGATGCATAAATAGCATTAATTTTCTGAATGCTGAAGTTTATCTGCACGCAGGCCTTAGAGTTCTGAGTTTTTCTTACGGTTATCTCTTGCTGATGCAAGATCATAAAACGTAGCTGCTGTGAGCCAGGGGAGCTCATGGATTCCCAGCACATAAAAGCAGAGTTTGGCTGATGGAGTTTGAAGATCTGAACTTGGAGACACGTAACTGAGCCCAGCTAAGTTAAAGTAGGTCAGGGAAGCAACCAGATTGGACTGTATTCTTGTAATTTTGATCTGGAAGACAAAGCTTGAAAAGCAGTCTTGGAGCTATCAAGGACTTGGAATAGGGTGAAGGTCGAGGGTGTTAGTGTTTGGTTGGGGCCCAGATCTAACAGTGCAGTTAAAAAAAGACGAGATTTGGAATTCCCCCTTTTATTTATTTTAATTGTCATGTAATAATTTGCAAGTCAGATGCTGGTTGCATTGTGTTTACTCCCAGTTGTGTACTGGTTACTGCTGCTCAGCTGTCAGTGATAGAGGAGGTTCGTGTTTCTCGGGGAGAAAAGTGCAAATGGGCTGTGATTTCCCCTGCCAAACTCTTCTGGTGGCCACATGGACATCATGAATCATCTCTAGGACAATGTGGGTGGTGGAGGAACAGCCCAAACACAACGTCCATCCCTGGAGAGGCTCCACCATAAATCTCCAGCTTGGGCCAGGCAGAGTAAGGAGAGGAGGTGCTGCCTGTGCCCTCTGAACTGGGGCAGCTGCCAGGGCCCCCAGGTGTGGACATCCACAAAATGACAAAACAAATCTGTCCAGCTCTGGAGCCCAGCAGTGGTGCTTGGACACACCTGGATGTGTCCTGGCTGCAGGCTCAGGCTGGGCTGTGAGTGTGGGGAGGCTGGGTTGAGGTTTTGTGTGCACAGTGCCTTAAATGCTGCACCCCACTTGCTGGAAACAAGTATGGAGTGTGTGCCAGGGGATCCCAGGAGTCCTGCAGGACAGTGCACTGCAGGACACAGTGGTGGGATGGCATCAGGGCAGGCTTCATGTGGAGAGAAGGTTGCTGCTGTGTGGGTTTGATGGTAGGATCGTGTTCTCTGTGGGAGACGTGAAAGGAAATTCCAACTCTGTCTACAGCAGTGTTCCCCTTTTTGCTAGGTCAGTTCCTCACTGTGCTCCAAACTGGGAGCTGAATCCCTTTTTGTAGTCTGACAGTTTCATGAATGATCCAAAAAACTCCTGGGGAGTGCAGAAAATAACAAACGATTTTCAGCAGTTAACTCTGTGAACTTAATAGTGCAACATTAATGATGCAATTTTCTCAGGCAAATTCAAGATAAAATAGACAAAAAGCTTTTTAAAAAACTATCAGTGTTTTCCCAGGTTCATTCAAAAGAGATGTTTGCTACTTGAACAAATAAACAAATTTAAATATTGAATGTGAGGGTAATGAGTATTTATCAGGAGGATTGGTTTGCCTGGTTCCGCTGTGCAAATTAGAAAGTTTCAGGGTAATGGGGCACCTTGTGCCTCTCCTTGCTGCTGTAGCTGCTGAAAGCCAGCAAACCTTTTTCTCCAAAGGTTTCCCCTTGGCTGGAATGTGCTGCCTCCCCAGGTGTTCTTGTAATCCTATGGGGCATTCCAAAAAAACAGGGATTCCAAAAAAACACTGCAAAACAGGAAAAAATCCAGGGCTCACCCAGAGAAAAATGCAGAAGAGTGTGGCTGCAGAAACGGAGTTGCCATAGCTGTTGGAGACTCAGCGAGACAGGGTGGAATCCAGTGTTTTGGAAGGTTTCCCCGTATGACACAAGATTTTGGAATTTTACAGCTGGTAAATCCTTATTAACACAGGCAGCCACTGCTGGCCTGGATTCCCTGGCTCACTGTTTACTATGGGGGCGCCTGATGGAAGTGTGCCTGGTCCTGATTATTCAGCTTAATTGTTTAGGGAGAATATTAAAAAATAATCATAATTCTTGGCATAAACAAAAGGCAGAGAGACAAGCTCCCATTACCTGTTGACAGAAAATTGATCATGAAGAAAGCTGGCATGGGGAGTGGAATTCCCTGTTCTCCCACTTAGTCATCGCATCCTGGTGTGACTCATTTTATTACATGGAGGTTCCCAGTGGTTTTATTTTGAGAGAAGCTTTTGTTTAATAATTTATATACACACACACACACAAACACACTTATAATCTTAAAAAAACAACAAATCTATTCTGATGAATTGGCATAAGGAATCATTTGGAAGAGTTCTGGAATGAAATACTGTTCCTCCTGCTCCACTGTCCAACTACTGTATTTATGTTTTATTTTAATGGGAATTGAATTCTTCAACAATAGATGGGGAGAATTTGCCTCTAGACTTGTTCTCACTGTGCAAAATGTCAAATTTGGGGCTGGGCTGGCTGGTGGATGAGTAATCCATTGCCCTTTTACCTCCCAGACCTTGCCTTGTATCTCCAGCCTTGGTGACTCAAACTTCTGTCCTCAGTGCAGTGAAGGCACTGGCCTCTGCTCTTAACAAACAGAGTTCCATTAACTGCAGTGGGCAGTCTTGCTTCAGAAAGAAAAAGAAATCCATGAAAATGAAGCTCAGGAATAAATTTAATAGTTCTGCTTTTCATGAGTTTTAAATACACTCATGCTGTGTTTGCTGTGGAGTTTGAAAATGGTTTTGAAGAGCTTAGAAGGAGACAACTGCTCAGGACCAGATGCTGAGCAGCCTTGTGCTGGCCTGAAGCAGAGTAAGTTCCCAGCTAAAACCAGAATTTGTCCCTGAATTTGTCTGGAATTTGTCCAGAGCAGCGGAGATTCTGAGTGAGGGTTCCTCATAAGGTTTCTGCTGCCCAGAGTGGTTTTGTCCTACTGGAAACCATTCACTGCCCTCCCTTTGTTCTTGGGGTGGCTCTGAAAACCCTTCTTTGCTTTCCAGTGATGTGTGTCATCTACTGATAAAAGCTGACAGAGATAATTGTGCTTTTCTGGAAGTCCTTCCAAGAATCAGAGTGAATGGGGACAGTTCCTGCAGGTCCAGGGGATGCTGTGCAGAGCTGAACTGTGCAGAAATGTTCAGAAATGTGCAGAACTGTGCAGTCAGAGCCCTGCCCCTCTGGTCACCAGGCTGGCTTTCTCTGGGGAACCAGTAACAGGTTGTTCATTAAGTAATTTGTGTAATGCTTGTCTGAAAAGCAGTGTACGTTTGCAGGCCTAAAATCACATGCAGGCGTGGAATCCCATCCAGAATCAGCACAATAGTATATTTAGTCTTCAGCTGCAGAGAACTGCAAAGAACATTTCCTGAGCCTCTCAGTCCATCAGTCATGCTTGTTCAAATAAAGCAGTGAGTTTGTTTCCCTGCTAGTTACTGACCCCAAAGTCATGAGTAAGGGATCCTGAATAATGTGTAAAGGCTGTAACTGGTTCAGAAAACCTTTAATTGGCTAATTAAAAAGGGTCCTATAAGGGGCTGCAGAGAATCACCCAAAATGTTCCTAATGCAGCCTGACATTTTGATTTCCCCCAGTTTGAAGCAGAACTTTTGGTATGATGGCAGTTTGGGTTAGGAAGGGTAGAATTACTTTCTTCCAACAACTCATTCATTCCCCCAAAGAGTGCTGACACAATCAGATCTCTCATCGGGGTTTAATGCTAAGTCTCATAGCCCTGAAGCAGCACAAAAATCTCTATTTCCTGAACATTTCACTGACCTGTGGTGTTAAAGACTTGCCAACTAAGACAAACCATTAAATGAGCAGGGAACCACAACAGTAAAAATACTGCATGAGGCAGCCCCATGGCTGGTAAGACCTCAGGGTCTAAATCCAGGAATATTTTCTCATCCTGAGTGCAAGTGCTGCCCTTTCCAGAGGCAGGGGGTGGATTCCCTGTGGTGGAGGCACGGCTTGAGAGGCACCACACACGCAGACCTGGCCCTGGACTCCTCAGTGATCCTTGCAGCTTTCTGTCCTGTCCATGGCTGAGGCAGCTTTAATTCTATGCAATAAGCAGCTATCTGCCCTTGTAGACTTTGGATTAAATTATTAATCAAGCTGGGGTTCAGCCTCCTGTGTTTCCAAGCAGGAGCTGTTTGCCCCATTGTGGCATGACAGAATTATGGGGTAATTCAGGCCAGAAGGGATCTCTGGAGGGTCGAGCACAACCTCCTGCTCAAAGCTAAACATTTCTGGTGCCCAGGCACCACCTGGGTTCCAGAGAAGGGCCTTTGGTGTCACAGGTTTTACCCTGGGGCTGTGCTCCACTGTCACATCAGCCTTGGGATTTTTAGTACATCCTTACAATCAGAATCCTGGTTTTGTTGAGGACTTTCTCCAAACATCTGCTTTAATTTTCTCCTAAAAAAAATCTGCATTTACGCACATTGTAAAGGTGATAAATGTGTTGACAGTTTGGTGCAGGTTTTCTCTATTCAGAATTTCCTGAAATGATCCTGAGACTTCTCAGTTTATTCCTCCTGCTCTCCATTAGCTCCCAGGGTGTGCATAATCAAAAGCTTTCTTTTCATTACCAGGAAAAAGAATAGGTTAAGGTAGAGAGACAGACTTGTGAATTCAGTTGTATTTTTCATTTTCCTCACAGCCTCCCTCATCCTCCTGCCAAAAGCTCCCCATAATGTGCACATCCAGAGCAGTTAAAGGAAAAGCAAATATTGATTGTCTCGAGCTAAAGTGAAGCAGTGAGACAGATGGAGCCACATCATCATATTGAATATAAAGGTCAGGGAGTGAACTGCAGAGTGCTTAAATCCAACAGGGCTCAAAGAACAGGGATTGCTGCTGCTGACAGATTTGTTAGAAACCTGTTTAGCTGCCACAAATATGGAATATATCCAAACAGAAGCATCTATCATTGTTGGAATGATAACCCAAATACATTTATTTCTTGTTTGCCTTTTCTCATTCTTACTTTTGACCCACACAGACTTTGGACTCAGCCTGAACATCATTTGATTTTTATGGTTGGCTTCATTAGCTTTTAGTGCAATTTCAGTGGCTCAGTTACTAAATCAAATCCCCTGTGGTTGTGCTTGCATGTGTTCCACAGGCTCCTTGGATGTGGCACATGACTTGGAGGCCCGTTTCTACTTTAGTTTATGCATTTTGGACCAACAAATCCTTTTGATTTCCACCTTCTTTGTGTAGTTAGTGCTGTTGTATCTGCACAGACTGTTTGAATTTAGCAGTACAGAAACAAAGATGAAAACATTCTGCCTGGAGCAAAACCAGTGTCAAATATTCCTGCTTGGCTGTCCTTGTTGTCAGGACATCTTCATGTGGCATGCTGAGACAGCTCCCATGTGTGTCTCTATCAGAGCTCTCCCTTTATGATGTATTTTCTTGTTTCCTTTTCCCTCCTCTTTTCCTCAGAGAACTCTAAAAAATTATCCTTTGGGATGTTTAGGATTGTGGAGAGGTTCGTCACACACTGTGCTGATTTCTTTTCTCAAAGCTCACCTAGAAGAGGAATCTCCCCATTGAGCATTTGCTGCTTCACAATGAGACAAAGATTTGCTGGATTAACCCCCCCAGGATTTTGGCTCTCCCTTCTCTGTTTCTGTCTCAACAGCAGCAATGATTTGGCTGCATTAACAGGGGTACAGATGGAATATAGCAGTGGCCAAAGTGGAGGCTGATGTTAAATGACATTAAATAATGGAATCTTTTCCATGCCTTTGCAGCAGTCCCTGGGGCTGTGCAGTGACACAGAGCTCTGCTGAGGCCATGCCAGCCCCAGCAGACACTCAGCCTCATGGTAGAGAAGACAATTAGCTCACAGGAGGGAACTTCAAAAAAGAGCGAGAAAATTTGGAGTTGTTCCGTGTTCCCTCCTTGCAGCTGGAAGCCTGGGATCTCTTGATGGCACCACACTTCCAGCTCTGGGATCTCCTGATGGGGCCACACTCCCAGCTCTGGGATCTCCTGTTGGAGTCACACTCCCAGCTCTGGGATCTCCTGATGGGGCCACACTCCCAGCTCTGGGATCTCCTGATGGAGTCACACTCCCAGCTCTGGGATCTCCTGCTGGGGCCACACTCCCAGCTCTGGGATCTCCTGATGGGGCCACACTCCCAGCTCTGGGATCTCCTGATGGAGTCACACTCCCAGCTCTGGGATCTCCTGATGGGGCCTGGGATCTCCTGATGGAGTCACACCCCAGCTCTGGGATCTCCTGATGGGGCCACACTCCCAGCTCTGGGATCTCCTGATGGAGTCTCTGGGATCTCCTGCTGGGGCCACACTCCCAGCTCTGGGATCTCTTGATGGCGCCACACTCCCAGCTCTGGGATCTCCTGATGGAGTCACACTCCCAGCTCTGGGATCTCCTGATGGGGCCACACTCCCAGCTCTGGGATCTCCTGATGGAGTCACACTCCCAGCTCTGGGATCTCCTGATGGAGTCACACTCCCAGCTCTGGGATCTCCTGATGGAGTCACACTCCCAGCTCTGGGATCTCCTGATGGGGCCACACTCCCAGCTCTGGGATCTCCTGATGGAGTCACACTCCCAGCTGTTCCCTGGCTGTGCCCATTGCCCAGGGAGGGTTGGGTGAGGGAGCCCAGCAGGGCTGGTGCCCCCTGCCCCACAGCAGCCCCAGGAGCCCATCCCAAGGGAGGGATGAGAGCTGTGAGCTCCAGGACAAGCTGCCTGTCCCCCGTGGGTGTGAGCAGAGCTGTCCAGGTGTGGGGTGTGGGACAGGTGAGGTTCTGTCCCAGAAGGGACCCTGGCGCTGTGTCCTGGCCACAGCTGGGAAGAGGCTGCCCCAGAGCCTGGCACATCTGTCAGCTCATTGTCTGGGCCCAGCCCAGAACAAAGAGCACAACAGCACGAGAAATGCAAAATGCATTTAAAAATACTCTTTCATTTCCCTTTTTGCCAGAAGCAGAAGTGCTTAAATAACAGAGGACAAAAGCAGCTCTTGCAGAACTTCCAAGAGCTGGGAAAAATAAAAAGCTCTGTGAGAAGGACTGGGTTTAGGAGATTTTCCCCCTTGTCCTGCCCAGTCTGGGGAACTCCAAAGCAGGCAGAGCTGCTCCCCTAAAGCAGACAGCAGCTCCTGGCTGCATCATTCCCAGTCCATTACATCCTTGGGGTATGTGTCCCCTGGCCAGTTTAAAAGCAAGCTTTCAGAAAGGTCTGAAGCAATTTTTTCCCCTCCCATCAGTATTTTTCTTCTGCAAATTGCTCGGCTAAAAGTCTCAATGGAATATGAAAAGCAAAGGGATAAAGATTAAAATCTAAAAAAAATAAAGAAAGCAAGCACTGCAAAAATGTTTCTATACTTAAGGAATATTTGTAACCAGAGGAAGCACCCAGTCTGTAAATGAATGTCCTGTCACTGCTGATACACTCTTACAGCCCAGGGATAACTGTAGTGCTACTCTATACAGGGGGATCACCTTTTATTTTCTCTCTAAATGTAATTTTGTGTCACTCAGGATGGAGATGAGCTGAATGGATGCAGTAATTAAGGGCAGCAAAGCTTGCAGGGGTTCAGGGCAGAGGCTGTCCCACGTGCAGTGGAGTGCTTTTGCACTGAGTACAGTGAATATTTGATACCTTACCACACCTTTAGGGCTGTCAGGGGCTTTCTGTGGGAATCCAAGTGGTCTTGGCTCAAAGCAGCAGAGTTTGCTGAGCTGCCAACCCAGTGTGACCACTCACAAGTTGTGTGATCTTCTGGTGCCCTCCACCAGTCAGGCTGGCTGGATGCAGGCCTGGTAAAACGCAGATGTTGCACCTGTGCTAAATATTTCATTCCTCAGTTTGGCTAATTTCTACATAAACATTGAACTTTAATATGTATGTGAGCTCTTTCCAGGTGAGAGAAATGTTCAGCGATGTGTTTCAATGAAATGCTGGTGCCTTCAGTTAGGACTGGGAAGGTGCTTGAAATCAAGTCCATTTAAAAAGCTTTGCTAGCTTAATGCCCTCGATTTGTCGCTCTCTCTTTTTTTTTTAATACGTTCTATGATTAAAAAAAAACGACAGTGAGGTTAATGTTGTGATGTTCTTGTAGATGGGCAGCAGATCTGGGAAATGGAGGCAACAGTGGACAAAGACAAGAGCCAGCCTGTGAGTATGAAACACAAGGGGGGTGTCCTCTCCTGCAGCTGCTGGGCAGCACCCTGTGTTCAAGGGGAGCTTCCAAGGAGCTTCTCAGGAGCAGAAAGAGCAGCAATGCCACGATGACCAAGTGCCAAATGCTGCAGCAGTGCATGAGCTGCAGGGAGGATTGATTCCTGCAGCAGAGCCCCCCAAGGGAGTCCCTGCTGGATTCTGTCCTGCACACCCACAGTGCCAGTCCAGGATGCTGTCCCGGGGCCAGCCCTGGGTGCTGTGTCACATCCAGGGTTTGTCCTGCAGGATTTCCAGTGCTCTTTGGAGGGAAGGAGCCTCTCTGTTCCCTTGGCTTGCTGGGACCTTGCTTGGGCAGGCAGAGCTCTCAGGAGCCAGCAGTGACTCTCCTCTACTGGGAGGCAGCAGGGTCTGCCTGTGGATAAATCAAAAGCCTACAGAATAATTGAGTTACTCTGACAAAAAGAGGGAATTCTGCAGTGCACACTCCTTTATCAGGCACTGTGGGATTAGCAGAGCTTCTGCATTTGTCACCATTTCACGCTTTATTTGTAGCTGAAACTTCTCTCCAAGTGCAGGAGGGATACAGTCCATAGAAACCAACTTGTGCCAAAAACCATCTGGTCTTCCACCATCTGCCCCTTTCTTCTCATACCCCTCTTTATAGGGATGAACAGGGAGGTTCCTCTTGTCGTGGCTGGAGGTGTAGCAAGGGCAGCTGCACTCCAGCCCCTGGCCAGCCTCAGGTGCTGATCCCTTGCTGTCCCCTGTGTTATTTCTTTCAGAGCATGCTTTTTGTGGAAATTCCCGAGTACAGGAACAAGCACATCCGCACAGCCGTGAAGGTGAATTTCTATGTCATCAATGGCAAAAGGAAAAGAAGCCAACCCCAGCATTTCACCTACCACCCAGGTAATTCTCAGGGACAGAGACCCTTGTTATCTAAGTTCATGACCAGGATCTGATTTTCTGCTCTGTTGTTTTCTTGCTATTCTTTGAGGATCTGAATGTTGCTAATTTAATTCAGCCCTCAGCAGCTGCTTGGTTGATGATGCCTGTGATTTATGATCAGGAATTTCCATCAGTTTGGGGTGTCAGTGATCTGTTATTCTGGCAATGGGCTGATGCTGCCCCATTCACTTGGTGGAAGTTTGCCAAGAGCCTCAGTGGGAACAGGCTCAGTCTGGGACATGGTGTGACCCTCTGAAAACCATGAGTGTTGCCTTCTCTGACGTGTCCAGCAATAAGAAAACATCAGATCTGGGAAAGGGCTTGGGATGGAGGAAGGCAAGCAATATATATTCTTCAGAGTGAGGCTAGCTGAGAAAAATATGAATGCTTTTGTGATCTTCTTCCTCTGGGGGATTGGTGAGCCATGTCACAATAAATGCAACAGGATAACTAATGAGATTCCCAGAATTTCTCAGCTTTGGCTGGGGGAAAAATATTGTGAGAAAACCAGAGTATTGTGTTTGTGGAAAGAAGAAAGCATAAAATAACAGCACCAGATTTTATGCAAGCTTCAAATGATGTCTTAATTTGACTCATCTCTAAGGAAAGGCAAACATTCATTCAGACTCTTATTCTGGTCTCCTCCAGTCTGAAAATCTCTGGTCCTCTCCCTGAATTTATGAACTCTATAGGGTATCACCAATGTGAAGGGTTTGTGCAGTTGCTAAATTGTTCTGCTCTGGAACAGTATTGAGAAGCACACTTCTATCTCAATAGAATCCCTAAAACAGACCACTTAGGAGAAGGAAGCTTTACTTCCAGACAGAAATTTTGCATGACCACTGTATGGTTTCCATTGTGTGGTGTTTCTGTAGTGAGTTTTGGGGAAGATTTGACCAAAAAATCATTGGAAATGTAGAGGACCATCATTTACCCCACCAGGATTCACACAACTCTCACTAAATCGTGGTCTTTTAAATGATGGTGTCAGACAGGTCTTCAGCTCTCAGCACTGAGGAAACTTTGTGCAGCAGAGACAAAAGCTCTGGAATATTCAGCTCTGCCTTTGGTCACTTGTTAGATGTTTGACAGAAAGATGGGCTGTTGTTTATGTCCTGGGATTTCTATTGATTCAGTCTCCTTTGAGATGGAAGTACTGCATGAAACACCTATCTATGACTTCTTATTTTGTCTGTGTTCCAGAATGGCCCTTAAATGAATTAAAACAGGAGCTGAAGTGTTGAATTTTTCAGCCTTAGCAATTTGTGGTTCGTTAGTGCATTTAAGATTTTTTAAGAGCCTCTTAGCACAGAGTGCTTTGAAGAATCTTTGCCGTGGTGATTTATCATGTGGTTGATTTATTAAACTCAGTGCTTGTGACATATGAATTTAGACACACAAATCTTGTAAAAGGCTTAAATCTCTTATTGCTTCAAGGAAAACCTCTCTGTTTCTCCTCAGCTGGTTACGAATAACGTCCTTTGCCTGCTTTATTCTAGTACCATCAATCAAAACAGAGCCCATTGATGACTATGATCCAGCCCTAATCTGCAGTCCAGTGCACAGTGCTCTGGGGACAGTAACACAGCCTTACTATTCACAGCACACACTGGCCACCGAGTCCCCCTCCTGCCTCGTGGCCACCATGGCTCCTTGCCAGCAGCTGCGCTCAGGCCTCTCCTCTCCCGACTCGCGGTACCAGCAGCAGAACCCGGCTGTCATTTACCAGAGGAGCAAGAGCCTGAGCCCCAGCCAGCTGGGCTACCAGCAGCCCGGCCTGATGGCCACGCCAGCTGCCCTTGGCGATGGGCACAGGTCCGTGCTGGTGCACGCCGGCTCCCCAGCCCAGAGCTCGGCCGCGCTGCAGCACTCCCCGGGCCACCAGCAGTCCTCTCCTGTCATCCACTACTCTCCAACCAACCAGCAGCTGAGGTGTGGCAGCCACCAGGAGTTCCAGCACATCATGTGCTGTGAGAATTTCACGGGCAGCGTGTCGAGGCCCAGCCAGCCGCAGGGCAGCCAGGTGCAGAGGCTGAGCCCCAGCTCGTACCCCACGGTGATCCAGCAGCAGGCGGCCCCGGGCACCAGGGCAGCCAAGAACGGGCCCCCAGGCACTGAGCACAAGGACGTGCTGCCAGCAGGAGTCACCATCAAGCAGGAGCAGAACCTGGACCAGGCCTACCTGGACGATGGTAAGTGCTGTGCCCCTCTCAGGGCTGCTTTGTTGGAGGGAGGGACTGAGGTTAGAGTTCTCAATGCTCTTGTTGCTTGGCGTGGTCCCCTTGGTGGCTGTGGACATTTGCTGTGCTTTCAGGCTGGCCTGGGGTCTCTCATTAGGTGCATTTTTGGTCGATGGCAAAGCACTTTGGCCACTCACCCACAGGACCCCTTTGCTTGCTCTGTGCCACATTGAGCTGGTCCCATTTTGTCTCCCTTTGCCAAAGGTTCCACTTCCAGTTTGGAAAATGGTGGATCTGAAATTACTTCTTCATTATTTTATTATATTTTTTCATATCAGGGCAAAGTCCACTTCGTAAAATGCTCTTGTACATTTTGTACCAAAAAAAAAAGCCCATTGAGCAATCTATCAAGGCCTGTAATGAATGGGGTAGTGCTGCAGGCAAAACCATTGCAGATGTTCTAGATGAACAGTGGGACATTGATAAGTTAAACAATGCTGTTCCTTTGTTGTGAGCCAGCTGATTTAGCCTTTAGGAATGAACATAAGTTAGAGTAAAGCTTTCTTTGAACATATCCTGCTTATTCTTATGTAGGCAGCCATTGGCAGTCTGGTTGATTGGTTCTTTTATTAAAGCATGTTTCTGGCAGGAGGAAATCAATGCAGAATTAATAGTGCAGCTGGACACGGCAATCACAGAGAGCAGCAGCAAACCCAACATTGATTTTAGTGGGAGCAGAGTGAGGCTGCTGGAAATACTGCTGCAAATGCAGGATGTTCCTGTGCAGGAAGTACATACCTGATTGTCACAAATGGTAGCTCTGCTCCCCTCTCAGTGCAGGCAGTGGCAGGCTGGATCTCCTGCGTGTGCACCAGGATGTGCTCCAAGCACCCAACAGTTTGGGATTTTTACTGTACTTAGCTGGAGTAATTGTGAAGTTGTGCCTGTGAAAGCTTTGCTTTCCTCAGCTTGGGTCCTGAGTGCTCTGTTTCGTGTGCAGCCTTCGCTGCTGGGTTTGTGGGCAGAGGTTGGATGGTTTCCTCTGTTACTGTGTTTGCAGAGGAGGTGATGCAGCTTTGATGCTATCACAGTAAAATCTGGAGAGCTTTTACTGCTTCCCTTCTCTGAGCAGGAGATTCAGGAGTCCTGAATTTAACTTGGGAGATCCACTTTTCATTCAGGGAACTGGGCATGATAACAAGGCAAGAGACTTTCTGACAGGAGAACAAAGCACTGTTGTTTAGAGTAATTTTAAGATGAGAAGCAGAGAGATTTTTCCACATTTCTAAGAATATTTGGTGCACACCTTGTAAAAGAAAGAAAAGAGAAAGCTTTTACTTCAAGATTCTATTTTCAAAGTCAAGCCATAGTCCACTTAAAAGAATTCCCAAGATAGATGGCAAAGTTAACTTTGCTGAGTTTTGTGTCAGGCCAGTGACACCCAAGGGCAGCACAGCTCACCCAGAATGCACTCAGCCCCCTTGCTAAGGGAGCCATTAAGCAGAACAGCAGCAATTAATAATGAAATCCCAGGCTTCTCCTTGGCTGGCTGCATCATCTTCAACTGATTTCAGCTGCAGATTGCTTTATCAGTCATGCCACCCAAGTAAGGCCAGGCAAGACATGCAGTCTCTTTACTGACCTCAGTGAGTTTATATCAGCTGGAAGTGTGACTTGGAGGATTGCGATTTACTTTAGAGCTTTGCAAAGCATTTTATGCTGAAATGTTCAGGACTTGAATTGAAAAGCCACATTGTTTGCTGCTGGGGAAAAGTGACTCAGAACATAACAAAAGCCACGTTTTTCCTGACTAGAAAGTTTGGGTTTGTGCTTTATGGTATTAAAAGAAAGCAAACCCAAAGGATTATGGAGGCTTTGCCCTTAAATCCCTTTTATCCAGAGAGCTCTTGTGAGATAGAGTGAGCTGTGAGGTCTTGCAGAGATTTTCACGGACAGACATGGAGCTGGTACTGGCCCAGGCAGGCTTGGCACGAGCCAAGTGCTGCTGCTGCTGCTGCCCGGGCTCTTGGGCAATCTCTGCTGCTGTCTCTCACTTCCCTCTGCTCTTCCTGCCTTCCCCCATCTTCCTCCTGCCCCTGCCTTGTTCTCCTTTCTCCAGGGTTCTGCTGACATCCAGCTTTCGTCCCTTTGCTCTGGTGCCTCCTCTCAGCAGCCCTTGCGCACTGCCTTCATGGTTAGCACACAGCCTGGGTGTTCTGGGCTTTGTTTCTGTCCTGAGCTTTGTGGAGGGACCTGGGCATGGCCCATGCTGGCAGTTCCCCATTCCTGGGGCTGGTGCCTCTCAGGGTGGGCACGCTGAGGGTGCTGGGGCTGTCCTGGCAGTGATCAGAGCAGAGCATCCCCAGCTGACACCACTGTCATTTCTCTGTACCCCTCTCCTTCCTGAAGTCACTGCTGGCAGCATCCCTCATTGTTTTCTTCTCTCCCTGCTGTAAAAAGATGTTATTTGTCCTTCCTGAGAGCATGGCTTGGTTTTGCTCAGAGCCTTCACTGCTCCACAGGGCACAAAGCACTGGGAATTCAACACATTTAACCTGCCTTGAAAAGGTGAGAGCTGTTCTCCCCTCTGCAGGAGGACTCCAGGCCTGGGGGCTCTCGAGTTTGAGTGCAGCCAAACCAGCCTGGAGCCCAAGGCAGGTGATGGCAAGGATTTACCATCCTCTCAGATGGGTTTTGCCATGTGCCAGGAGTGCTTGGTGCCCAGCTGGTGCTCTCCCCAGCCCCTTGGGGATCATTCCAGCAGAGCTGTAGCTGGTTCCTGGCCCAGCTGCCACTTGCTTTCTGGAAGGAGACTTTGGCCCCTCTTGTCCTCTTTCTGAGCAGCCCAGCCAGGCTGTGGTGCCTCCTGCAGCTTCCCAGCCCTGCCCTCCCAGCCAGGGTGACAAAGCAGGCTTGCAGGAAGGAAGGCTCCACTCCCCAGTCAGAGAGGGTGGATTTGGATGTGCACCCATCAGGGACTGATGCAAGTTCAGCATTGCCACACAGGACTGCCTTCACACACACAGCCTTCCATATTGCTGTGTAAAATAGATATATCTGTAACTTTCTCATAGCAAATATGAGATTCTGGGAAGAATCCCCAGAGGAGGGGGCTGGTCATGAAAAAGTGACAGGGAAACCTTTATTACACATCTCTGCCTCAGAGATTCATTATTGTGGAATTACCTGGGGAGTGAGGATAGTGGCAGGAGTGTCCCTGAGTGCCAGGAGACCCTTGGGGATGCATCAGGTGTGCAGGCTAGTGCTGGCAAGCACAGACCAGCCTCAAATGCAAGTGAAAGCCATGGGGTGACAGAGTGATAAGCTCCTTTCAGCTGAGGCCTCATCTTAATATTGTTCATAACCAAACCACCCACGAGGGTAAAAGTTGCCCAAACAACCACATTGATATGTTGACAAATAGAATGTAGTTCCTGCAGCACCCTCAGAGCACTGAGATTAACTCTTTAAAGCACAAACCCAACCCAGAATATAGTTCTTTGGGGCACTGTCTGCAATCCCCTGGTGGGGCAGGGTCGAGAGGGGTGACCCAGGGCTGGGGCACTGACCATGCTCCTCCTGCAGAGCCAGTTCCCCCTCTGGGACACTGACACGAGGCTCAATACCACACACACATCATGATTGTGTAGCTTGAGTGTTATCAGCTTGCCTGCCTTAGATTGAGATCTTTGCAAAGAAAAATGATTGTCATTATTCAAATAGTAACTGCCTGACCACATCTGACACTCCCAAGTCTGCTGGATACAGCAGCTCTAAAGTATTTTTGGTGCACACTGATGTCCTTTGGGGAGGAGAGGAGCAAGGCAGATGCTGTGTAGTGGTTTATCAGGCTGCTGATCAGCAGAGATGTTTTATAGTGAGCTCAGGTATTTCGCAGAAAACTCAAGACACGTCAGATATTTCTTTAGAAAGCAGCTGTGCAGGATGTGCAGTGTGGTCCTCACACCACCCAGCTCTTCAGATCCCCTCCATGACAAGCTGTGTGTTCAGTGTGCAGTTCTGCTCATCCAGCACCACTCAGAGTGTGTTACATTTCATCCCTGCACTTCCTTCCTGTGTTCTTTCATTCAGGAACAAGAAAACCCTCAGTCTGTCCCCCCGGTACAGTGACATGAAATTCAAATCCCTTCTTTCCATCACATTCAGCAGGAAGCTTTCTTTTCTGGCCAGCTCTGTTCTCCCTGGGCAGGGAGTATTCCAGCAAACCCTGTCAGAGCCCGGAGTGCTGCTGCAGGACTGAGCTCCCTGTGCCAGCCAGTCCTGGGGCTCTGGCACGTCCTGAGCATCCTGCTGGCCCTGCCCATGGAGACAGGGGTGGCACAGGCAGCTCCTGCCAGCTGGGGGGTCCAGAGGGAGCCCCTCTGAGCTCTGGAGCTGCTGTGGCAGGGCCAGGGTCCTGCCTGGCTGAGGGCAGCTGCTTTTCTCTCTAAACCCTGTCTTGAGCCCCTGCACAGACAGCACAGAGGTTGGTGGCTCCAGGGGCAGATTTTAGGTTGGTTTGTAGTTGTTTCCATCTTGTGTCCATGCACAGAGTCAAGTAGCAAGACAGGGCAGAGGGGAATGTTCTTGTCTGCTGGCATTTTAGACAGGGGTGAATTTGAGTCCTACAAATGGGCTGGGGTTCAGCTTCGAGCAACAATTTGCATCTAAAAAAGCCATGCTCTGTTTTTAATTAGAGCTCCTTTTCATAGAAGGTGTGGTCACTTCTGCTCAGGCAGAGTTTGACTAAGAGTGAAGCCTGTATATTCTCCAAAACATTTTGCTCAAACACTCTAGCAAATCTATGTATTCATCAGGCTCATTCCTGGTGCTCTGACTCACATTATTACAGATTTGCTGTTCTCTGCTGGGACCTTGCAGCACTCCCTCAGTACACTGCAGCTTTATTTTTGGATCACTGCTCTGTGGGTTTGTGTTAGGATCTCCATGCCCTGTCCTGTGCCTTGCTTTTCTAGAGGCAATGTAAAAAGAGGAAAAGCCATCGTTCTGCTCCCAAACCCCTGAAGTCTGTTGGCAGGAAGTAGAAGGATCAGTCTGGTAGGAGGAAGGTCTGGGTTCAGTCTGAGCGTGGTCTTTCAGCAAAGTATTCAACTTTCCTGCACTTCAGTTTACCATCATTAAAAAGTGCCTTATCCTTCCCTCTTGTACAGTTCAGCATTAATTAATTTGTGTTTGTAACACACACGTGGATTCTCAGAAAAATCCCTACACT
This sequence comes from Emberiza elegans, assembly GCA_024865655.1. Classification (NCBI taxonomy): domain Eukaryota; kingdom Metazoa; phylum Chordata; class Aves; order Passeriformes; family Fringillidae; genus Emberiza; species Emberiza elegans. Next base: position 1,255,017 of record JALJVW010003097.1, on the reverse strand, counting down.
TGCATACCTGAATATGAATTAAGTATTTGTATTGTTATAACCGGCTCCATCTGCTCTTCTTCTTCACCTCTAGCAAAAATTCAGTGTTTAAAAGTTCAGACAAATCCAGCCCCATTTGGAGACTGCCCTTTCCCCAGCAGCCTCAAAGCATGCAAACCAAAACAAAGCGAGAAAAAGAAAAAACCTTACATCCCAAATCAGCAGTAGAGGAAGGAAGAAAATGAACTGAGTGATTAAAACCATCGTTCCACTGGCACCTCTTTGTTCTGGAGCTCAGGAATCTTTAATTGGTGCAGCCAGTGCCCACAGGCAGTTGTGTGACAAAGTGTTTCCTGTGGAGCAGCACAGGAACATGCAGAGCCCAGAGGAGCCCAGGGCTGCACGGGGGCACTGCTGCCTCTCCCTGGGCAGCAGAGCCCAGCTCAGGGGTTTGAGGTGGAAGGCACGTCCCCCTTTGAAGGCTGGCTGTTATCAGCTGAAAGCACTCAGCTTTTGGGAGGCATCAGGCAATTTGCAATGATAGTTTTGAAATACTGGCAAAGAGTTACTTGAAAAAAAGAACTTGTTCGTGCAGTTGGGAACTGAAAGCTTCTAAACCACAATAAAGTCCTTTCCCAGACTTGCTGTCCATTTAGTCCAAGCTCATGGCATTCCTTAGACAGTCTGAATCACAGGCAGCAGACAGCTCTTACAAAGGAGACCATAGACACCCATCTGTTGGGAGGCATCTGCCAAAATAGACCCTACATTTACTTTTATTCCTTCAATCCACTTTCAATTTAAAGGGATAATAATAATAACATTTTTCACTCCAGTGCAGGGAAATGGTAATGAATTAAAATTATTCCACTGCAGAAGGAGGCAGACAGGCTTGTCCCCAGCTCTCACAGATGGGTGAAGCAGGATCAGAGCTTCTGAGGGACTTGGCTCCAGCTGAGGCATGAAGTCAGTGGTGAAAGTGTGCCTTTTTGGAGAATCCCAGACTTCCAGGTGCCCCCAGGCGGTTTACCATCATTAAAAAAGTGCCTTATCCTTCCCTCTTGTACAGTTCAGCATTAATTAATTTGTGTTTGTAACACACACGTGGATTCTCAGAAAAATCCCTACACTTGCATACCTGAATATGAATTAAGTATTTGTATTGTTATAACCGGCTCCATCTGCTCTTCTTCTTCACCTCTAGCAAAAATTCAGTGTTTAAAAGTTCAGACAAATCCAGCCCCATTTGGAGACTGCCCTTTCCCAGCAGCCTCAAAGCATGCAAACCAAAACAAGCGAGAAAAAGAAAAACCTTACATCCCAAATCAGCAGTAGAGGAAGGAAGAAAATGAACTGAGTGATTAAAACCATCGTTCCACTGGCACCTCTTTGTTCTGGAGCTCAGGAATCTTTAATTGGTGCAGCCAGTGCCCACAGGCAGTTGTGTGACAAAGTGTTTCCTGTGGAGCAGCACAGGAACATGCAGAGCCCAGAGGAGCCCAGGGCTGCACGGGGGCACTGCTGCCTCTCCCTGGGCAGCAGAGCCCAGCTCAGGGGTTTGAGGTGGAAGGCACGTCCCCCTTTGAAGGCTGGCTGTTATCAGCTGAAAGCACTCAGCTTTTGGGAGGCATCAGGCAATTTGCAATGATAGTTTTGAAATACTGGCAAAGAGTTACTTGAAAAAAAGAACTTGTTCGTGCAGTTGGGAACTGAAAGCTTCTAAACCACAATAAAGTCCTTTCCCAGACTTGCTGTCCATTTAGTCCAAGCTCATGGCATTCCTTAGACAGTCTGAATCACAGGCAGCAGACAGCTCTTACAAAGGAGACCATAGACACCCATCTGTTGGGAGGCATCTGCCAAAATAGACCCTACATTTACTTTTATTCCTTCAATCCACTTTCAATTTAAAGGGATAATAATAATAACATTTTTCACTCCAGTGCAGGGAAATGGTAATGAAATTAAAATTATTCCACTGCAGAAGGAGGCAGACAGGCTTGTCCCCAGCTCTCACAGATGGGTGAAACAGGATCAGAGCTTCTGAGGGACTTGGCTCCAGCTGAGGCATGAAGTCAGTGGTGAAAGTGTGCCTTTTTGGAGAATCCCAGACTTCCAGGTGCCCCCAGGCGTGCAGGAGCTGGAGCAGCACTGGCTGTGCTGTCAGTGGTTAAATCACGTTGCACTGAAGGGAGGGACTGGCAGAGCTCCTTTCTCTCCTTTCCACAGCTCTCTCCTGTCATGCTGTACCTGTCGGAGAGCTGGAGGTGCTTCCCAGCAGTGAGCATTGCTGGCAGGTCTCTGGCCAGCCTGCAGAAACATTCTCATTTCCTGGGGATGAATCTGGAGACTGAGCAAAGCTGTTGTGTGGGCCAGTGCAGGTGTGAGGAAAAGGGACCTTCTGGGTGCTTCACACAGAAATTCTTCCAGTGCAGTCAAAATTGTAACAGTTTTGACAGCAGTTTTTAAAAATGGGGACTTTGGTGGTGAGTGGTGTGCAGCTTGAAAATGGTTTATAACAAAACCGTGTGAAGTAGGAAAGGGGATGAACTCATTCCAGTGCTGAATTCTCCATTTTGCATTGAACCAGAGAAGTGCTCTCTGCAAACCTCGAGCAGGGCTTGTGTTACACTCCAGCAGCTCACCACAGAGCTGGGCTGGTTAAGGTGGTTGGGTTTTTTTGTTTTTAATTTTATTTTGCTAACACAGCTATTCTGGTGAAAGCCCTTGTAGAGACACAGCTCTGCTGGTGTCAAAGCCTGGGATCAGCACAGCCAGGGACCAGCAGCAGCTCTTTCCCTGCAGGGGTTGGTGCTGGGGTGGGTGTGGGCAGGGGGGTTGTTCCTGCTCAGCTGGGGGAGCTGATAGGGTAAATATGGACGTGTGGGTAAATAGAAGGGATTTTTCTGTGACAGTAATTGCAGAGCTCAGCCTGCTTGGTCTGTTGAGCACCTCAGGATGAATCCCAGTAACTCCCAGTACAGATGATGCACTGAGCTGGATTCATGTCCAGGAGCAGGCTTTGCTGAGGGTCCTTGTACCTGCAGCAAGGGCGTGTTTATCCTCACAAATAGGGACGGCAATAAAATCCTTTTAGCTCCCCTTCAGAATGAGCATGATGTAATTGAGTAATAATCAGTGAACTAGCTGACATCCACATGGCAGTTCCAGGCTTTTGCTAATTCTTTGCAAATTTCATTGCAGTTCTTGGAATATTAACAGCAATTTACAAGTCTCTGTGCAGGTGACTTTTCTTACTGGTCTTTTTAGGTCCTATCCAAGAAAAAAACAAGATGTTAAAAATACAAGTGGCATGTTTGGGGCTTTCAAAATTGAGACAGACAAAACTGATGCAACTTTGGGGCGGGAGGTTGATTGCATGATTGAAAAACCAGTCTCATGATTGTTGGAGGCCTGACTCATGAGCCCTGAACGCCTGGCTTTGGCATTGCTGCTCCTCACAGCTCTATTTGGTACAAACTGAGTTCATGCTAGGAATGTGCAGAGGTGGGGAAAGGTCTTTTCTCCCCTTAAAGCTCGATGTAATAACGGGGAGGATTCAGCTCCTCCTGCAATGGCTCTTGAAAAGGACTCGAGTCCCTTTTGAGCTGCACTTTGAAATGCTGGGAGCAGCTGCACAGAGCCTTGCTGCTCGGAAAAGTTTGGAAAACATCTGCACATTTTTTTAACTGTTGTGAAATAAAATGCTTGGCAAGAATAACCATCTTAAAGATCTACAATCTTTTTATGGTGCAAACTAAAAGGCAGTTATAAAGTCTTCTACTGTAGAAAAATGCCTGTATTCTCAGCATTACTTGCACAAGCAGAATTTCTCAGCTCAGGTCACCTCCTGCCAGGGACCAGGGATAGTTGGTGGGGGACTTTTTGTCTGTATAGACCTCTTCTCTCATAAGAATGGAGACCTAGAATTTATTAGCTTAAAATCTGGGGTTTTTCCACCTGTTTTTCACAGTTTGTTATAAATAATAATGGACTTTATTTATAATTAACTATACCTCTAGAAATATAATGATAATTTATAATCTATATTTATTGATAAATCTCTGGCAATTTTTAAATTAAGAAAATGAGGATGAATCATCTGAATTTCCCATCTGAGTTAGTTTTCTTTTGAGAACTCAGAGCAGTGAGAGTTGCTTTTCTGCCCAGCAGAAGCTGGTGTGATCTTACACTGCCCAACCATTTTATTGCAGTTTCCTCACCAGTTCCAAGAGACTTCTGTGCTCACATTTGGATGCAGTGAGTGCTTAGAGGCATTTTTAAGGCAAATGTACAAGACAATCCTGCACTTGCTGTGCGAGGTACTCCATGACCTAATAGGTCACTGCAGCTCCTCTGATGTGAAAAGCAAGCAGCACATCCCTGGCTGTGCCAGGGGAGAGTCAGGGATGGGGGAAGAACAAACACTTGGAGACCATAAAACTCCCTTCAGCCCTTTAGCTGCTGGTTTGGATTTTCAGGCAGGTGCTGGCTTTCACACTCTCACTCTAATACAGCTTTTTCGGTGTTTACCAAGAAGAAACCTAAAATGTACAAACAATGCAGTTGTGTCTGAATCATCACTGAGTCCCCATGCTTAAGTTTTGCGAGCACAGAAATCTGGGCATGCATCCAGCTGGGGATTTCACAGATGACTCCTCGCTCTAAGAGGGGCCTGTGCAAAAACCTGAAATCCAAGGATTCCCAATTTTGCAAGCATTCATATCCTCCAGTTTGTGTGCACATCTCCAAGGGATGCTGCAGTCTGTTTGGAATTAAAACTCTGATCCCTACAAATTTGCATGACTAATGGTCTGCAAATGACGGAGAACTTGGTCTGAGTTGGGTTTAACCAGTGTTAGGCATAAAAGAGTTAAATCCTCAGCTACTGTTAACTGGAGTGAAACCACTGAGGATCACAGAGCTTCACCACGAGCAGCTCTTGGTGACCCAGTGACAAACAAGGCTGACACTCCTCATCTTCTTACACGTTTTCCTAATCCACACAGTTCCCATTTTAATCAAGCCATGTCCTTTGGTGGATTTTTAGTTTGGAAACTTTGCGCTCCAAAATATAAACTAACCTCTGCCTTCAGCTGAACAAACACTGCTTCTTTAGAGTGAGATTACAATTAGATGTATTGAGATGCCTGTGGATGTTGGAGTGCTAGGCTTGCACCTGAGGGGGAATTTTTCCACGTGGATAATTGTCAGGTGTGGAAGTAAAGGTCAGAAGGGGCTGTCCGTTGCTCCTGGCTGTGGCATTGGGAAGGGCTGGGTGTGCACCAAACACTGAGCTCTGCATGAACCTGAGACCCTGCCCAGCTGTGGGGTGATGTCCTGCAAAGTGCCAGCAGCATGGTCCTTCCTCAGCGGTGACTTGCTCTGACTCTCTGCAAGGAGGGCAAAGGCAGCAGTAAATTAGAGAAGTGTGAGTTTGCAATCATTCCCTGTGATCAGCTCTGCCAGGGCAGTCTAGTCAAAGGTTCCCAAATTGTGGTTTGTGGTTTGGTTTGGTTTGGTTTGGTTTCTTAATGATGAATGACTTCATCAGCCCTGAATGAATGGAGTCAAACGTAGGACAAATAGTGAGACACAGGAATGACTCCAATGACATTTGCAATGGATGGCTGCTGGTTTATTTAGGTGGTTTTAAAGTTTCTTTGGAAAGAGTGAGACTGACTAAAAGAAGGGGGAACCACTTCATAAGTATGGGGGTCAGTGGTGAAAGTACTGTGACAGTTAAACCTCCCTGGGCTCAGCATCTGTCATTATAGCAGCTCTTTGGTGAGGTCTGTGTTCCAGAGACTCCACAGCCACAGGGCCAGAGGCCTGGCTGCTGGAGCAGACATTGCATTCCCTTTGGGGTCAGATTCCTCCCAGTGCTGGGCCTTCATCAGCCACTTGTGGGCTTCCAGTTCTGCCCCTGGTCACCAGCAGAGGAATCTGAGCGTAGGACTCAGGGAAGTGCCCCAGTTCAAGTCACTGCAGATGATGAAGTCATTATAATTCTGTACAAATGATGTTTGCAAAGGCTGGAAATAGCCTGGACACACCAGACATCAGGCAGATCCAGGCTTAAATCAGGACTGAGGCAAACATGAGGGGAACTTTTAGCAGCTGCATTTTTTAATTGTAGTTTGGGTGTGTATCTTTCTTCCTTAAAATTGCATTGCATTTTCTCTTATCTGATTTCTCCTGCACCCTTGTTTGTTTGCTTTGAGTGGGGTGCTGTCTCCTTCCTTGGAAAGGAGTCCAAGATTGCAGCATCGAGCAGGTAGACCCTGATTTTCAGCTAGATAGGCTGGCTTATGTGAGGGCTCTTCTGAGGCCATCCTGCAGCTTCATAGCCTCAAATAACTTAGTGGTGTTGTAAAATATGTTTCCTTTTCTTAAAAATGCCACTGATTTTTATACAATTTTTTCTTCAGGACACTTTTATAGGCTATTATTAAAACACAAAACTAGTGCTATTTCTCTTTTAGAAATTAGTATCTCTGGCCGTTTGTTCTTGGTTGCACTTCATAGCTCTTCAAAACTAATGTAAATTTTAGATCAAGATTATGGCTTCAGAGAATTTCAGGCTGTTCAGATAACAGTCTTGGTTTAGATGCAGCACTGAATGCTCCTCCAGTCTGTCATGCAGAAACACATCTCTGCTTTCAGAGGCTGCTGCTGAGCAGCAGTGTCTGTGCAGGGGTTGGAAGGAGCCTCTCCCACGTGGACATTGCAGTGCAGCCCTTGGGGCCAGAACCTGGCAAATGATGCCAGGGAGGCTGCAGTGATGCCTTGGTGTCAGAGTCTGTGTGAGCAGCACCAGGCACTGGTGTCCTCCTGAGTGGGCACACGCTGCTGCCCGGGGTTCATTGCCCACGTGGATGCGGTGCCCGAGCTCAGGCTGGCAGGATGGAGCCTGCAGGATGAGGGGTAGCGCAGGGCAGCCTGCCCAGCCCCTGAGTGTCACAGGGCATAGCCTCTGGGGTTAGCAAGGGGCACCTGCCAAGCCCCTGAGTGCCTCTGGGGTCTCTCCCCACCACCCCTCGGATGCTCGGTTATCTGGGGAGCCCCTGTCTGGGGCATGGAGGCAGAAATGCTTTGGCAGGGCAAGAAGTGAGGAAATGAATTTTCTTGTCTTTGAAAACAGCGCGGCCATCCCGCCTGGACAGCTCGAATTTGTTGTGATAGCAAAACAAGTTCTATGGAAACCATTGTGAGCCCCGAGCGAGGCTGCCCAGGAGAGTTGGGGAAAGCCGCTTTTGTTTGTTGTGCTTGGCATCGCTGTGCTCTGGATGAAGATGCTTTAATTTTGTGGGGAGACCCAAGAGAGCATTCCTGTTTTTCCATAGCAGAGAGCCTTCCCAGCTGGCATAAGCGTCCCCTCTTTCCAGCTGCTCCTTTCCAAACACACTGTGCCTCCTAAAGATAGTCTGTACAGTGGCTGGGGCTGGTGGAAAACATGAAGCCTGCATGGATTAGCCCAGGAATTCATTTGGGCTGACGAACTGGGTTTCCCTCTATAAACAGCAGTAGTGTTTTCATCTTCTGGACAGCACAGCCAGCTTCACTCCTCCTGCTCCTTGCCCAGCCTCCCCCTGTGTCCAGCCCAGCTGAGAGCACAGCAAGGCCTCTGCTGGGGGATGGAAAACAGCCCGTGTTCAACGAGGTGTTTACACCTATCTCCCCTCTCAGACAGGTTTTTTCCAGCCCTTAGAAGAGGTGGTGGGGTTATTTTGTTGGACTGTTTTTTTTCTCCGGTTTATTTTTCTTTCCAGGTAAAAGGGAAATTAAAACAGTCCCTTCTCCCTAGCTTAGTGACCTTACAGGCAGCCCACACTATGTATTTTCCTGTCTACTTAGTTTAATTTTAAGTACAATGTGCTTAGCATCTGCAGGAGTTGGGGATTCTCTAGAGAGGATTTTGCCTCCCTTTTCCCCCCAGGGCCCTGCACAGCATCGCTGCCTCCAGGGCCATCCTGCCCCTGCCAGAGGAGCACCCCCAGCACAGCACTGCTCCAAATGCACTTTCCTATCACTTAGACTTTCTTTTATAGCTTACTTAGTAAATAATGAGGAGTTATTAATCACCCCACATCATTCCTGTGGTTGCTCAGGAAAGGTGTGAAGGCCAATTTTGTGCTCAGGCTGCATTTAGTGGTGGTTTGTATTTACCTGACTGTTCAGTGGTGGATGGTTCTGTCCATGTCCCTGAGTAACTGAGTGTGGAATTGGAGTTATTGTGGATAAAAACGGGGGATTTGGTATTCAGCTGTCAAATGGAAGAATTGTTCAGGTGGTAAAGCTCTGTCCCTTAACTTAATCACCCTGTTTTTACATGTATAACCCACACCCCGTTAAAGATTTGTTCTTTGGAAATAAGTCTCAGCAAGCCTGCACCTCCTCATAACTCTGCAGTCTGCCCTGCCCTTTCAAGGCATTCTGATCCAGCCTGTGCTCTTTCTCAATCATAGATGGCATTGATTTTTCCCATCACAAGATGGGATTTTACAAAAACAACTGCAAAAAAGCAGAAAACCAGAAAGTGGGTAGCAATGCCTTAATGGTTTGCAGTTTTATTGATGAGTACATATTTGTGCAGCCTCCCCACTCCCCTTGTGTGACTGCTGGGGAGTTTAGCCCCATTCCCACCTGAGTGAGGAGGGGGCTGCCCAGGGGAGCCCCGGGGTGCTCTCAGGACAGGCTTTCCTGTCTGAGTCCTCCAAGCAAACTCTCTGGCTGCCAGGGGTGTGCAGCTGGAGCATCAGCCGCAGGCAGACAAAGGCCAGCAGATTTCCAAAAGGCTGACAGCTGGATGCAGATGGCATTCTAGAATTAAGACAAGCCCAAAGCAGTTGCTCTCTGGCCCCTTCCCATGCAGGGCCAGGCTGGGCACCTCACACCACTGGGAGGAAAAGAAAACAGCTGGGGCTGTTTGCGAGCACCTAGAATGAGAAGGGGGAGTCCCCAGTGGGGCCAGTCACCCTCCTGAGTCACAGGAATTGTGGCCAGAAGGCTGCAGCCTGTCTCTCCTGGGGGTCATCCCGCCCTCAGCCAGGGTCAGCAGTGACCAAACCCTCTGCAGACTCTGCTAGCTGTGTCCACTCCCCGTGGTGATTTCCAGCCCAAGGACAAACTAGGTGATTATTTTCAGTGCTGATTAGTCATGCTGAGGGGTTGCTCACGGTGCTGTCGAGGGGACCCCAAGGAAAGCCCCGTGGTGTGACCTGTGTGTGACCCAGCCAGGGCAGAGCACACTCCCAGCCCACCAACAGGATGTTGGCTGCTGACTTGGCCATGAGACATAACCCAGCTCAGCCTGAGGGGGCTCTCCCAAGGCCTCTGCTTGCTGTCAGTTCAAAACAGGGGAAGTTTCCAGTTCTGTGATTCTCCTTCTGCCCTCTCCCAGCACCCACAGCAGCATGAACTTGTTCTGAAGTTTCCAAGGCTTAACCACCCACTTCAGCCTGAGCAAATTTTAACTTCTTGGCCGAAAAGCAGGAACTCACAGCCTCGGGGATAGTCTGGTTTTTCCCATCACTTCCACATTTAGGTCTCTTGATGTGGCATTTTTGTAGTACCTGGGATGTTCCCTCCCCTTCACCAGGCCTGTTCTGGCACAACTCCAGTGTGGTTGGAAGCATGGCATGTGCTCCCTGCCAGGCAGGCCTGCAGTGCCAGGGCACAGCCAGAGCTGGCTGGCACAGGCTCTGCAGATGGCCTGCAGCCCATGGCCAGTGTCTGAGCCTCTCGAGCTGGGGGGAGCACAGCTCAGGATGGACACGTCCTGCTGCTTTCTTTGGCCATCCCAAAGGCCATTCCCTTAGGCCATCCCAAGACTGTTCCCTTAGGCCATCCCAAAGGCTGTTCCTTTAGGCCTTTCCCTCAGGCCATCCCAAGGCCATTCCCTCAGGCCATCCCAAGGCCATTCCCTTAGGCCTTCCCAAAGGCCGTTCCCAGTCCTGCTCAGGACTCTCTGTGGTGTTCCTGGAGGTGCTGGGCACGGCCTGTGCCCCATCCTGAGGGTGACACGTGCTTGTCCCTGGGTGTGTGTGATGTGACACATGGCTGGGTGTCTGACCCCAGTGCTCCAGTTGAGAGGGAGCTGCCTTTAGGGACATGGCCTTGCTGCAGGCTCCGTGTGGCGGCCCTGCTCTGTGTGTGTGTGATGTGACACGTGGCTGGGTGTCTGACCCCAGTGCTCCAGTTCAGACTGAGCTGCCAGGTCCCTTTAGGAACTGGCCTTGCTGCAGGCTCCATGTGGCGGCCCTGCTCTGTGTGTGTGACCAGGACATTTCTGTCCTGCTGGCAGCCCCTCTCCTGCCAGCACTGCTCACAGGGATTGCTGGGGATGTGCTCTTGGCCCTGCTGCTGCTGTGTGTTCCAGCTGTCCGTGGCTGGTTCCCTCTGCAGGACAGACAGCATTCCCACTGAATCCCCATTCCCAGCCTGCCAACTGCTGCTGAGTGTGTGCTGGGCTCCGATGAGATCATGTCAAACCTAAGCAAGTTTGATCTTTCTCTTGGGCAGAGGGTGTTTTATCGTGCGGTGGTTCCAAGGCTGCCGTTGTTGGGTTGGAATTCTCCCAGGAAGTGTAGCAGTGCATGGTTAAATGCAAAGTAATGGGTTCAATATGAGGCACAGAGCTCTGAGCTGGCTGAGCACACTTGTGTTTAAAGGAGAACGTGGTTACACAGCTGGGGAGGGATCAGGATGGGCCTGCCAGGTACCCCAGACCTTGCAGCATGCCCCTGGGACACTGCCTGAGCACAGGATTCACCTCCTGCCTGCCTGGCCTGGGGTCCACACAGCTCCCAGACCTCACAGCTGGAAAACTGGGGATGGCTCATCATTACATCCCAGGGAGGATTCCCTGGGGCAGTCTCTTTGGGTGGTGGTTCCTACATCTTGATCTGGAATTGGGATATCTGAACTAATTGAGGGAGATCTGGAAATAATTGAGGGCTAATTTCTGAACAAATGTAGGTTGTTGCTGTTGTGGTGAGGTTGGGAATTGCCCAACCTCAGCAGTATAGGCTGCACTTCAGCTGAAGGTGAACCTCAGCTGGACATGGAGGAGCTCATTCTGTTTCTGGTAATTGATAGCTCTTTTCTCTTTCCTTTAATGCTTTTTCTTTTCTTTCTATCTTCTCTTCATATTGAAAACAAATGTTTTCTTCTTCAAGCCATTGATTCAGATTGAAAGTTTGGATGATGCAGATAACATTCTTCTTGTTCTCTCAAGCTGTTTACTGTCAGGTGTTCCTCCCCTTCTTGAGGCAAGGTGTAAAACCAGTTACAGTATCTGGTCTTTTGCACTCCTTTTTCCAGTTATCCCTGTCTCTTATAATTAAGTCTGTCTCGTGGTCTCTGATTTATACATATACCCCATACTATTGTATAGTATTTTTATTAGTACATTATTTTATGGTAGAAACCCCAGCACTCTGTTGTGGCAGATGCTGCTTTGACTCCAAAGTTAAAAAAAACAGTTCCTCCCTCAAAGGAGTTCCAGTCAAAGTGCAAAATAAGAACAAACAGCTGGATGTGGGCAGACACACAGTATCTTGTATGTGGCACCTCCTTGACGTTATTAGATGTGAATTGTAACACTCTGTCAGTAAGCAGTTAAATATTTCATGGTCTGGATGCTTTCCAGCTGCCTTGGGAGCAGTAACTGCAGCCCCCAAGTGCTGGACTGCTGTTGGCAGGACTGCAGAGCTGCTGCCCCTCTATGCCCTTGGAGGCACTTCCCAAAGGGAGGAAGAATCTTCCCCCAAATATTCACTTGTGGAAGGATGTGGAGGCATGATGGAAAAAATAATTTGTGTGTGAAAGTGATTTTGTGTGTTGCCCTGCTCAGTGTGGTGCCTATGCCCATGGTCCTGCTCACAATCAGGCAGATGGGAGCAGATGCCTCGTGCAGGCTGGCTGGGCTGGGCTGCTTGTCCGGCAGAGAAATTGCAGGCAGAGGGAGATTTGCATGTCTGGGCAGAGGGGAGCTGGCTTTGCTTGGCGGAATTCCTCACAGGCCACTTGTGCATCTTCCCTGTTACCTTAGGACGGGCATTTTCTGCTGTTTCCCCCTGAGACCCAGGCTCAGGATTCAGTTCAGACGTGTCAGGAGGGAAAGCTGGAGTGGGGAGAGGCTGGGGTTTGCAGGGCTCACAGCCCTTCAGAGGGGACGTGTCAGAGTGAAGACACAGCACAAGATAAGATGCCAGAGAATTAGAGCCAGTGAATAGTTTTATGGATTAGTAGACATAAGCACTAGAGCTCAAGGGAGGGAAACAGATTCCATTATTGACTGTTCATCCCCTGCAAAGCTGCCTAAAGGGAAGGCTTAATATGGTTTGTTTTACCTTAATTAAATATTTGTTACATGGTTTGTTTCCCCTCAATTAAATATTTGTTCTGGTTGTTCCTTTGCGACAGAAATAAAAAAGCAGCAGCAGCATTGCCTATCTTGTACTTTCAGCTAATCCTGAACGTGCTGTAGCTGTTCTTCTGTCCTCCCCCCAATTATTTCCTGTAAAAAATGCCTTTCTCACATCCATTCCCTTTTCTCTCTCTGTTTTTGAATCACTTTGCTGAATGACTCATCCTGCCCCAGTAAATAGGTTAACTTTAGGAGAATGATGAAACTGCACAGTGACATGTGCATAGAGAGCTGTGTGCTTTCCCTGCAGTTGCTGTTTTAGAGGTGTTGTGGTATCCAACACCAATTTCATCAGGTTTTAAACCATGAGGTGCTGCTGCATCACCAGCCTCCTCTGCTTATGCTGGTTTTGATCTAAAAGAAATGTGTCTTAGTACCAATTGGCACTGCTCATCTCAGCAGCTCTGGATCAAATCCCTGAGTTCCAAACCATGCACAATAAACCAGACAGGAGCAACTTCACCCTTGTGCTTTGCAGCAGCACAGCCAAGTCAAAAGTTAGCAGTGACAAAATGAGGGCTCTTGCTTTGTGCTTCCTAAGCTTCAGTCCTTCAGCCTAATATTTCTGCATGGGTTAGCCAAGTTACATGGTTTATAAAATTAACTCCATCCTTTTCTGGTATAAGTTTTTGTGTATTTATTTATTATGTGCTCATTCAACTTGGAATATTTTACTTGGTCTTGTTGCATGTAAACTAAAGCTAAATACAAACTTCATCTTTTCTCAGTAACTCCCTAAGTATCAAGGAGAGAGAGCCAACTCCATGACTCAAACACGTGTCCCTTCCCTTGCAATTGCAGCCAAAACTCTCTGGCATCAGAGTGCTGCAGAATGAAAGTCAGATCTAAATATATGTGAGCAGAAAGAAAGTCAGTTAAAAAAAGACTTTGTTATGGAAAGCTACTACAAACCAAATCCACGGTGGCCTGGAGTTCCTCATCACACCCAGGCTGATCTAGTTTTCCACTTTCAAGGTACTCTTCCCAAAGCAGCTGCTGACACTGGTGGAGGAGCTGCACAGAGCCAGCTCAGCTCCTTGCAGCCCCTTTCTGCCTCCTGTGTGGTGACTAAACAAACTTCAGGGTTTACTGATAAAGCACGGGATATTTATCACCATCCTAGCAAACACAAGAATACAGGAGCTTTTGTTTCATGCCCATGTAGTTCTGGCAGTGCCAGCATTGATACTCAGAGCCAGTCCTTGGTCAGTAACCTGGGAAGGGCCTGGGCAGTGCCTGGCCCTGGGTGCCATCCTGAGCACCATCCTTGGCTTGGTGTCAGTGTCTGCAGGGCACTGGGCAGAGAAAGGGCACAGAGAATGAGCGTTAAAGAAACAGAAACACCTCAGTTTGCTGGGGTGCCTCTCCCAGCTGTGCTCCAAGTGTCTGACACAGCCCTCTAAACCCAGCTCAGGGACTCTGAGCCTGCAGAACAGCTCCAAGGCATTTGCTGAAGCCTTCTGGGGCAGGAGGAAAAGGGCATGAAATTGTTGCTGAAGGTGCCCCTTCTTCCTCCAGTCCATGTGTAGGCAGGGCTTGCACCAGTCTTAGAACTGCCTGATGAAAAAAGTGGTGAGTAAATGCTGAAATCCATCGGGCAAACAGGAAATCACACTCTGGAGCAGCAACTGCTCTTTGTGGTGCTTTGCAGCCAGCAGCCAGGATAGAATCCCAGCTCATGTGTGTGCATGTGTGTCCTGCAGTATCACAATTCCCTGGGGCATGGAAAAGTGCCTCGAAAATTTAACTCAGTAGATTCAAACAGGGATCAAATGGATGAAATAACTGAAAGCACCACAAATGGCACCCACCAGCCTTAGCACTGTTCCCTTCAGCTCGTGTAGGGCAGCCTTGGCAGCTGGTTCTGCAGCAGAACGCGTCATTTGTGCTGTAATTGTCCTCCTGCCCCATTTTCTGTGTCATTTATGCTCTAACACTCCTCCTGCCCCCTTTTCTGTGTCATTTGTGCTGCAATTCTCCTACTGCCCCATTTTCTGTGTCATTTGTGCTCTAACTCTCCTCCTGCCTGAGTGAGCTCAGCACCTGATGGTGCTTTGGGCCCTCAAGGGTCTCAGGTCCTGCCTAAGGACTTCAACCCAGCCCTGCAGGGCTCCTGGGGATGCTGCTCTCTGCTCCATCCCCACACACAGCCGAGTGGATTTGCTGAGGGTGTAGCTCATGCTGTGGAGGCTGTCATCCTCTCAGGCTGTTTTCTCTTAGCTGAGGAGGATTATTGGAGTTCCAGGAGTGTGACCTCACAGGCTTTGTGCATCTTGCAGCCCAAAGCAGATCTGTACCAGGTCTGGTCCTTCAGGGATGCTTGGCCAGGGCCCTTTGGCAGGATGATGACAGGTCCCCCCATTCCCCTCTGGGTCACTTTTCCTGCCAGCTTTGAGGCTGTTGATCTTGTCTGGAAGAACAGTGACAATAATGAAAGTGCTTAGAGAACCCTTAGTGTTTCTGAGGTGGTGTCACAGATAGATTTGTGTTTTGAGTACTTCCTTCCTGCTAGTTTTGATCTACAATGCATTTAGGGCATTGCATTTTTTTAGCAGAAGTGCTGTCTTTATTTTTTGCTCTTTTCTTGCAGGCACACCCAGCTTCCTGTTAAATTTGGGTAGGACAATACTAAAGATACCAATTGTTTGATTTTTGCACTTCACTCTGGCACTGTGCTGGAGTATAAGGGAAGGATATTTAAATGTCATAGTGCAATCCAGATCCTGTAAATCCAGAGCAGTTCAGATATTGATTTCAGTTGGGATGGGCTTTAGCCAAAAATATGCATTTTATTTAGATTCTGTTTTCCCTCAGATATCTGTATTATGTTGTTAAATTCATGGAGAGATGCCAATGGGTTTGGAGTCTATTGATACTCCTACAGCAAAAATGCATCCTGGGACTTGAGTTGCCACTTAGTTTGAGGTCAGCAACCTCTTCTAAGAGTATGCTTAATTAATAGAGGTGAGCTGATTGCTGCTGGGCTGGAGGGTGTGGAGGAGGCTCTCAGGTCACACCGACTCCATGGGGTACAAGCAGGACAAGACAGAAAATTGACAAGACAGATGCAGGGTGCATCTCTTGGCATTACTTCAGTGAGGAGGGAGCCCTGGGTTTGATGTGTAATTAAAGCTTTACGGCTGAGAAGATCTCAGTGATTGTATGTCCCCATTTTCCAGGAAAAAAGCCTTTAATTGCTGTTGGTTTCTGAAACAACCCCACACTCTCGCAGTACTTTTCCCCAGCACGGTTTGTTGGTTTGGGCTCCCTGTGCCTGGTGCACCCAAGCTGGTATTTCCCGGTCAGGGAGCTGCTGTGCACTCGTGTGCAGGAGCTGATTTTCCAGGATGCAGAATATAAAATAGGCTGTGTACTGAGTGGGAGGTTCCTGGGCATCATACGTGGCTGCACAGTCCTTGGGAGCCAAGGAAAATACTTCTTTTCTATATATAGTCACCTGAAATCCAGCAGCAAAGACACTTCTGAATCTTGCACTCAAAACTGAGTTTTTAAGAAGCATTTTTTGCTCCTTAAGATTGCGAATTTTTAAAATATTATTTCCACATGGTTTTGCAGGAGTGCCAAATGGTGAATTCAAAAGAAATTTAGAAAGATTAAAAAATAAAAAAAAAGAAGGCAGAAAATTTTAAATAGTGCCTTTTCCTGAGGAAAATAATTCACCTTATTTGCATTTGAAGCAAAGACTGTAACTTTCATGATTTTTTTTACCCAGATCTTTCCTGTTCTGTACAATTAAGGCAAAGTCTGATTTTCACAGCCACTGTGGTTGGATGTCTCATTTAAAAGGATTTTGGATCTTATTTGGGCACTGGGGTGACTTCAGAAGTGAATTTTGCAAAGGCAGTGACGAGTCTGACCTGACTCACAGGTCCCAGGGACCCCTGGGCCCCTGGAGTCTCAGACCAAACCATCAGCTTCTCACTTTTGTCACCAGTCTAGGAGTGTAAGTTTGGGAATATTCATTTTTAGATAATATCAGTTGAGAAAAGAGGTGGGGGAAAGTAAAATCTAGTGCTGGATCTGAGCAAACAGAGAGGTCAGGGGTTAAATTCTGCCTTGTGTGTTGTATATGCTGAAATGTCCTTTTATGAAATTAACCCACAAAATGGAAGAGTAGCTGGAAGCTGTAACACTTGGCCATGCAGCATAGGTCAAAGTTACCTTTTTTTCTCAAAAATGGTTTTGCAAATCTTTTTCAGAGCTGATAGATACACACCTTAGCTGGATACAAAACATTATATGAAAAGAATGACTGTGATCTTTGATCCAAGCAATCAAAAAGAAAGGTAATTGGTATTTTTCTGCCTTTTCTCCAGCTGTGTGTTTCTCTTAACCTTTATTTATTTATTTTTTCAATTAAGAAGTCATGCCACCTTTTTATTTGGCGTAGAGGGTTTAAAATATTTAATTTTATTTAATTTTTTTTAAATTTTAATACTCTTTTTCTTCCCCACTTGTGCAGCACAGAGCTGTCCTGAGGTAGCTGGGGCCTGGTGGGCAGGGAAGGACAGGTGGGGCTGTGCATGCTGGGCTGAAGCATCTAAAGGATCCCATCCTTCCAGGCAGGGCAGGTTTGAGGGCACTCTGCCAGCCAGGGTCAGCTTTGCTGCACCAGTTCCTGCCCAGGGCTTTGCTTTGCATGTCCCAATTCCTGCTGGCCATGGAGCACTGCAGGGAGGAGCCACTGGGGCTGAGCCTTGCCTTCCTGAGGAGCCCCTCACTGCTGCAGGATCCCCAGAGGGTCAGTGTCACCTGTATGGAATATCCATGGCATCCCTGGTGGAGCTGTCCCAGGGGACCCTGTGGGAACATCCATGGCATCCCCACAGCTGGAGGAGGGTCAGTGTCACCTGTGTGGAACATCCATGGCATCCCTGGGTATGGGGTGGCACAGCTGGAGCTGTCCCCAGAGGGTCAGTGCCACATGTATGGAATACCCATGGCATCCCTGGTACCCAGGGGACCTGTGGGATTGGGGGTCATTGTCCCCATGGCATCCCTGGTACCCAGGGGACCTGTGGGATTGTCCCCAGAGGGTCAGTGCCACCTGTGTGGAACATCCATGGCATCCCTGGTACCCAGGGGACCTGTGGGATTGTCCCCAGAGGGTCAGTGCCACCTATGTGGAACACTCACAGCATCCCTGGGTATGGGGTGGCACAGCTGGAGTTGTCCCCAGAGGGTCAGTGCCACATGTATGGAATACCCATGGCATCCCTGGTACCCAGGGGGATCTGTTGGGTGGCACAGGTGCAGAGGGGTGTGAGTGACGTTGCCACCTCAAGGGGCTCCTTTTGTCTCTGGGCTGCTGGGACACAGCCCAGTGTCACCCCACAGGAACACACCCCAATTTCCAGCTGGGAGGATGAGAGGGGGGGCCTTGGCTGTCAGTGGGGCCTGGGGCAGGGGCTGATGCCCAGCAGGGACACAGACTGCCCCCACAATTCCAGCAGCCTCTGGGTCACCTCCCTGGCACCCCCAGGGCTCTGTCCCACTCCTACAGCAGCAGGAGGTGACACAGGACACGCTGAAGGGTGCCCAGGCAGGCTGCTGGCAGCTGTGATTTCAATATCTTTCTTTATGATTTAATCATTCATTATCTTTGCATATGTGCCTGTGGCCTCATTTAATCAGTTCTCTCATTAACCGGATCAATAGTGGTGTGCTCCAGAGCAACCAGTGCCAGGCACCTTAAACAACAATGTTTTATTTATTAATCACATCATCTCCTGTTCCTCTCAGCTAGAAATGAGCAAATAATGACAACTGATACTTGAGATACATTTTAACCACACTGTCAAAAAGAGATAGCTGGGAGTTCAGAAGAGCAGGTTCAGCACATGCTCTGGGCTTCCTCTGAGGTTTAGGCACAGCTCAGTTTGCTGATTTGGTTCAGGCTGATTTGGTTCAGGCTCAGTTTGCTGATTTGGTTCAGGCTCAGTTTCTGCTTTGGTTCAGGCTCAGTTTTCAGGCTCAGTTTCTGGTTTGGTCCAGGCTCAGTTGCTGGTTTGGTCCAGGCTCAGTTTGCTGGTTTGGTTCAGGCTCAGTTTCTGGTTTGGTTCAGGCAGATTTGGTCCAGGCTCAGTTGCTGGTTTGGTCCAGGCTCAGTTTCTGCTTTGGTCCAGGCTCAGTTTCTGCTTTGGTCCAGGCTCAGTTTCTGCTTTGGTCCAGGCTCAGTTTCTGCTTTGGTCCAGGCTCAGTTTCTGCTTTGGTGCAGGCTCCTGTTGAAGCCCAGGTCTCTTGGGTAGCCCTGGCTGTGGGCACACGTGCTCACAGTCCTGGAGCAGATCCCCAGGGATGTGTGATCTCACTGGCCTTGGGCTGGAGGTGATTTCCAGCTTGGAGAGCAGCCATGCCTTGGGATCATTCCTGTTAATTTACATATTGATTGGCTTCAGGGGCTCTGGTTGTAGGGTTTAGTGCTGGGACAAACCCTGACACACTCTAGAGATGCCCAGCCTCACCTGCGCCTGACACTCCTCTCAGCGCTTGGATTTGGGTGAAGCTCAGGGTGACTGTGGGACATTCAGGCCAGCTGATAACAGGGAGCTCTGGACACTCAGGTTCTCACAAAAACCCCAATTTTCCACGTGGGAGAGCTGGCAGGGAGCAGTCCTGGGTGTGCCTGTCCATGGGGTTAATGCTTCCCACTGTTCCCCTGCAGCCTTTCAGCCCTGCTCAGGCTGCAGCCCCCAGTAACCTCAGCCCACAGAAGCCACTGCTGGCCTCAGGGGAGGGAAAGTGAAGTTTGCAGGCTGAGTCAGCACTTCACCACAGCATCCAACCTGCCCAGAGCCAGAGCTGGCCCTAAAGAGGAACAACCAAAGCTGGACCCCCAGAGCCTCTTCAGGGACCTGCACTGAATTATCTGCTGTGTTTCACTTCATATTTAACCCTTCCTCGATGCAGATGACTGCTGGCTCTGCTATTTCCATGACTGTATGAGATAAAAGGAATAGGTATTTTTGGTAGCACAAACAAGTGTGTTGATAAATAAATTGCCTGCAGCCTCAGCCCACTTGTTTCTCAAAAGGAAATGACCCTCTAACAGTGGGTGCCCACTTCTTTTACCTCACTGCTATTTTTAGCTGAGGCTGTGAAAACTTTCCATTGAAGACCTGCTCCTGTCATTTCCTGGGTAGAGCAGGCAGGAAGCTGTGAGTGAGCAGGAGGAGGCTCTGCTCAGGCTGGACCAACCTCCCCTCCCTCTGGCTGCGGCCCTGCACTGCAGAGAGCCCTCCCTGAGCACCCAAACGTTCCTTCTTTGCCACAAGTCACCCCAGAGCCAGCAGCTGGCAGTGGCAAATAGGATGCTGGGCAGGAGTTCTGCTTTTCTTGCCCAAATCATCTCGAGGAGGCCCCAGTCTGAACTCAAGTCAGGCATCTCCAGCTGGAATTAGGAAGAGCTGAACCGTGGGCTGTTACTGGTGGGATTTCTGAGCATGGAATTCCTGGAGTACAGCCCCCCACATCCAGCAGCAGCATGGAGCTCTGAAAAAATACAGATTTTATTTCCTCAGAGACAAATCCCAGCATGCAGAGAGAAAGGAGATTTCAAACCATGAATTGTAATACTAAAAACTAATTCATGTGTTCCCCTTCCCAGAGACTTGCCAGAGACTGGGCACCAGGTTTTTTAGATAGGGGGAAGTATTGAAATTCTATGTTAATTAATACTATATTAATTAATGTTTCTCATAAACATTTATTAGAAATTTGATAGAATATAGAGGAGTCTTAGAGCTGCAAACCTGAGGATTAATCAGTCTTGAGTGAGGGCCTGCTTTGGTTTGAGTTAGTCCCTGTTTCAGCCCTTAAATATCAACAGGGAGAAGTCATTTAGGTCTGGGGTCTGAAACCTAGAAAATTTAGTGTTCTTGTTTAAAGGCAAATTAGTCAGAGTTACTGAGCAGTTTCCACACCATGATGAATACAGCACCAAGGGGCTGCAGGTGAAATGGAGCCCCAAAAAGGCAGTTCTGGAGTTCTGCATCAAATGGTTTAGGGCTCTCCTAATCAAAGTGCAGAGATTTCTGCACCTAAATTCTAGGGAGACCTGAATTCTAGAGGGAGAATTGTTGTTCCAGGAGGTGCCAGAGGGTGCTTTAGGCAAGTGAGTGTGAAAAGTTGCCAGGAGACACTGGCTGTTGTAATTAAAGTGATATTGTTCTGACTTTTTAACAGACAGCAGAGTCTTCAGTGTCTTCCCTTGAGCTTTATTGACAAGCCTGTCCCAGCCTCTCCCACAAACAGTGCAGGGTGTTTGTACTCCACTCTGCAAATAAATTATAATCAAGATGGAAAGCAGCTGGAGTCTAGAGTGAGATTAAAAAATACCAAACATAAACCACCCAAATGCAAACTTTTCCACCTGAATTGTAGTCTCTGTGTTTTCATCACTGTATAATATATTTTCTCCAAACCTGGCCTTTTTCTCTTTAAAGTATTTTTTGTTCAGCCTAGTGGAAGTGTTGAAATGCTTGGATAGCTAGAGATGTTCCTTCCTTTTCCCCTGGGGTAAGGGCAGTGTCTGTGGCACAGGCAGTGCGTGTGAGGGGTGTGGCAGGCCCTGGGCACACCCCACTCTCTGTTTTATGGCACCTGAATCACATTGAATGCAGTGAAACCCCCTCTCTCCCCTCCCTCCCCCTTCCCTTCCAAAAATGTGTAATCTGGGCAAACAGGACCATTTTTTATTATTTAGATTTTAATGAAATTGAGTTATGAATGCAGAGGGGATGTTTGCAGCTTGACTGCCCAAGGATTGCTTTTACTTTTTACTTGTCCTGATGTTGGAAGTGCTTTAATGTTTCCTCCTCTTTCTTTTATTTCCCAGTTAACGAAATTATCAGGAAGGAATTTTCTGGACTCCCTGCCAGAAGTCAGACATAGAAGAAGAGATTTGTGAGACAACTTTTACCAAATCCTTCCACAAGTGACCTCTTAGATCCTTCCAGTGCCCCTGCAACCTCTGGCTTCCTTTGCAATTCATCTCCAGGCAGAGACTCAGTGCAAGGAACAATGAATTGGCACCAAGTGACAGCCTTGGCTGAGCACCTCGCCACCTCTGTGTGTAAACAGCATGCAGGACACCCTTCCTTCCATCCAGAGATCACATTGTTCTCCTGGAACAGAGCATCTGGCTGAGGAAACACTTCAAGCCTGCTGCAGCCCATCTGTCTGTGCATCCATCCATCCATCCATCCATCCATCCATCCATCCATCCATCCATCCATCCATCCATCCATCCATCCATCCATCCATCGGGGGAGACAGGAGCCGTCCCCTGGGCAGGGCTCAGAGCCTGGGCTGGGCACTGGGGGTGGGCAGAGGGAACAGAGTAGTAATATATTCATGGAACAGTAACACCATCCTGCAGGGCACTAACAGGGAATTGCCCTCCAGGTCTCAAAGCCCTCCTGAGAAATGTTATTATTGTAGGAAACTGAGGCAGCCAAGCTCGCTCAGCCTTCAGCCAGTGTAGGATCAAAGCCAGTTTGCTCTGAGCACTGGGGTTGGTGTTTCAAACAGGAGATCTCAGCAGAATCCAGGAGTTTTCTTCATTTTTCTTGTCAGGAATTTGTCTGGATAGGAATTTGAAGGAGAGGGATTCTCATAACCAACCAGTGAAAAGAGCAATTCAGCAGCTGCAATGCCTGCCCCAAGGTAAAATAAACCCAGGTAAACCAGAGATTAATATATAGGAGTCACAGTAAATCCAAAGATTTTATGATTGATCCTTATTAGTATTTAGGCAGTGTATGAACACATCTTAGATATTTTCTAACAAATTGTTGCTGTTTCTTTTCATGTAGAACCTGCTCTTGGCTCATAACTTGTCTCATTTAGCAGCTGGAACATTTACTCACCCAAGCTGCAGAGGGAAATAATTGCATCTTACAGAAGCCACACATTCCAGAGAAAATAGACACTTATTTATATTCACCTGGCCTCTTTAGCTTTGCAAAGCTACCAGCAATTCCTGGAAAGGTTCCATTTCCATGGGAGTTAGTATTTTGTTATGTTTTGCTACGTGTGTTAGAATATCCTGTCCTGACTCCCGCTTAGCACATTCCAGGTAACCACTGCCACCTGCAGTTGTACAAGTTAGAATATTTAGGGGAGTCAGGGATAAAAAGGCTTCTGAGTGGGTAACCAGTGTACATTAAAAGATAGCCATAATATTTTAAGAATTCCATAGTAATCTTTCCTGGTTTTATAAATAAGGAATGCTGATATTTTCGGGAATGCAGAGCCTGAGCTGTGCTCTAGAGCACAGTGAAATTAATCCAGTTTTCAGTTGTGTCACAGTAAACTTGGCAGAATACCAGCATGTCCACTGCTCAACAGGAGTGAGTGGATGGGAATACAGCAGAACAGCCTCAAAATTGGTTCCCCAATGTCTCAAGGAAGGTTTTGCACAATCACTACAGAGCATGGCTTGGTCCAACAGAAATCTCTTCAGAACTATCAGGAAGAATGTATTTTCTGCAACTAAAAGCTTAAACTCTGCAAGGTTTTGGGGTTAGAGTGGGAGACAGAAGCATTAGGTTCTTCAGAACACCTGACCTGGGGCTCAGCTAAAATTTGGCTCTTGAACAGAAATCTGAATGTCACAAGAGCAGCTCTGAACTCCAGATTCAGCCCAGCTCAGATCCAGAACCAGAGCAGATCCCTGGCATTAATGGCACCCCTGGCTTCTATTCCTGCTTTGTGAGGTTCAGATCTTTCACCCCAGAATGAGTTCCCTGTATCCCAACTCCCAGAACTCCTGGGATGCCTCTCTGGTGCTCTCCTGGTGAGCTCTGCCCTGCAGGTGCCCTGTCCAAGCCTCAGCCTGGACCTGCAGAGGTGAAAATGGCCTTTTTTAATTTTAATTTTTTAATTGCTGGCTTTTACAGAAACAAAAGTGAGGCCCAGCCTTGCTGAAGAGGGGAATTCCTGTTAGACAGCACTCATCAGGACTGACTGGCTCACACGCCTCAAAAAGCTATTTTGGATTGTTAAAAGCTGTCACTGGGCCAGAATCTGACACATATTAGGGGTGTTTAGCGCAGTCTGATGAATGAGACAATTTTGACATATTCTAAAGGCCAAAAGTTGCCTTGTCAGAAGTTCTGTGCTATAGCTGAGTAAAAGAACAGACCAAATGCATCTCCCAGTTTCACACTTGGATGTTTCAAACGTTTTCCATGATCCAACCTGTAAAGTATAGGAGAAATTTAAAAAACAACCCAGAAACCCATCCACAGAAAAAAAAAATCTTCAGATTACTGGCAGAACCTTCTCTTTTGCTGGATTTTTAAATAGAAGCTCAAAGAAGCCCAGGCAGGTCTTTTCAGATCTGTGATGTGCTGCTGCTGCTGCTGCTCTGATGATTGTCTGCAGCAGCTACTCACCAATTTAGGGGAATAATTTTTTGCATATTTTTTAAGAGATCAATTTAGAAAAGGGGAGTGGCAAAGTAAAATCTAGTGCTGGATCTGAGCAAAGGAAAAGGTCAGTGTTTAAGTTCTGCCTTCTGGATTGCTGAGGCTGAAATGTCATTTAATTAAATTAACCCCCAAAGGGAAGGAGTAGCTGAAACCTTGGGTTTGGAGCAAAGGCTGTTGAGGGCCCAGGGGGAGCGAGGCAGGCACAGCCCTGCAGCCAAAATACACCAGATTTCCACTGTGCTCATGTGTTCTTCAGGCCCTTTGCTATAGAGGGGGACAGAGGGTTGGGTTTTGATTTGTTGGATTTATTCCTGGGGGTTGCTTTTTTTGGGTTTTTGTTTGTTTGTTTATTTTTGTTGGGTTTTGGTTTTTTGGGTTTTTTTTGGTTGGAGGTTTTTTTAGGGTTTGGGGTTTTGGGGGGCTGATTTTTTTTGTTTGGGTTTTTTGCGGGGGGTGGGGGGAAGGGATTTTTGATGTGCTACAGGTGCTCTAGCCATGCTTGCATTGGCTGTATTCCCCCCTCCTCCTCTTTAATGCATAGGTATTCATCTGTGTACATGTACAGTGCACAATGTCATTTATGTAATACACCCACACAGAGAGAGCTGTTTACATGGGCTGGCAGTGACAGGACAAGGGGAATGGCTTCAAACTGACAGAGAACAGCTTTAAATCAGAAATTAGGATAAAAATCCTCCCTGGGAGGGCGGGCAGGCCCTGGGATGGAATTCCCAGAGCAGCTGTGGCTGCCCTGGATCCCTGGCAGTGCCCAAGGCCAGGCTGGACACTGGGACAGTGGGAGGTGTCCCTGCCATGGCAGGGGTGGCACTGGGTGTGCCTGAGGTCCCTGCCAGCCCAGGCCATGCCCTGCTCTCGGGATGCATTATTTTATCCATGGTTAGAAATGAACACCAGTGCAGAGCTGGGTCCCTCCTGTGCTCCCAGCACTCGAGCAGCTCAGCTTGGAGGCTTCACCCCATGTATTCTGAATTTTAGGGGCTCAGCCACAACTGCACGAGCTCAGGCTCTGCTGCCCCATCTGCTTTTCCCTGCAACAGTAGTTAAATACTTCAGCTTCAACCACCTTTGTATTTATTTCCAGAGAAAAGGAGCATCCTCAGGCGTAGTGTTGTGCATTGTTGTCTCTTT